>OX463234.1:8775323-9330323 GCA_949820135.1 Sylvilagus floridanus | reverse complement strand
CACTGCACTAGAGCACCAGCCACCAAAAAGAAGTTTACTGAGCTCACAGTGTTGGAAGTTCAAGGGCACAACACTTGCTTTGGCCCAGTTCTGCTGAAGTCCTCCTGGGGCCTGGTGGACAGCAGAGACAGGAGCAGGTGTCAGGGCGACAGCTGTATCTCCATGGGAGCAGAGAGGAAGGAGGGGCTAAATTGCTCCTTTATGACAGTCCTCAGCCAAGAACTGCTTTCAAAGAGCTCATGCACACTGACCTAAGGACCTCCCAACAGGCCCTACCTTTTAAAGGCGCCACTACCGTCCAATAGTGCCACCCTGGGGACCAAGTCCCCACCACTGGGAACCTGCGAGAGGACATGGAGCATATTCAAACCACAGCAGTGACCAAGGAATACATGTAAATTGGGTTACAAGCTGGAAAGAAAGGACAGGAAGAAAGGAAGGGACGAAGGGAGGGAGGGCGGGCGACTCCAAGCTCCGCTTCCTCTTCTTAGATAACTGCCGGGCGGGAGGGAGGCCGAGAGCTCCCTGGAGGTGGGCGAGTGGCACAAGAGCCACTCACAGCTGCTGAGTGCAGTCCGAGACGTGTGCTGGAGCTGTCAGAGGCTGAAGTCAGAAGCGAAGGAGCTAATCAGGGAAGCAGCGAATCCAGGACACAGTCCAGGAAAATGGGACTGGGAAGGCTGATGGGGAACAGAATCAGCAGAGGGCCCAGAATAAAAAAAGAGGAGGATGCAGAACGCGTGTCCTGGTGCAGAGGTGGGGCTGTCCATCGACCCAAAGCATCGCTCAAGAGAGAGCGTCAGGCAGAACAAGAGAGCCGCTGTATAATGAGGAAGGGGGAACTCCACAGTTATTACAACAGTGCTTCAAAAGCTTCATGGAAAATGGAATTAAAAGATGAGTTTATATTGAACCAAAAATTTTTGAAATGGCCTCCATGGAGGGGGTCTTCAGAAACTTCATGGAAAATGCATCCCATAGGGATGCCGGTTCGTGTCCCGGCTGCTCCATTTCCTATCCCGCTCTCTGCTATGGCCTGGGAAAGCAGTAGAAGATGGCCCAAGTGCTTGGGACCCTGCACCCACGCGGGAGACCCAAAAGTAGCTCCCAGTTCCTGGCCAGATATAGTGGCCATTTGGGAAGTAAACCAGCGGATGGAAGACCTTTCTCTGTCTCTCCCTCTCTCTGTAACTCTGCCTCTCCAGTAAATAAATAAAATCTTAAAAGTTTAAGGAGATATAAATAACAATATTAAATATGCATTTAAATACATACGCTTGAGCTAATAAGAGATATGTGTATCCTACAATATTAGGTCTTTATCCCAAGTGTCCATGGGATATTTATAAATGGCGATCACATATCACAGAGCAAACAATAACCTTAATTCATTCAAAAACCAAAGAAGGAAGCAGATATTTGGCACAGTGGTTCAAATGCACCCTGGGACGCATCCTGTATCAATGCACCTGGGAGCACACATCACCGCTCCACTTCCAATTCCAGCTTCCAGCCGATGAGCACCCTGAGAGGTAGCAGGCAGCAGGTGGGTGGGCCCCTGTCCATCATGGGGGAGAGCTGATGTGAACACTGAGCTCCTGACTTCAACCTGGACCAGCAACAACTGTTGCAGGCCAAATTTGGGGAAGGCGCCATCAGATGGAAGCTGTCTCGGCCTATCTCTGTCTCTGTTACTAGCTCTGCATCTCTCTGCCTTTCAAAGAAATAACACACACACACACACACACACACACCTAGGAGAGTGACACCAGCAAAACAGTGGAGTAGGAGATCCCACTCTCGTCGCTCCATGAAACACCACAATTAACCAGCTTCCTGTAAACAACAAACGCTCTGGAAGAGCCCCCAGAGACTAGTCAAGGAGCCATAGCCATAGAGCGAAGGAAAAAAAAATTCCAAGAGTCAGTGCACAGAAAGAGCTGGAAGAGCAGTTTCGTCTTGCCTGCACCGTCTCACCTCCCAGACCTGCACAGCTCAGTGATGAGAGGGATCTCCTGGCACACGAGTTTCCTTTGGAGGGCAACAAAGAGCAGAGTGCGCATTGGGCTCCCCCCACCCACTACCCGAACAGTTTGTTCTTTTCACTCCACCCAGGTGCACAGAGCCAAGATGCCAGGTGCTGCTGCAGTCCCCGGTAGCTCTCCCTGCATGGAAACCCCACAACCTCTGCCAATGAGGACCTCAACAGCACTCACAGCTGCCAAAGACCCCGGGAAGCTGGTACCACCAAGGACCGCGTAACCACCATCCGCTCGTGCCACTGAGTATCCCCACAACCATCACAGCTGCCATAGATCCCTTGCAACTCCCACCACTTAGGGTCCTGGAATGTTCACCTCAGTGGATCCCAGTTGCCTGAGCTGCCCCTCCAACCCTCACCCCCATCCCTGATCCATGCCAGCCAGCATTGTGTAGGCAACTGGACCTTAGAATGTAGCCTCGGCATGGTCACACCTACACCCAGTCCCAGCCCTGCTCAGCCCTAGGTCCCACTGCCATGCACCTGCCATGGAGTTTGCAGGACATCAGTCCCATCTCCAATCCCTGCTCTCATGACTGCCTCCTCTGGCCCTGGCCCACCCAGGTGCACCTGCCACCTCAGGGAGGAGTCCCACAGTGCCTCATAGCCACCATGCACCCCACAGACTCCAGCTTCCCAAGCTGTCACACCACTGTATCTGCTTGAACCCAAAGCCACCACACACACACACACACACACACACACACACACACACACACACACTTGGAGCTCTGCACACCACTAGGGCTGTTGCAATAGCACACTCCTATACACTCCACTCAGTGCTCCCATGCCCCATTGTCCCTATAGCTGAAGATCTTTCCCTATCAAGGTCTGGGAAGGTCACTGCTCCTCCAAATGACACCAGCTCAAGGACCCAAAGAACACAAAATATCAGGGAAATATGACAGGACCAAAGAAATCCAAACTTCCAGTAGCCACTCTCAAAGAAGAGGAGATCCACAAACTGCCTGACAAAAACTCAAAATGGTCATTCTGCAAAGGATCATCAGCTACACAGGTAAACCACGTAGTGAAATCAGGAAATCAGTAACAGAACAAAACAGTTGGCTTCATATTTTCTGCCTTCAAATTACACTACAAAGTTATAGTAATCAAAACTGTACATAAAAAGAAGCACAAACCAATGCTACAGAATAGATAGTTTGAAATAAACCCATGCATTAATGGTCAATTTCATGCCGGTATCCTTTAACAGGAGAACCAAGAACACATAATGAGGAAAACAAGACTTCTGTAAGCAAATGGCATTGGGACAACTGAATACCTACATGGAAAAGAATGAAACTGGACACCTATCTCACGCTATACACAAAAATCAATTTGAAATGGATTAACGGCTTCCATGGAAAATCTAAATCCATAAAAGTTCTAGAAGAAAACATAGGAGAACTCCTTCTTGTGATTGGTTTTGGAAATAAACTTTAGACATGTCAAAAAAAGCACAGTTAAAAAAATATGGATAAGCAGAACTACATCAAACTGAAAAGATTTCTACCCGGCCAAGGAAATAATCAACAAAATAAAAAGGCAACTTATGGAATAGGAAAAAATATTTGCAAACCATATGTTCAATAAAGGGCTCATATCCAAGATATATAGAATTTATACCACTCAGTACCAAAGATAGAAATAAGTCTAGTCAAAAAATGGGCAACTCGGTACCCAAGATAGAATGACGTCTGTTCAGAAATCTGAACAGTCATTTCCCAGAAGCTGAAATTCAAATGACTAACAGGACCCTGAAGTGGCACCCAACATCGACTGGCATCAGAACAATGCAACTCAAAACTAGCGCGAAATCACACGGCGCACCTGTCAGGAAGGCAATCCTCAAAAAACAGAAAGGAACAAGTGCTGGTGAGGAGAAAAGAAAACCCTTGGACACACTGGTGAACTGGAGAACGCCGAGCTAAGCAAGAATAAGTAGGAAAGAAAGAGAACTAACACCCGCTCTCGCTCACAGGTGAGATCTGAAATCGTCCCATCCTGGATGGTTGCGGCACACCAGGGAAAGCCACCACTTGTGATGCCAGCATCCTCTGTCGGAGTGCCAACTTGAGTCCCAACCGCTCTGCTTCTGAGGCAGCTTCCTGCTAATGCACCTGGGAAACCAGCAGGCAATGGCCCAAAGACTTGGGCCCCCGCCACCTAGGTGGGAGACCAGGATGGAGTCCCTGGCTCCTGGCTTCAGCCTGACCCAGCCCTGGTTCTTGTGGCTGTTTGGGGAATGAATCAGTAGTTGGAATCTCTCTCTCTCTCTCTCTCTCTCTCTCTCCATCTCTTCTTCTCTGTTACTCTGCCTTTCACGTAAAATAAATAAAAAATTTATGTGCAAATATAGCACATTTTTCCTAAATAAATAAATTATTAAGGATCTTTTTGCTTGCTAGGGGCTGGGGGAAGGGAAGTGATTTTGGTCCAATGGTACAAAGTTTCAAGGATGCAAGGTGAATACTTTCTGGAGATGTAATCTGAAGCATGGTGACAATAATTAACAATAACTAAATTACATACCCATAATTTTCAAAAGATAGCTATTATGCACATACATACACACTCAAAATGTACATAGAGGCAATGCATACATTTCACAATGTATACATATATCAGAACATCAAGTGGTACCTCTAGTTTTTTTTTAGAGATTTATTATTTTATTTGAAAGTTAGAGTTACAGAGAGAAAGGGGAGACATAGAGGATAAAGATCTTCCATCCGCTGGTTCACTCCCCAAAGGGCCTCAATGGCCAGGATTGGGTCAGGCTGAAGCCAGGAGCCAGGTGCTTTCTCTGGGTCTCCCACCTGGATGCAGGGGCCTGATCGCTTGGGCCATCTTCTACTGCTTTCCTAGGCACATTAGCAGGGAGCTGCATTGGAAGTGGAGCAGCCAGGACTCGAACCAGCGGCCACATGGAATCCCAGGGCTGCAGACCGTGGCTTAACCTGCTACATCCCAGTGCCAGCCCCCAAGTGGTGCAACTTAATTTTTATGTATTGATGCTATCTCAATAAACCCATTTTTTTTTTTTTTAACAACGCTAAGCCCATGTGCAGGCTGCAATCCAATAAAACAAGAATAGCTTAAATAAAACAAATCCAAAGCATATGAATATTTGAAAACAACTCCTTCACTGGCACTGCCTGTACATACTTGAAACACTTACGAGGTTGTCACAGAACAGCCCTCATGCATCTCCCGCAGGGGTGCCTGGGGTCTGCCCAGTACAACCTGTGCCTTCCAGCTTGTTGGCTCAGCTCCCTGAGCTGCGCTCCTGCCCTGCAAGCCAGCTCCTCCTGCTCCCTGGCTGGCCCCTTCTCTAGTGACCCCTTCGAGATTATTCAGCTCACAACCTCACTCTCCCAGGCCTCCAAGAACAGGAAGGGAGCTGGGATAACTATTGGTTCAACATGGGAAAAAAAAATCAAGCCTATGGTTAGAAGTGGGTCTGAAAACACTTAAAGTGCAAAAATCCCATCTGAATCAAATTCACAGCCTTATTTATTTTTGTTATTAAGCCACAAAAATTAAAATAAATGAGCCAAGCATTCTATCTGAAGGGGTTAGAAAAACAAAAAGGAAATGAGAAGTGAAAAACCAGGGATCAAAGCACCTGCTAATGAATCAGAAAGCAAGAAAAAAAGATAACTCTGGGTCGATAAATAAATGCAAGACATGATTTACAATCATTAAAAAGACAAAGTTCTGGCAAGGCAAGCTTATACTGCAGATGAAATTATTGTTATTTGCATATTCAATTTTATCATGACAACAGTCTCCTTCATCCAAAGGGGACACATTCCAACAGCGCCAAGTGGATGACTCAAACTGCAGAGTACCAAACCCTACATAAAATGTTTTCCTTGTATACACAGCACAAACTTCATTTATTTTGCTTCTTTTTAAGAAAAAAAAAAAGTTTCTTTCTTTATTTGGAAGGCGGAGCGACAGGGAGAGAGAGAAAGAGATATTTTCCATATACTGGTTACTCCCCAATTGGCCACAACTGCTAAGGCCGGGCCAGGCTAACTCCATCCTGGTCTCCCTGATAGGTGGCAGGGGTCCAAGAACGTTGGCTTTTCCAGGTGCATGGATCGGAGCACAGTAGTCAGGACCCAAATCAGCCCTCCAGTGTGGGACACCGGCGTCCCTGGTGGTGGCTTAACCTGCGGCACCACAAGGCCTGCGAGGCCCATCCCTTCTTTGCCGTCTTAATTCTGCATTTGTCACACATAGCAGCCACAGCTTTCACATTCTAAAGTGTGGCGGCAAAACACGCAGGAATTTCTTTTTCATTTTTCACAATTTCACTGATGGAAGACTCATTCTTGCCACAGATCTTAGCAAACCTCAGCATATCAATTTTTTTTCTTTCCTGATTAAGCTGAGAACTTTCACAATTTCACTTCAAAGAGGCATTTTATGGCTTCTCTTTGGAATATCCAAACATCCAACATCACTGCTCTTACCCTTCGGGGCCGTTGGTAAGTCACATAAGGGTGACTTAAACACAAGCGGTGTGAGAGCAGGACAGTGCACCTGACAACCAAGACAGTCAGTAAGCTACTAACGGGCGGGTAGTATATACACCATGGACACGTGTGTACACTGGACAAAGGCCTGAGTCACAGTCCTGGCAGAGGGAGCTGGATGATGCAAGATGTCATCACACTATTCACAACGATGTGCAACTTAAAACTTATCAATTACTTATTTCTGGAATTGTCCATTGATTACTTTCCAGTGTGATTGATCACAAAAACTAAAACTTCAGGAAGCGAGACCACGGATAAGGGAAGACCATATATGCCTCGAAAGCATGAGATAATCAAGATAATAACCCTTAAAAATTAGTACAGAGGTCCAGTGATGTGATTGCATATAAGGTACCTATAACACAAGAACTAAAAATCAACAGCAAATCCCAATTCAAATACATAATGGTGAAAATACTAGTAAATTATTAACAAATAAATAGCTCTCTAGAAATAACTCAAAAGAAATGTTCAGAAAGACACAGAATTCTGCAGCTAATGAAGAAATTGGTATCTTCCTAGATGGACAGATTAAATATTGTTTAGACAACCAGTTTTCACAGACCACAACCAATATAATAGAATTGGATTCTAACTACAATCCTATAAGGGTTTGGGGTCAGGTCAGTGAAATACATCTTAAGACTTACAGAAACACGAGAAGATACGAAGAGATAAAATTTTTTTTGTTGAAACCATGAGGGAGATTGCCCAAAGACGTGAAAAATCTAGTGAAGCCATAGTAATTAATCTTATGTCATCCTAGTAAGACAAGTAAACAAAAGACCAACAGGACAAAACTGAGTCCAGGAGCAAGTCTAAGGGTGTATAAGGGTGTATAAGCGGGGCCCATGCTGTGACATAGTGGGTAAAGCCACCGCCTACAGTGCTGGCATCCCATATGGGCGCTGGTTCCTGTCCTGGCTGCTCCACTTCCAATCCAGCTCTCCGCTGTGGCCTAGGAAAGCAGTAGAAGATGTAGAAGATGGCCCAAGTCTTTGGGCCCCTGTACCTGCATGGGAGACCCAGAAGAAGCTCCTGGCTCCTGGCTTTGGATCAGCGCAGCTCCAGCCGTTGCGGCCAACTGGGGAGTGAACCAGCAAATGGAAGACCTCTCTCTCTCTCTCTCTCTCTCTCTCTCTCTCTCTCTCTGCTTCTCCTTCTCTCTGTGTGTAACTCTGACTTTCAAATAAATAAACAAATTTTTTAAAAAAAGAACTTCATATGCGACATAGAAAGATTCCCAAATTAAGGACTCTGCTACTGATCCAATGGTGTTGGGAAAATTAGCTATTTGGGATTTAATTCTGGCTGGATGAACTAGTTCATTAAGGTTAATATATTAAAACACATACGCATATTTCCAATTGTAGCATTTTATTAATCACTTGAGCTCTGTAGATATCATGCCCAAGAGTTTATAGGCATCATCTCATTTAATCCTGACAACTCCTAGGGAGTCGCTTTTCTGACTGCTAGATCATCTATTTCCGCCAACTGGTTCATAAACGTGGAAATGGAGGCCCCAAGGAAGGTAATGATTTGGCCAGGGTCACACAGCAAGGCAGAGAGCCGAGACGAGGGTGGCGTACAGCATCATGTCCACCTCACCACGCTGTTTCCAATCATCGCCTCTGATGGATGGACTCAGCTACCTGCAGTCTCTACGTGGGAGCCTGGAGAGCAACAATAACCCAGAGCAGAGAGAACGGAGCAGTCCAGGCAAACAGAACATCACGGAGGCTCTCCGGAGACAGGTGCTAAAGATTGAAACCAGATCGGGATCAACCACCACAGGGCTTTCATCAGACCTGCCCAGAGAGCTTTTAATAAACCAATCACCCAGGACCTTGGCTCACAGTCCATCTGCTGGACCTGGGGCTCAGATAGCTGGGGTGGCGACCCAGGCCTTCCATTCTCCATGCCACCACTAGGGGCACCGCTTGGAGTCCCAGCTGCACCACCTCCGATCTGCTCCCTGCTCATGCGTCTGGGAAAGCAGCAGAGGATGGCCCAAGTGCATGCATGGGCTCCTGCACCTGCATGGGAGAGCCAGGATGGAGCTCCCCATTGCCACAGCCTCTGTTAAGGGTGTCCCGACGGCACCTTCCCATACCTCCCCTCAGCTTCCGTCACCAAAAGAAGACTGTGCAAGCCAAGGCATATTCCCAAACTCTCACCAAAAATCTTTCCAAAGACCCTTACTGGAAAGCAAAAGATGTACACCTGTTGGGAAAGCACACGCATGTTCACATACATGTACCTGCATATGTTCAGCATGAGTGAGCAGATACAGTGTGTCTACCTGCTAATAGGCATGGGGTTTCTTTTGGGAGTGATGACACTGTCCTATAATCAGATGGTGGAGACGGTGGCACACCACTGTGAATGTACTAAAACTGTCAGAACCGCACACGTGAAAATGGTTAAAATGGTTAGATTTTTTTGTTATGTGGACCTTATCGCCCCCAAATCAAAATGTTTAGAGAAGGCAAAAAAATAAAAGAAAAGAAAGATAACTAGAGGTGAGTGTCGTGGCACAGTGGGTTAAGTCACACCCCACATGAGAATGCCTGGTTTGAGTCCTGGCTACTCCACTTCCAACCCATCTTCCTGTTAACGCATCTTGTGAATCAGCAGATGTTGGTTCAAGTGCTTGGGTCCCTGACACTCAAGTAGGAGACTCGAATTAAGTTCCCGGGTACTGGCTTTGGCTAGCCCAGCCCTAAGGGTTGGAAGCATAGGAGAAGTGAACCAGTGGATGGAGTATCTGTGTATACATGTGTGTGTGTGTGTGTGTGTGTGTGTGTGTGTGTCTACCTTCCAAATAGATGAAAAAAATTAAACATTTTATAAAGAAAACAAAAAGCAAAATGCAAATACTGAATTTTATACAAGCATCACTGTATCTTTGGATATGCAATGAAATAGGCAAATGTATGCAAAGGCAAAAATCCGCAGTCGTCTACTTCAATAATATTCTCATTTATTATGACCAGAGGCCCTGATAATGAGGCATAAGACAAGGTGTGTGGTCCGAAGGCAGAAACACAGGCAGGTGTGGCTGAAACGCGGCTTCTGGCACTCACTGACGAGTCTGGCCTTGGAATCCCGACCTCTCATCCTTGGATCTCAACATCCCCATAGGTAAAATGGGCACAGTGAACCAGTCTTTGTCAGCTGTATACACCAAATCATACTGCTGCGTTATCTGAAATAGGTCACTTACAGAAAAACCTGAGGATCTTGCTACTCTTATGAAAATAACCACTGAGCACCAAAAGGCTCCTCAGGGTCACTCCACTCCCCTCTCCTGCTCCCAAAGGACTTCCACCTGCAAATGGCGTTGCTCTGTCACAGTTCCGAAACTGCAGGACCCCCAGAAATCCCCAGAGGAACAGGTGCACCACAGCAGGGGGTGGAGTGAGTAGAGTCACTGCCCAAATGTAAAGCTGCTGACATCCACGGCACCCACACTGGGGCACCACACTGAGACCACCCTGGGGAGACCCTCGCTGCTCAGACACCTCTGGGAGGCTGTGATGTGCTGCTGAACTCCTAGGAGGAGCACACAGACACCATTCCCATAATGTGCCAGGCAGCTCAGGGCTTGCAACTGGGGGAGCACGTGCCACCATGGCAGAATGATGCCCCGGTGTTAAGGGTACCAGGAGCAAGAGAAGTGAGAAGCGCAGACCCTCTTGTTCCTGTGTTGATGTGAGACAAGAGACAAGAACCTGTCTCTTGTGCACAGGAGGAACGCTTAACGATCCTCTCCAAAGGCAGGGTTTTGGCACAGCGGTTAAGGAGCTGCTTGGAATATCGCCTCCCATATCGCAATGCCTGGTTTGAAGGCCAGCTCCTCCCACTTCTGATCCCAGGTTTCTGGGAAGCAGCATGATGGCTCAAATACCTCAGTTGTTGCTATCCACGTAAGAGATCCGGATGGCTAATCCTCCGCCTTGCGGCGCCGGCACACCGGGTTCTAGTCCCGGTAGGGGCACCGGATTCTGTCCCGGTTGCCCCTCTTCCAGGCCAGCTCTCTGCTGTGGCCCGGGAGTGCAGTGGAGGATGGCCCAGGTCCTTGGGCCCTGCACCCCATGGGAGACCAGGAGAAGCACCTGGCTCCTGGCTTCGGATCAACATGGTGTGCCAGCCGCATCGCGGTGGCCATTGGAGGGTGAACCAACGGCAAAGGAAGACCTTTCTCTCTGTCTCTCTCTCTCTCTCTCTCACTGTCCACTCTGCCTGTCAAAAAAAAAAAAAAAAAGAGAGAGAGAGAGACCCGGATGGAGTTCCCCGGCTCGTGCCATCAGCTTGGCCCAGCTGCTCGCTATTGTAGGCATTGTGGGAGTGAATCTATAGATGGATGACCTCTGTCTCTCTTTCAAATAAGACAAAAATAAACAAACTGGAAAAGATCGCCTCTCGGAGATCATTCCCCCTTTACAAATGAGAAAACTGAAGTCCAGCAAGGCTTAAGATAAGACTCAGCCAGCTCATGCCAGCGCTGGCACGGGCCACTCTGGTCTCCAGATGGGCGCCCAGTGGTCCCTCCGTCACACCTCAATGCCCCCTGCTGCAAATCCTCCTCCTGAGAGGCAGATGGAAAAAGCCCTGGCAACCTCAATGCATGTTTCCCTCGTTGCAAACAGGAATAATGCCGACCCTGTCTTGCTCACAGGGCTGGAGTGCAGATGAAAGAAAATCAAGCCTTGCAAAGGGTAAATCACTACACAGATGTAAGGCAAAGTCATTATCATTTGGGCAAGGGTTCATAAGGCCTGGTTCAATGAAAACTGAAAAAAACAAATTAAGGGCTAATAGAGCAGAGCAAACACCCAGCGTGTGTGATCCCAGCTCCTTCACGCGGGGGATTCAGCAAATATTCACATTCAGGTGGAATCTGCAAGGGCAGAGCTGGGTTTACCGCAAAGCTATCGACGCTTAAGCTCCCTGGCTCTCTGCAGTACCCTTGGAAGGGCCCTGGCAACGTGCATATGTGCTCACATTTCGGTACAGTTTGCAAAAGCGAGATAGTTTGATTGCAATCAGCTTACTGTCCGGTTTTGTCTCTGTTGTCATGGCCTCCAAAGCGGGAGGGGCCCAGTGGTTTTGAGATGCGGCTTTGGGAATTCTGTGGAGTACACAATGAATGCAGCCTTAGAGAGGGATGTCTGGGATGGCTCCCAGGTTGTTGAATAAAAAGAGCTTTCAAGAATACTCGTAACTCATCCATCAGCTCAGAGCGTGTTTGTCTTAGTCCATTCAAGCTGTTCTATCAAGAATACCATAGACGAGAAACTTTAGGTTTATACACTAGTTTATACACATGGCCATCATAAGGCAGAAAAGGCCAGGAGAACTCCCTGAGACTCCTTTTTAAATGGGCCCTAAGGGGTGGGTGTTTGCCCTAGCAGTTAAGACTCTGCTTGGGATGCACAGAGTTCCTAGCTTTGAGTCTTGGTCCTGCTCCTAACGCACACACTAGGGAGCCATGGTGATGACTCAAGTATCTGGATCCCTGATACCCATATGGGAGACCTGGACTGAGTTCCATGGCTCCTGGCTTCAGTCTGGCCCAGATTTGGCTGCTGTGGACATTTGGGGAATGAACCAGCTGATGGGAGAGCTCTCTCCATCTAGCTTTCTGTCTGTATTCCAAATTATACATGAATAAAAAAGTCAATAAATCCAGCCCCATGATTTAATCATTCCCCAAAGGCCACACCTAATGCCATCACTTTGGGTGTTAGGATTTTCATATGAAGTTTGAAGAGACACAATACCACTTGTAACCACAGAGAACTTGAAAGGCCCTCTGATTTTACAGCTCCTACAGCAAATGGATACACAGAACTCACATAGCCAATTTAACAACAACCCTAACAATTTTACAAGGCATTACCAACACTGAATTAGGAGGCTGAAATCAATTTTCTTTTTTAATTATTTACTTGATTATTTAAAGATTATTATATTTGAGGGGCAAGAGTTACAGACAGAAAGAGGAGAGACAGAGAGGTCTTCCATCTGCTGGTTCACTCACCAAATGGCCACAACAGCTAGAGCTGGGCCGATCTGAAGCCAGGAGCCAGGAGCCAGGAGCTTCTTCTGGGTCTCCCACGCAGGTGCAGGGACCCAAAGACTTGGGCCATCTTCTACTGTTTTCCCAGGCCCATTAGCAGGCAGCTGGAGCAGAAGTGGAGCAGACAGGACTCTAACCAGTACCCATATGGGATGCCAGTGCCGCAGGCAGAGCCTTAATCTATGCCACAGCGCCAGACCCCTTATTTATTTATTTGAGAGGAAGGGAGACTGATATTGAGACAGGTTCCATCCACTGGATCACTCCCTACACACCCAGGAAGCAGAAACTCAATCCAGTTCTCCACATGGGTGGCAAGAACTTAACCACTTGAGCCATCACCACTGCCCACCAGGGTCTACATTAAGCAGGAAGCCGGGATCAGAAGCCACAGCCGGGCTGCTCCATATCAGGCATTCTGAAGTGAGATGCATGCATAGCATCCTAACCAACATCCTAATTGCAAGACCAAATGCCCGCCCCTAAAATTAATTTTCTTTTCTTTAAATTTTTTTTTGACAGGCAGAGTTAGACAGTGAGAGAAAGAGACAGAGAGAAAGGTCTTCCTTCCATTGGTTCACCCCCGAAATGGCCGCCACGGCCAGCGCACTGCAGCCGGCGCAGCTGATCTAAAGCTAGGAACCAGGTGCTTCCTCTTGGTCTCCTATGCAGGTGCAGGGCCCAAGGACCTGGGCCATCCTCCACTGCCTTCCCAGGCCACAGCAGAGAGCTGGACTGGAAGAGGAGCAACTGGGACAGAATCCGGCGCCCCAACCGGGACTAGAATCCGGGGTGCCGGCACCAGAAGCGGAGGATTAGCCAAGTGAGCCACAGCGCCGGCCACCTAAAATTAATTATCTAAGTGACCAGCTCTAAAAACAAGTAAGTATCTGTCAATCACCCAGGAAAAAAGACCGAATCAGCTTTCTGTTCTTTTACTAGGAAAAGATATTCCAAATGGCTGTTAGAGGAACAGGCAGTCAAATTAAATGCAGTTGAAAAATGGTTGGGAAGAAAAGGATTATTAAGATGTGTTGGGTGGTTTATAAAAATACCATTTTTATGGACTTTGGGAGTATTTGTCACCTTTTTTAACTTAGAAATTTGTTAGGCTTTCTTCTCTTGTTCTAAATAAATATTTACTTGTGTACCTAACTCTGTATTATGAGTTTTGTAACATTTTCCTTAAACAGGAAACCAAGATTGTATGTCTCAGGCCCTGTCAAATCCGGATACCCCCCATGCCCGTGTGCTCCCATATTCCCACATCCATCAGCAAGCTCATTTATGGGGAAAAAAAAGAGCACTTCCCGTCCTTAAAACAAATGCAACAATTTTAAAGCATTTACGCAGAAGATCAAAGCAAGGAAAATTTGAGCGACAGCAGGTAGAACAGTTACATGCAAGCGAATATCAGAAAGTTCATGGCAAATGAAATTTTAAAAAAAGTTTGGGGCCGGTGCTGTGGCTCACTTGATCCTCCGCCTGTGGCACCGGTATCCCATATGGGCGCTGGTTCTAGTCCCGGCTGCCCCTCTTCCAGTCCAGCTCTCTGCTGTGTCCCGGGAAGGCAGTGGAGGATGGCCCAAGTGCTTGGGCCCCTGCACCCGCGTAGGAGACCAGGAGGAAGCACCTGGCTCCTGATTTTGGATCAATGCAGCATGCTGGCCGTAGTGGCCATTTGGGGGTGAACCAACAGAAGGAAGACCTTTCTCTCTGTCTCTCTCTCTCTCTCTCTCACTGTCTAACTCTGTCAAGTAAATTAAAAAAAAAAAAAAGGTTTGTTTTGGTGCAAGTTTCTGAAATCCATGCATAGTTTTTTCATCACACCCATCTTCCATGAACTGTATGAAGTACCCACATCCTGGTAGAAAATATCTTCTAACCATGAATGTTCACAGAACCCTTCTCTAAAACTCATTTTGTAAGATTAATTTTATTTATTTGAAAGACAAAGAGAGAGACAGGGGTGGGTGGGTGGGGGGAGAGATAAAGAGTATCTTAACACCTGCTAGTTCACTCCCCAAATGGCCACAAATGGCCGGGCCTGGGCCAGGCTGAAACAGAAGCCCAGAACTTTATCCAGGTCTCCCATGTGGGTGTCAGGGGCCAAAGCACTTGGGCCATCTTCCATGGCCTTCCCAGGCACATTAGCAAGAAGCTAGATCGGAAGCGGAGCAGCCAGGACTCGAAGCGGTGCTCCGACATAGGACGTAGGCATCGCAGGCTGCGCCACAACTCCGGCCCCTAGGACACTTTAAGACAGACGTTTTCTGGGACAGACGCTGTGCGCCAGCAGGGGCTGCCTCCCAGAGCGCAGACAGATTGGCTTTTTAAACTCAATAAAGAACCTCCTATTTTTTTTTCACTGAACGATTGGTACGTAGGTGCTGATCTATGAGAATAATTTAAAGGAGGCTGAGAGTAAAATTAATGTAATTAATCCAAGACAAAAATTGGAACCACAAATTATAAAGGAAGGGAAGAGGAGAAGTGTGTTCAGGAGAAGTGTGTTCAGTGTGTGTGGCCAAGGACCGTCGTGGCCTGGGTTTCTGCCTTGGCCCTGAGCAGGCTCCTCCAGCTACTGCCAGCTCTCTGTATGTCCTGGGTCACTCTTAGTCCTTTACTGAACCCTCACCTCCCAGCCAATCTTTCACCTCTTGGCTCCAAGCCAACGCTTCCCAAGTGGAGCCTTCTAGCCCCACCCACAGCAGGTGCCGCCTCTGTGGTCTTTTCTCAGTTAACTGCCCCCACCTCACCAGCTT
The DNA here is from genome assembly GCA_949820135.1 of Sylvilagus floridanus. Classification (NCBI taxonomy): domain Eukaryota; kingdom Metazoa; phylum Chordata; class Mammalia; order Lagomorpha; family Leporidae; genus Sylvilagus; species Sylvilagus floridanus. The sequence goes on along the minus strand of OX463234.1, from coordinate 9,314,873 downwards.
TGCCTGAAACCTGGCCGGCCCCATGGAGAGAGACCCTCTCCTGAAGAGGGATCATTCTTCACCTGCGGCTGAGCCATGCAGAGCAGGTCCCTCCCTCCCCAGGCCTTCTGCACAATTCTCCTTTAGGCTCCAAACTCTCCAGAGTGGCGAAGGTGCTCCCATCCAGTCATTCAACAAACACAGAGTGAGTCCCCACTCTGTCCACCCGGGACAATGCTAAACGCTGGGCCTACAACGGAAAGCAGAGAAGAGCAGGGCCCTTCCTCTCGCCCATTCTCTCCATCACTGCTCTTTTTTCTTTCTGCTCTGTGCATTTGATTACTATCTCCCCACCGGGCTTTTTAAAAAGGTCCCCATCTGGCCTTGTCTCAAACCCCAAATGTTTGCTAAACTGAAATAAGGTGGCTGCTACAGGTCTCCCTCCTGCCATGGGGAGGCCCGAGCCTGCCAGTCGTCATGAGGGTGTACAAGCTTTGGCTCACAAAACATCACAAGGCACGGGGCTGGGACAAAGCAGTGTCCTTAACCCTTGTGGGTGGCACTTAGACTTGACTGGATGAAAACAGGGTTCCAGAAGGTTCCAGAAAGTTCTGGAAGGGCACAGGGAGCCCACGTGGTGCTGGTGTTCTTACTGACTACTGAGGGGGAGGTGGGGGGCAGGCGGAGAGGCTCTTTAAAGAAGCTTGGGAAAGAAAGAGTTAACACACAGGGGTGACCCTTGTATCCTGGGCCCTAGGAGAGATGAGAAGGGAGCCGATTGGTTCCAGAATAAAATGGAATGAACTCTGGCAGGCAGCTCATCTTCATCCCAGGAAGCTAACCTGAAATCTATGGGTCACTATTTTTTTTATTATTATTATTCCAAACGAATTTTCCAAAACATCAAGTAGAAGAATCACAAACTGTTCCCACCCTGGGAGGTGGTTAGGTCAAAATGGATTTTTCTGATATCAGAAAATATATATAATTTTCTCCCAAATTCAAAACCGCGGACACCATCCCCAGCCTACGGAAACAGCGGCGTGTTGAGACTACAGCAGAGTTCAGAAAGCACTCATTTCACTGATACGATCACAAAGGAGAAAGCAAGGGGTGTCAGACGATTACGAATAAAACGCCATGATGCATTTCTCGGGGATGCTCATTACAGTTCGATTGAGAAGCCGTCTCATGGGCCCTGCTATCGTCCCTGGGCCATCAGGCTACACGCGAGCCAAATCCAATCAAAGCGCTCACAGAGCCTCTGAAACTCCCTCCTCTGCAGAACACGCACCTGATGTTTGCAGAGTCCCAGAAATGGGCGATTTTCCTGCCTGCACTTGAGACGGCGCGAAGGCCAGCCAAACCCTTTCCTGCTCAATGATGTTCTTTGGACCCTCGCTGCCCCGCCAAGATGGCCACACAGTAAGGGAAGACCACTGGGATGTTCTCTATCTCTGCACGGTGTGTGGACTGCTAGGGCTTGAAGCAGTACCGGGGACAGAGTGCCTCTAGTCCAGGTATATGGGGAGACGTCCCCCGAGCTTAACCTTTGAGGATGGCTCCAGAAGGCCCTGAGTTCCATCCAGACGGTGACAACAGAACTGATGGAGGAAGACCTACAGTTAGCTACGGGGCATTTCACCAAGTGGATGCAAAAGCTTGAACTCTCAGATTGAAAAGAGTCACGAGACACCAGCTGAACAGAAATAAAAAGACAACCATATTGCGACTTGTATCGCTATGAAAGTTCCAGAGTTGAAAGAACGAGATTGGGGCCGGCACTGTGGCATAGTGGGTAAAGCTTCAGCCTGTAGTGCGGGCATCCCATATGGGCACCGGTTCGAGTCCCAGCTGCTGCACTTCCGATCCAGCTCTCTGCTCTGGCCTGGGAAAGCAGTGGAAGATGGCCCAAGTCCTTGGGAACCCTGCACCCACGTGGAGACCCATAAGAAGCTTCTGGCACCTGGCTTCAGATTGGTGCAGCTCCAGCCATTGCAGCCATCTGAACTGATCTGTGGGCCCAATCTAAGGACGCAGGCCTTCTGTGGCCTGGCTGTTGCTGGCTTTCTGTTGTATCCTCAAAGTTGCTGTTTTGGGAACGAGTCTTAGGGAGACAACAAGGTCATGAGGGTGAAGCCCCATAGTGGGAGAGGAGGAAGAGAGCTACTCCCCAGACCCCTTCTCTCTCTGCTTCCCACCACTGGAGGATACGGTGACAGATAGCTGTTTGTCAACCAGCAAGATGGCCCTCACCAGAGCCCCACCATGCTGGCCCCTGACCATGCACCTCTGATCTCAGCCCTCCCAGCCTACAAAAACTGGGAGAAATCAGTGTCTGCCATTGGAGCCCCCACCCTACGGTATTTCTGCTGTAGCAGTCTAGCCCGACTCAGACACCCTCCACCTTGACCGCAGTCTTGGACTAAAACCATTCAGTGAGCAGAAAGTGAACTTTGATAAAAGTTTAAGCCTTGATGGAGACCCAACAGTCAAGGAAGCATGCATGCCGAATGACACAGAACACGAGCGTGAAGTCTTCTCCCCCCGGCAGGTGGCCCCGGTCTCCCCCTGTCCTCTCCAGGTCTGGAAATCTCCGCCCGTGACCTTCCATGCTTTGGCTGGAACAGGGTAGCAGAAAGAAAACGGCTCTGACATTTGGTAGCACAAAGATGTAGGAGGTGGACAGAGAATTCCCAAAACCTTGTCCACCCAGAATCTCGGAATGTCTAGGCATGGAGAGAGGATCCTTACAGATGTAAGGGGATGGAGATGAGGTTATGCTGGATGACCAATTCCTGGTGTCTTTACGATGTAAGACACAGGCACAGACAGAGGGGAGATGGTTAACCAGGGACAGAGACACAGGCTGAAGCCAGGCAACCACCAGCCTAGGAGCTCTTGCCCTGAGCTGCCTCCCTCCAGTCCCCAACAGCTGGAAAAAGCAAAGAGGAATTCTTAACATTTTCATTTACTTATTTGATAAGCGGAGGGACAGCCAGACAAACCAATAGAGATATTCCATTCACTGGTTCACTCTCCAAATACCCACACCAAACAGGACTGGGCCTGGCCAAAGCCGAGAACCAGAGATTCATTCCGGTCTCCCATGTGGATGCCAAGGACCCAAGTACTTGAGCCATCACCTGCTGCCCCCAGGGTGTGCATTAGCGGGAGGATGGAATCAGGAGCAGAGTTGAGTCTCAAGCCCAAGAACTCTGATGCAGAATGCAGGTGTCCCAAGTGGCATCTTAGCCCCTGCACCCACAGCCCACACCAAGGAAGGATTCTTTTTTAAAAGATTTATTTATTTACTTGAAAGTCAGTTACACAGAGAGAAAAGGAGAGGCACAGAGAGAGGGAGAGAGAGGTTTTCCATGCGCTGGTTCACTTCCCAGTTGGTCACAAGGGCCGGAGCTGGGCTGATCCAAAGCCAGGTGCCAGGGGCTTCCCCAGGTCTCCCCCGCAGGTGCAGGGGCCCAAGGACCTGGACCATCTTCTACTGCTTTCCCAGACCACAGCAGAGAGCTGGATCAGAAGTGGAGCAACTGGGACATGAACCGGCGCCCATATGGGATGCCGGCACTGCAGGTGGCGGCCCAACCCATTACGCCACAGCGCCGCCCCCTCCCCAAGGAAGGATTCTCAAGAGGGACCATGGCCCTGCTGACACCCTGGTTTCAGACCCTGAGCACCAAGAAAAGGGTCATCCCCGGGGCTGTGGTGAGCATGAAGTTCTAGCACCCCGTGAGCTGCTGTTCCTGGTACTGGTACCATCCCTCCCTGCTCTATCTGTGATCCCTGTGCAGCTCAGAGAGTGAGACGAGCTGTCGAACGTGACTTCGTCGCAAGCATCATCAGAGAGAAGTAGGGGGACAGACTCACTTATCTCAGTCTCCAAGCTGGAACCCACAAATTAATTTTTCAACCTGGAAAGAAACAATGCATTTCAAGTTTGTTCCCCTTTGGATAACTGAGATGGTTTCTTCCCAGGGTGACCAACCCTGCATGGCACAAAACTGGCTCAAGAATTAATGTGGGAGAACCCCAGATGGGCAGTAAGGGTGGAAAGACAGAGGCCATCAGTATTCCTGCAGGAGGAAACTCTCCTCGCCTCTGGACAGCTGTGGGATCTCTATCAGACTCTGCTTCCAGGTCACCAAGGAAGGGTTGGTCTCTGCTTCCGGGTCACCAAGGAAGGGTCAGCCTCTGCTTCCAGGTCACCGAGGAGGGGTCAGCCTCTGCTTCCAAGTCACCAAGGAGGGGTCTGTTTCTGCTTCCAGGTCAACAAGGAAAGGTCAGCCTCTGTTTCCAGGTCTCCAAGGAGGGGTCCGTTTCTGCTTCCGGGTCAGCAAGGAAGGATCGGCTTGCTTCCAGGTCACCAAGGATGTATCGGTACACCCTGTCTCTTGGTACCATCTCTGCCGTGTCTGGGTTTGTACTGTAACTGTCTCCTGCGACTCTCACTCCTAGTGACCCCCACCCACCTCACTCATCCCACTGACATTTATCAGGACACCTACTACCTGCTAGCCTCAGTTCTAAGGTGCTGGGGAGATACAGCAAACAAAACAGGTCATGTCTCTGCCCTCCAGCTGCTATGCTGGTGAGTGGGTGGGATGGAGGACAAGTCCACATTGTCACACTGATGGACTGAAGTAGCAATTGGGCACAATTGGTGAAGACACGGCTTGGGATGCCCACATCCCCTCTCGAAGTACCTGGTTCTAGTCCCAGCTACTCTACTTGCGATTCCAGCTTCCTACTAAACGCACATCCTGTGGGGCAGCAGGACATGGCTCAAGTCCTTGGGTCCCTGGCACCCATGTGGGAGACCTGGATGGAGTTCCAGGATCCTGGCGTTAGCCTGGACCAGCCTGGCTGTTGTGCCCACTTGAGGAGTGAACCAAGAGATGGAAGATCTCTTTCTATCTGTGTAACATCTCCATCTCTCTATGCCTATCAAAAAAAAAAAAGTGAGAGATAGAGAAAATAAATTTTTAAGAATTTTAAAATGGTAATAACAAAGCATGAAATACAGGGAATAATAAGCAAGCACTATGAAAAAATGAAATAAGAAGAAATGAGTACGAAGACATGAAGTTCAACTGCTCCCCACCCAGATCTATGGGTTCTACATCCATACATCCCACCCCGGATTGGAAATATTTTTAAAAACTGCATCTGTATTGAATATGTAAAGACTTCTCCCTCTCATCATTATTCCCTAAACAATACAGTACAGAAACTATTTACATAGCATTTACATCATATTAGGTATTATAGGTCACCTAGAGATGATTTAAAAGTATTCAGGAGGATGTGTGTAGGTTAGATGCAAATACTGTGTCATTCCCAGAGGTACCTGAGCACCCCCCAGGGGTCGTGGAAGCAGCTCCCTGCAGACCACGGTATGAGGAGTTGTTGGGAGCCGGCTGGGTGAACAGGAGTCCCAACGTGTGGCTCATGTCTGCCTGCATCCATTGAGACTCAACTTCTCCCTGGGCTACGGAAGAACTGGGTTCCCCCTAGGGAAGGAAGCTTTGGTAGAGGAGCAGCATCAGAGGGAGGCAGTGCCTCCTGGCCCCACAAAGCCAACCCCGTGTCCTTCTCGCCTCCCCGTTGCCTTTACACCACAGCCACCACCATAAACCTGGCAGCATGCGAGTCCCCTCCCCCAACTTGCAAAACACTTGAAACGCTTTCTCCCTCCTCCCGCCCTCCACGGAGCTGCCACTGATGGAGCCCTCCTGCACCTGCCAGGCACAGAGCCCAAACACCCCTGTGGCTCAGCAGGTGTCACCCAGGAGCTGGCAGGAGATTTGCAGCGCCTGCGGGATTGGTACACGCAAGCTCACTGCCGAGCCGACCCCAGGGCTTCAGATCCCAGGGACATACGTGGGGGGGTGGGGTGGCTAGGAATGTGCATTTTTAAAAAGATTTATTTTATTTCTTTGAAAGAGTTACAGAGGTCTTCCAGCCGCTGGTTCACTCCCCAGATGGCCACAATGGCCGGGGCTGTGCTGATCCTAGGCCAGGAGCCAGGAGCTTCTTCCGGGTCTCCCACAAGTGTGCAGAGGCCCAAGGACTTGGGCCATCTTCTACTGCTTTCCCAGGCCATGGCAGAGAGCTAGATCAGAAGAGGAGCAGCCGGGACTAGAACCAGCGCTCATATGGTGCTTCAGACCAGGGCTTTAACCCACTGCACCACAGCGCTGGCCCCAGGAATGTGCATTTCTAACAAGTTTCCCAGGCACTGCTGTCATTGCTGTGTCCAAGGCACCTTGCTCTGAGAATCCCACTATAAGGAAGGGATGATCACACCTACTTGACCAAGGAGCAAACGGAGCTGTTGGCAATGACGCCATCTGCCAAGACGGTGGCAAATACAAAAACCTTCTAACACTTTCTACGACTAAAATCACCCAGCAGATGTGGGCGTGGGTCTGACTCCTGAGACAGGTCCTCCCAGCCTGCATGGCCCTCCTCCTTCTGTCTAGCAACCAAGGATCAAGAGGGCAGATGAGAACTGTGATCCACTGCCCTTTGGGTCCCCCAAGGCCAAGCAGAGACTCCCTGGCCCATGTCCACTAACACACAAGGACGAGGAGGTGAGGGAGCTGCCAACCACAGCGCAGACAGCATCTCCTAGTGTGTTGTGAGTTACTGTTGCCTTCATGAATGCGGGGGCTACACTCCTGCCAGATACCTTAGAAGGGAAACTGTGGGGGAGATGTACACGTGAGAAACAGGAAAGTCTGGAGACGAGGGGCTCTCCAAACCTGCACCTGTGCAAGGCAGGGGTCCCACAGCGCTGGCTCGAAATCCACCCGACAAGGAACATTTGTACCAGGGAAATGGGCAAAACTGAACCCCAAGGTTCCTTTGTACCAGCGCCAACCCGTGATTCTCTCAACAAGCTGGGAATGGACAGCTGGCACTCCAGGGTGGCACTGGTTCAGTCAGGAAGCCAAGCATTTTTTTTTTTTTGACAGGTAGAGATATAGACAGAGAGAGAGAGAGAGAGAGACAGAGAGAAAGGTCTTCCTTCTGTTGGTTCACTCCCCAAATGGCCACCACGCCCGGCGCTGCGACGATCCCAAGCCAGGAGCCAGGTGCTTCCTCCTGGTCTCCCATGGGGTGCAGGGCCCAAGCACCCGGGCCATCCTCCACTGCACTCCCGGGCCACAGCAGAGAGCTGGCCTGGAAGAGGGGCAACCGGACTAGAACCGGCGCCCATATGGGATGCCGGCGCTGCAGGCGGAGGATTAACCAAATGAGCCACAGCGCGGCCCCAAGCATTTTTTTTGAGACGCATCTCTGATATTAAGATGGAGCTCCGTGGGGGACCTAGATTCACAACCTCCAACACCTCCCCCCACCCCGTCCCCATCTCTCCTGCATTCTCACATATTATGTCATCAAAGAGAAACTTCTAGAAATGCCACTGTGGTATTTGACCATCAGGAACAATCAAACTTCCTAAGACTTAGAGGAAGGATGCTGAGCCAAGAGTTCTTTAGTTCATTCCTTTTTCCTCCTGCCCCTGCCCCCCCCCCGCAAATAAACCCACATCTGCTGTTTGCTAAGCAGAAATGAGAATTCAGTTCCCAAGAAATTCTGCTCCACGCACTCTGAATGCAACCGTCTTGCATCCATAGGTGGAGAAGCGTAGCCCACAGACAGGTATAGCTCACTGCCCACCCTCACTGAACTCTGCATTGACTCTGCTCACAGGAGAGGAGCACCTCACTCAAACCCCGAGACAGCCCCCAAACTACATTTCACCCAACTTTCACTGTAGCTATCACCAGGGAGAAAATAACCTGGCTCCATTTCATCGTCTGTCGGAACCGGCCAGGAATGGCATCGAGCAGTAAAACAAATGGCCCCAGAGGGAAAAGGTGGCCCCGCCGACTATCAAGAGCTCCTTTTATGGGCAAGAGTTGACAGTGTTTGAAATGGGAGCAGGGTCCACAGTAGCATTTCAGGGGTCCGGCAGCTGGGAGGTGTGGTGAGAGATGATGGCAGACACTGCTCCATGCACTGAGAGATGTAAGAGAAATCAGCTACTACCGCCAGCAGTCCAGGAAACCTATGCACAGCATATGGGTCAAAACCAGCACAGACGGGGAGAACCAGCCTGTCCACCCTCCCAGCTCACACAGGAAGGCTCTCCTACAGTCCTGAGGTGTTAGCCAGCATGTAATTCAAGAGCCACAGAGGCCGGCGTCTCAGCTCACTAGGCTAATCCTCCGCCTGCGGCACTGGCACCCCAGGTTCTAGTCCCGGTTGGGGCGCCGGTCTGTCCCGGTTGCTCCTCTTCCAGTCCAGCTCTCTGCTGTGGCCTGGGAAGGCAGTGGAGGATGGCCCAAGTGCTTGGGCCCTGCACCCACATGGGAGACCAGGAAGAAGCACCTGGCTCCTGGCTTCAGATCGGCACAGCGCACTGGCCCTAGCAGCCATTTGGAGGGTGAACCAACAGAAGGAAGACCTTTCTCTCTGTCTCTCTCTCTCACTGTCTAACTCTGCCTGTCAAAAAAAAAAAAAAAATGCCACAGAAATGACTGCGCCCTCCTTTCTTTCCTGGGTTGCACGTTGCCCTGTTCAAGGCTCCTCTCTGCTCCCTGGCAGGGGGCACCGGTTGGTCAGGTTTCTCTCCATCGCACAGGAAAGGAGAGGTACCTGCATGCAGGCTTTCAGAGACTGGCAGGACGCTAACCTGCTAAAGGAGCGACGTGGTCCCTTGCTCACCAAACCATGGGCTGGCCCTCATCTGCCCTGTCACCACGCCCACCTCTCACCTCCAGGTACAAAATCTCTCACAAAGCCTGGCAGGTTGAGGGCACAGAGCAAACACATCCCCCCGGGAATCCCACTGTCCCCTTTCTAAGCTGTGCTGAGTCTCGGCTGTGCTGGTAGACATGTGGCTACGTACATTGTCAAAACGCATCCTACTACATGCCTGGAGATGCTAGGGTGATTTTATACTGCAAGCAAATTGCACCTCAATAAATCTTGCTGAAAGCAAAATACCTAGGGGCTGGCACTGTGGCTCGGTGGTTGCTACTTGCATCACCAGCATCCCCTGTGAGCATGGGTGAGGATCCTGGCCGCTCCACTTCCCATCCAGCTCCCTGCTAATGCACCTGGGAAAGCAGCAGAAGATGGCCCAAGTGCTTGGGCCCCTGCCACCCACGTGGGCAACCCAGAGGAAGTTCCAGGCCCCTGGCTTTCGGCTGGCCCAGCCCTGGCCACTGAGGTCATTTGGAGAGTGAATCAGTGGATGAAAGAGTTCTTTCTCTCTCTGTTTCTTTTCCTCTCTCTCTCTGTCCTTGCCTTGCAAACCAATCAAATACACCTTAAAGAAGAAAATATCTAAATGAGAGCCAGAGAATTCTTAAGTTCATTCCTGCAAGATCCGATTCTTTGAAAAATCGCTCCTGTGTGCTTTTGCCCAAGCCTGTTTCCTGGTCGAGCTGCCCCGCATCCTTGTCAGCACTTGGCATTGTCGGTCACATCTTAGCCATTCTAGTAGGCATGGTGATCACACACAGATTATCTCAGAGCAACCCAGACCGACAGACAGGACCAGGGACCCATTGCATAACCCCCTCATCAGCCAGTGCTGCCCCCTTTAAGACTAGGTCCAGAGCCGGCACTGTGGCATAGAGGGTAAAGCCACCAACTGCGGTGCCGGCATCCCATATGGGCGCCGGTTCAAGTGTTGGCTGCTCCACTTCTGATCCAGCTCTCTGCTATGGCCTGGGAAAGTAGTGGAAGATGACCCAAGTGCTTGGGCCCCTGCATCCATGTGGGAGACCTGGAAGAAGCTCCTGGCTCCTGGCTTTGGATCAGCTCAGCTCTGGCCGTTGTGGCCATCTAAGGAGTCAATCAGCAGATGGAAGACCTCTCTGCCTCTCCTCTCTCTCTGTAACTCTTTTAAATAAATAAATAAATCTTAAAAAAAAAAAAAAAATGGGTCGCTGGGTACCAGAAGCCCCACAAGAAAAGCAAGGAAGATTTCGACACTACCCACACGTCCTCAGGGTGACCAACCCCCACGTCAGAGGACCTGCGACAGTTATCTGGGGTCAGGGTGTGCAGCTGACACTGTGGCCTTTGGGAAGGAAAAAGGTAGCACCCCCAGTCAGGAAATACAGAAAGGAAACAAAGTAGCCCCAGACTGCTATCCCCAGCTGCTCACACAGGTTCCTGGGAGCAAGTCTGTAAAAGCTTTTTATTATTATTATTTGACAGGCAGAGTTAGACAGTGGGAGAGACAAAAGGTCTTCCTTCTGTTGGTTCACCCCCAAATGGCCGCTGTGGCCGGCACTGTGCAGATCCGAAGCCAGGAGCCAGGAGCCAGGTGCTTCCTCCTGGTCTCCCTTGCGGGTTCAGGGCCCAAGGACTTGGGCCATCCTCTACTGCACTCCTGGGCCACAGCAGAGAGCTGGACCGGAAGAGGAGCAACCGGGACTAGAACCGGGCGCCCATATGGGATGCCGGCGCCGCAGGCGGAGGATTAACCAAGTGAGCCACGGCACGCTGGCCCCCTTTAAAAGCTTTTGTCACTCCACTTTAGAAATGAAAATTGGTCTTATTGAGGCCATCCAGTAAAGAAACAATTAACAGAAGTGTAAAGGGAAGAGTCGGGAAGAAATCCCGGGATCACCCGTTCCCCAGCTTGTGTGTGTGTAGTCTAAGTGAGGTCAGAGAAGACGAGGGACAAAACGAAGCCAGCGGACGAGGGACAAAACGAAGCCAGCGTGCTGAATTTCAATATCTTCAATGGCTTTTTCTTTCTTTCTTTTTTTTTTCCCTGCAGCTGAACCTCAGTACGTGGGAGGGGAAGAAACAGCTTTGGCCAAAGCCAGCTCTCCTGTTCCTCATCAAATAGCAATTCCTCTTCGACTCTTCTTTCTTAATCCGTCCGCTCAGCAAACACTCGGGTGCCTCAACCAAGTGTGCTACAGAGCGGCCGAACAGCGAGGGGGTTCGGAAGACAGCTGATAAACTGCTAGAGCTGAGCGAGGCGGACGTGAAACCCATCCCATTATTCTCTCTATGGCTGTTTAGAAAATTCCAGAGTAAAAAAAAAAAAAAGTGAGACAATGCAGGAGTAGAGAGAGCCGAAGAGAGACATAGAAAAAGAAAGAAAAAAAAGAAAAGAGGCAGGCATTTGGCACCATAGTTAAGACTTGGGCTCCAGCATCCCATGTACAGGGCCTGGGTTCAAGTCCTGCTCTGATTCCAGTTTCCCGCTAGTGACCACCCTGGGAGACAGCGGGTGCTGGCTCGTGGACTGAGGGTCTGCCATGCACATATAAGATGTGGATTGAGTGCTGAGCTCCTGGCCCGGCCCAGCCCTGGCTGCTACAGGATTCCAGGGTTGTGATTTTATGGATGGTAGATCTCTCGCTCTCTTTCTGCCTTTCAAATAAAATGGAAATCAATACGCTTTGAAAAAGAGAAAGAATAAAACAACCAAAGAGCCGAAAGCCCTCCGTGCAAACTGCTGCTCCTCTCCCATACTTGCTGTATGGCCTGAGGCAAATGTCCTACCCTCTCTGTGCTACATTTTTCCCCTCTATAAAACAGTGCTAGGGGTAGTATCCACTCACACAGCTGTTGTGAGGATTAAATGAATTAAATCACAATGACTCAATGTGTGAGGCAGCACAAAGAGGTATGGACAAGTACCTACTATGTGCTGGACATCAGAGACACATCATGTGTGTGCGCGCACACACACACACACACACACACACCCTGGATCCAATCAGTCACAGGCTTCGGGCTTCCGTGGCCCGGCTGACACCTGCCTTGCACTCCCTGTCAGGTTTGCTGGCGCCTTTACATGTGGGGAACGAATCCCCGGCTGCATTTTCTCCCCTCGCTGCCCTCAGCTGCGCTCCGCCAGACCCCTCTTCCCTGCCCGACTCTAATCCCTTGAGAACAAAATACGGGAAGAAATTACAGCTCAATTTGCGGATTTGCAGGGCGCGGTGCAGCCTAGTGTGAACACTTCAATTCACATCTCACTCCCAGCTCCGGCCCTCCGCCCAGAGGGAGACCGGCAGGCGGCGGGGACAGGGCCCTGCACTTTTCCTCCAGCCCCCACTATCGGCCTCCTGGATCCTCCAACGCCGGGCAGAAGGAGAGCTGATGGGCCCAGGCTCGCCGAAGCCTTTTGGTGGTGCTGGGCAGGTGCTCCCAGGTGGCCGATCCTGCAGGGGGCAGCAGAGAGCTCCCCCGGGCTCTCCCAGGCTGAGCCACACGCTGCAGGCCTCCCTGGTACTGCAATGAGTACCCCAGTTGGCCTCATGGGGGCGCTCTCTAGGCCCTACCTGGTCTACACCACTGCCCTGGGGACCAAGCTTCCAGCACATGAGGCTTTGGAGGACAGACCACGTCCAGGTCCCCTCTACAGCCAGCACCTCTGCCCCCTGCTGGCAGCCAGTGGCCCCTACTCTCACGCCTACTGCCGCCCAAATGGCGAGCATCACTCTGACCTTCCAGTAGGACCCCCAGCCCAGAGAAGTCACATCCTTGGCTCCCACCCTGCAGGTGCACCCGCGAACCCTCCCATCAAACTCTGCTCCCTGGGCCCGTGACAGCTCCACATAACAGCCCAGCCAGGAAGGGAGCCACTTGCCTCCTCTTCCCACAGGTGTCCCAAAGGCTCTGGGTGGCTTGCTTTGGTCTCCCCATATGTCCCTGGCAGGAGCTGCTCCCTTTGCAAGGAGCAGAGAAAACAAAAATCTCTCCTCTGTGAATTGCTTATAGCTGAGGCTACCGGAGCCACCACTCTTGCTGCTGTCTTGGCAGGTCCTCATGGAGACACCACCATCCCCCCGCCTCACAGAACCATCCACCTGTTGCTCTTGGCTTTGGGAGATGAACCAGAATCCCTAAGCAAAAGCAGATGTCTCTTTCAACAGTCCAAACCCTGTTTTTCAGTTTTATTTCTTGGAAAAGGAGAGAGACAAGAAGACAGAGAGAGATCCTGCATCCACCAGTTCACACCCCCAAATACCCACACCAGCCTGAACTGGGCCAGGTCAAAGCCAAGGGCCCAGAGCTTGGTCTACATCTTCCATGTGGGTGGCAGGATCCCACCGAGTACTTGAGCCATCACCTGCTGCCTCCCAGGGTGCACACAACAGCAGGCAGCTGGAGACAGACTCAGAACCTGATCTAGAACATAGACACTCTGATAGGAGATGCGAGCGTCCCAGCCAGGGTCTTGACCACAGCATCAAACACGTGTCCCCCACAGCCCTGGTTCTAAATAAAGAACCTATTGTTTTTCATGGCTTTAAGGAATTAGCAGGGTAAATGGGGGTGAGAGAGAGAGAGAGAGAGAGAGAGAGAGAGAGAAAGGAAACAGAGAGGTTTGAAATCCATCAGCCAAGGATAGATATTTACCGAAACACATACAAGAAATATTATCTCCAAGGAGAGCACATTTCTGGAAAGGTACAGGCGAGGAGCCTTGGAAACTGCCTTCAAGAAGGCAAATTATTATCTGGCTGAATTATCCCTCCCTGATACGTTATTTCTAAGTCATTTTCTACTCCTAGGTGTATTTACACCCATTTTAAAGACTCTATGACCTCCTAGAAGAGAGAGAAAAAAAAAAACTTTAAAAAAATCCGTCACGAGGTGCATCAAGGTGAACAGCTCAGCCTGCGTCATCATTCCAGAAAGGTGTGGAGCGTGAGGCAGGTATCCTAGCAACAGCCAATCTCAACGGTTGCCGGCTTCCGCTGCTGCCCGTGGATACCGGAATCCTTACATACAGAAGCAGTGCCTACGACCTGGGCAGACACCTTGCTCCGTATTGCAGAAACTTGTAGTCTCCGGGGGACAGGCCAAGTGACGATGGTGCAGAGAGAACCTGCTGCCTGCTATCCTGCTATGGGGACAGAGGCACAGGCAGCCAGGTGCCCCTCATGGTTTCAGAAAGAGTCCCACCGACCAAGAAGAGCGAGCCAGACAGCAGGTCCCTACAGAGCCTGCCCTGCCCTTGATTAGCAACCCCACCAAAAATGGCATCACTAATGGGCATCTGGCCTGGTGGTCAGTGCCCACTTTGGCCTGGCTCAGCCTCAGCTGTTACAGGCATTTGGGGAGTGAACCAGTGGGTGTAAGATCTCTCTCTCTCTCTCTCTCTTTCTCTCTGCTTTTTGAATAAATAAAATTAATAAACAAAAATAAAGACCTTATCTGGGGCCGGCATTATGGCACAGTGGATTAAGCTGCTGCCACCTGCGATGCCGTAATCCCACTATGGATGCCAGTTCGAGTCCTGGCTACTCCACTTCTGATCCAGCTTCTTGCTCATGCACCTGGGAAAGCAGCAGAAGATGGCCCAGTTATTGGGCCCCTGCCACCCACGTGGGAGACCCGGATGGAGTTCCTGGTGCCTGGCTTTGGCCTGGCCATTGCAGCCATTTGGGGAGTCAACCAATGAATGGCAGACCTCTCTCTTTCTCTGTTTCTCCTTCTCTCTCTCTTTCTAACTCTGCTTCACAAACAAATTTTAAAGCCTTTAAAAAAATAGAGACTTCATCTACATTATAAGTTACTGGGGGTCAGGACTTCAGCATACGAACATAAGGAGGGTACAATTCAGTCCACTACAGTCTCCAAGAATTAAAATCAGTGCCGCATGAATAGCTTCAACTTGCCCACCGAGGGCAAGTGACACATATATAAGGAAGCAGCCGGGCAATGCATCCTCGTGTTCTCTTCACAACCATCAGAGCTTCCTAGCTCTAAGTCGGAGTGACGGGGTGTCCGTGACATTGACCCTTCGAGTGCCCTGGGCGCCTGGAATGGAGCCAGGCTCATCATCAGCCCACCTCCAGCTGTCTCCTTGTACCCCAGCATGCTGTGTCAAGGTCGCCCTTTCCCCACGTACGTAGGTGGCTATGGGAGAAAGGTTAGATACTAACAGCAGGGGCCGGCGCGGTGGCACACTAGGTTAATCCTCCGCCTGCAGCGCCGGCATCCCATATGGGTGCTGGTTCTAGTCCCGGTTGCTCCTCTTCCAGTCCAGCTCTCTGCTGTGGCCCGGGAAGGCAGTGGAGGATGGCCCAGGTGCTTGGGCCCCTGCACCCGCATGGGAGACCAGGAGGAAGCACCTGGCTCCTGGCTTCGGATCAGCACGGTGCGCCAGCTGCAGCAGCCATTTGGGGAGTGAACCAATGGAAGGAAGACCTTTCTCTTTGTCCCTCTCTCTCTCTCACTGTCTAACTCTGCCTGTCAAATTAAAAAAAAAAAAAAAAGATAGTAACAGCAGGCACCACCCACGCCACAAAGCATGCACAGGTGCAAACACAGAAGCCACACCCACACAGACCCCGCCCACCCAGGGCTGCTGAAACTCACCCTCACCCTCCTCACCACCATCACTGTCACGGCCAGCACCCCCCAGAGAGAGCTCCCTGCCGGGCACCACGAGGAGGACTCCCAGTGGTCCAGAAGGAATCACTTTGTCAAGGTCAAGGTCAAGACACAGCTGTCAGGTCAGGAAATGAAGGCCCACTTCGCTTGAGCTCCTTCGGCTTCCCAACTGGAACAGGGTCCTGGGGTCCTGCCAAGGGGAACCCAGAATGCCCATGGTGATTCTCAGACATGTTGGAAACACCCAAGGTGCCTTTTAAAAGTCTGGTGCTCCTATAATGTTGTTGTTGATCTCAGCGTTCTGCATGCTGCCTGGGAATCAGGAGTTTTCAAACTACCCCCAAACACACCCAAAGTACACAGAGCATGGAGCATCACCCCTGGGGAGGGCCTGTCTGGGGCCACCACCAGCAGGATGTTGAAATTTAACCCCTGGGGTTTAGTCCTTTCCAAAAGCAAACTGGCTTCAGGGGTGACAAAGAAGATCAACCAAATAGTGCCCAGGAGTAAAATTCCCAGAGGGCAGGCAGGTGTGATGAGCACTCCGGATCTTGGCTAATAATAGTTCCCCCAATTTCCCCCTACCAAGGAGTCCCATACCGGGGGATGATGAAGGCAGAGGGCCGGGTGTCACTCAGCCGCCTGCTCCTTCATCTTCTGACGTCTGTATAGATCCCGGCAGAACGGCAGGGTGACAGAAGCATCGGGGGACACTTACGGAGGCTGCAAATTGGAAGAGACACTGCCGATCATTGGGTGATTCCTCCACCCACGAGGAGGAAGCTCTTCCATGAACTTCCAGATGTTTCTGCCAATTGTGGGGGGAGGGGGGAGCCTGGCCCTTTGCCCTGGAGGCCACCCAAGGCACAGGATGAATCCTGCAGGTGCTAATGACTGAGCTCCACCCCCACCCCCACCCCCAGGCCTCCCCTGCTCCTTTCATGGTATTTTTTATTCATAGAACAAGGCAGAGGCCTGCAGGTGTCTATCCCCTGTGGACACTTTAATTTGCAAACGACCCAGGGACAACCTCTGGATCTGAGGCTGAGGACTAGGGCCAGCACTTCCTTGCATTGGGAGGCCTTTGAAAGTGAGTACCCAGGCTGGGGGTGGGGAGGGCGGGGGGGGGGGGGGGGGCAGCTCTGTTCTCCCCCCACCCTGCCGCCACCTGCGGACTCCACATTCTCAGGCAACTGGCCTAGCCTCTTTGCATATCAAGGATATTTTATGGGCCCTACTACATAGGGCTGGCTGGCATCCCATCTCAGAATGCTGATTCAAGTCCCCCCTGCTCCACTTTTAATCCAGCTCCCCACTCCTGTGCCTGGCATATGAGACGGCAGGTGATGGCCCGAGTGCTTGGCTCCCTGCTACCCACATGGGAGACCTGGATGGAGTTCTTTGTTCCTGGTTTTGTCCTGGCCCAGCCCTGGATTTTGTGGCCATTTGGGGAATGAACTAGTGGGTGAAAGGTCTCTATCTCTCCATCTCTCTATCTCTCTCATCTCTGTCTCTTCCTTTCTGTTGCTGTGCCTTTCAAATACACAAATCCTTAAAAAGAAGGGACAGACTTAATTCAAAGACAAACACAAAGACTCAGGTGCCCGAATCAGGAAAATGGTCTCACGCTCTCACACCTGCCTCTGTTTCTTCCCAGACACCAGCTCCCCCAGCCTCAGAGACCTCCAGCTTTCACCTCTGCCTTTGACACCTGAGTGTGCGGAATCCCCTTGACCTTCCCTGGCAATGACCCGATCCTGTAGACAGGAGCTCCAGGCTCCAGCCCCCCAGCCTATGAACTCATCCAGGGGGCACCGTGAGCCCAGCTCAGGGTCCAGGTGAGTGCAGTGCCACCAGATGCACCTAGCAAGGGCCCCGCCCCCACATGGGCACTCACTCAACATGACATCGAGGGGCCGGTGCTGTGGCACAGCGGGTTAAAGGCCTGGCCTGAAGCGCCGGCATCCATATACGCACCAGTTCTAGTCCCAGCTGCTCCACTTCCTATCCAGCTCTCTGCTATGGCCTGGGAAAGCAGTAGAAGATGGCCCAAGTCCTTGGGCTCCTGCACCTGCGTGGGAGACCCGGAAGAAGCTCCTGGCTTCGAATCAGCGCAGCTCCAGCCGTTGCGGCCATCTGGGGAGTGAACTAGCAGATGGAAGACCCCTCTCTGTGTCTCTACCTCTCTCTATAACTCTTTCAATTAAATAAAATAAATCTTAAAAAAATAATTTAAAAAACCCCAAAAAAACAAAAAACATGATCTCGGGAGACACCCTGCTTTGCACGTGTCCTGCCTGCTTCGAGTGTCTTCTTCGTTCATTTGCTCTGCTGTCTAGTTGGCACACTCCTATGAACACGTCAAAACCCAGCGTACCTATCATTCTCTCCATGCAGGCTTTCCCAAGCATGCAGTAATGCTTTTCTCCAGGATCCCGTGATCCGTCCCTGAGATGGCTCTAGCAGCACCTACCACGTTATGTGCATTTTTCTGCCCACACATCTAAGCAGCAGAATCGCTGCTTCTTGTGAACCAGGACACGTCTCAGGCACTCTTGCAACTTCAGGTTCCTGTGTGGGGCTTGCAACGTGCAAGGTGCTGTATTAGTTGGACAACACCAGCTATAAGTGAGGTTATTAAGGCTTCAGGAGAGACGTGTACTTGAGCTAAGCCTTATCAGGCAAACACAAAACCGTGGCAGAGCTCGTGAAGTGTAGAGAGCTCACGCTGGCCAGTGAAGCCGCAAAGCACTTTGGGAAACTCCAAGAGCAGTGGACAGCTTCAGATCTGGCACAAAGCAAATGCTTCCGGTTGACAGTGACGACAAGGGGGCAGCCCCTCGGCCCTTGGAGGCCGGGTCCCGTGGTCTACACCCAAGGGCAGCGACACCTCGCCAGGACCAGCCTGAGTGCTTGAGTTCAAGGGCAGCCCTGCCACGGAAGGTCCCTAACGAGGGCCATGACAGTCGGGTTTACGTGCGCAAGGGGCAGCACAGTGTCACAGTCTCCCGGGAGTCAGCCAGGCCGTCTATATCCAGGATGGCATGGGAGACAGGTGATTCCCGGAGCCCAGGCTGCCCCCCACGGGTCCCCCCTACCTAGCAACACAATCAATCCTTTGTCAGATTCCTAAAACTCACTATGGGACCCACACAGGACGAGCGAAAGCCCCTGACATCCCTCCTTGCTTCTACTCTTGCTGCGGCTTTGTCTTCATTCGGCTTCCCCGCCATGAGCTGGGAGGGACCAGGGATCATCCCCAGGGACCTTGAAGACAGCGCTGGCTGTGAGTACAGAGTCGAGTGCCGTAAATACGAGTGGGGAAGTCGACCACGGAGCCCTACAGCCGACCTATCAAAGCTGCAGCTTGTACACTCCGGTAAATTACACTGGCAGGCCGTTTCTATTTTTCACTTCCGCTTTGCCTCGTTTTGATGAATGGGCCCTGGGAGTCCTGGCCGAGTGAGGAAAAGGCACTCATCTTGGGGGAAGAAAAATTCATTAGTAAATCCAGCTACTTGGAGAATTTATTTCCAAGGCTGAACTTTGAGGAGGTTTTAGAGTGACTGTCCTGGCTAATGGGAAGCACGAATCCATTCCAGATGGTTAATTGCTTTTTATCATTCCTTTGAATAATTGTGAAGAATCAGAAGGCAACGAGAACACGGGAGGAATGAAGTGCAAGTTCCCTGCACCCATTTCCCAAAAGGAACAGTCTGGAAGTGCAGCAGGAAACCTCTGCAAACAGCTCAAGGAGCAGCAGAGGTTACAAATTATGAGCTCCTGGCCAGCGCCGCAGCTCACTAGGCTAATCCTCTGCCTGCAGCGCCGACATCCCATATGGGAACCGGTTCTAGTCCTGGTTGCTCCTCTTCCAGGCCAGCTCTCTGCTGTGGCCCAGGAGTGCAGTGGAGGATGGCCCAAGTGCTTGGGCTCTGCACCCCATGGGAGACCAGGAGAAGCACCTGGCTCCTGCCATTGGATCAGCGCGGTGCGCCGGCCGCAGCACGCCGGCCGCAGCAGCCATTGGAGGGTGAACCAACGGCAAAGGAAGACCTTTCTCTCTGTCTCTCTCTCTCACTGTCCACTCTGCCTGTCAAAAAAAAAATTATGAGCTCCTAAAAGCAATGCATTTCTACGGTAAACTAAATAATGTCCCCAAGGCTACTCAGCCATGCAGCAGGAAGGGGGTTGCAGAAGGGGCTCCCGCAGGGCATGAGAAGGAGAATGCATCTTTTAAAAAATATATCTACTTATTTGTTCATTTATTTCAGAGAACTTCCATCACTGGTTCACTCCCCCAAGGGCCGTAGCAGCCACAACTAGGCAGGCTGAAACATGGGTGGCAGAGACCCAACGTCCTAGGCCATCCTCCTCTGCTTCCCCAGGTACTTTAACAGAGAGCTGGATCACAAGTGGAGCAGGCGGGACTCGAACCGGCGCTCATAGGGGATGCCGGCCTCCCAGGCGACAGCTTAACCAACTGTACCGCAACCTTGGGTTTCACTCAGAGCTCCAGGTTGGAAATGGACACCTCGGCTCTGCCTACTGGGCTAGCCTCATCTCCTCACTTGAACTCCTGCTGTGACCGAGCTCCTGAGCTAGCCTGAGATGCACAGACACAGCCTGTCTCCTGCCAGCCAGTCACTATGCCTTTCCCGGTGCCCCTGCCCATTCTCCCACCCAGATTGAGAATGACTCCCCAGGTTGATTCATCTGAGAAAGCGAGAACGTTGCAGACAACGTTCAGGTTCCCACTGGGAAGTACCTTTCTCTATGAGCTCACTGCCTCCATTCTCCCGGGGCTGGAGGGGGGCGGCGCACACCCTCTCCTGAACCCACAAGCACTCTCACCTTGGACTTGAATGACATGCATGAAATTCACCATCCTCAGGGTAGGCGGAAGCCAATCATCGACTTCTCAGTTTGGGACCCCCCCTCCAGGTTCAGCTCTATTCATATCACAGGATTCTTGAGTATTTTCTGAATGGGGGAGTGAAATGGACAGGAACCCACCGAAGCAATGGTCAGACCTGCCCGTTCTGGGGCTCCAGGTGCCTCCCCTCTCTCTGGCATCGCCTCTCTTAGCAGAGTCCTGTGCTCTCTGGAAAGTTCTGGATTTAAACAGGACCCAGGATCTGCCCTGTAGACCAGCAACAGGTTGCAATGCAGGAAAAAGCAGCCAGAGCCGGGTCTCACGGCTGATTCCCATTGGCAGCTTTGCTGGGTGGCCTGGAGCAAGCACCAAACAGCTCCTGGGCTTCTGCCTCACCCTGTCTACCAGGGCTGGGGGAACCTGTTTGCTGCCAGGGGCCATTTGAATATTTACATCATGCACAGGCCACACAAAGTGACCAGCATAAAAATCAGCCTGCTATAGACATACTGAGTTCTTAGTCCCATCCTGGTTGCTTTGGCAGACCCAGCCCAGGTAACTTCCCGGGCCATTCCCCACCTGTGCCCTTCATAGGAAAAAGTGGGGTGCACCCGCCACACACCGGGGAGTGCTGCAGCAATCCACCGGGCTGTGGAGGAGCATTGGAGCAGGCAGGATTGGAGTCCCCAGGTTGGCTGTGTTCAGGGAGTAAGAGTTTTGCAGCGTGTCAGTTTCTGAGATTCGCCACTTGTGGTCTCCTTTACGACACACATAAAAGTGCAAGGTCTTTTGAGTCAATTAATCTGAGATTTGCAGCGGACACTCCGACACAAAACACTGTCCAGCTGCATCTCAGAATCCACACTTGGAGGTTTTTAAGCAAAGTCTCGGCCAGCACCCCAAATTAACACGCGGTTTCACTGCGGGCGATGAGCAGTAGCGTAAACAGCCTCCTATTAGTTTTGGGTTTGAGGATTACAGGAAAAGTATTGCAAGCCTACAAGCCTACATCACAACTTCTGCTTTGGTTCTTTCAAAAAAAAAAAAAAAACGAGTTGTATAATTATTTCAAAGACAGAGAGAGGGGCCGGTGCTTTGGCATAGCAGGTAAAAGCCACCGCCTGCAGTGCCAGCATCCTATATGGGTGCCAGTTTGCGACCTGGCTGTTCCACTTCCAATCCAGCTCTCTGCTATGGCCTGGGAAAGCAGTAGAAGATGGCCCAAGTCCTTGGGCCCCTGCACCTGCATGGGAGACCTGGAAGAAGCTTCTGGCTCCTGGCTCCAGATGGGCCCAGTTCTTGCCGTTGCGGCCAATTGGGGAGTGAATCAGCGGATGGAAGATCTCTCTTTCTCTCTCTCTCTCTCTCTTTTTTTTTGACATACAGAGTTAGACAGTGATAGACAGTGAGAGAGAGAGACAGAGAGAAAGGTCTTCCTTCTGTTGGTTCACCCCCCCCCCCCAAATGGCTGCTAAGGCCGGCGCACTGCGCTTATCTGAAGCCAGGAGCCAGGTGCTCCTCCTGGTCTCCCATGCAGGTGCAGGGCCCAAGCACTTGGGCCATCCTCCACTACACTTCCGGGCCACAGCAGAGAGCTGGACTGGAAGAGGAGCAACCAGGACAGAATCCGGTGCCTCAACCGGGACTAGAACCCAGGGTGCCAGCGCCGCAGGCGGAGGATTAGCCTAGGGAGCCACAGCACCGGCCTCTCTCTCTCTCTCTGCCTCTGCCTTTCTTAATTCCACCTTTCAAATAAATAAATCTTAAAAAATAAAAAGAGAGAGAGAAAGACCCTTCCATTTATTACTTCAGTCCCCAAAAGCCCATAACAGCCAGGGCTGGGCCAGGCCAAGGCCAGGAGTCAGGAAAATTCCATTCTAGTCTCTCACATGGGTTACAGGAGCCCAAGTACTGGGACCGTCATCTGCAGCCTCCCAGGCTCATTAGCAGGGAGCTGGATGGGAAACAGAGCAGCCAGGACGTGATCCAGCACTCTGATATAGGATGCAGGCGTGGCAAGTGGTGGCTTAATCCTCTTCGCCACGAAGTTCTGAAGATCTGTCGTCCAAGGTAAAAACCATAACAATCTAACACAGACCCAGCGCGATGAAAAGGACTGGCAAGAATAACAGGTAGGCACAGGTGCAGTTCAACTAGCACTAACAGTGGCCGTCACCTTAGCAATACACCATGCTTGCACCGTTTGCTAAACATGGGGGCCAGCTGGCTTAAGATATTTTACAATGAAACCTACAGAAATTGAAGACAAATGTCTGCAGTGTTTTCCCTGACATTCAACACAGTGTTATACACCAGGTACCAGGACTGTCCACGTTTTCCTCAAATTAACAACATGCATTTTGATTCCCATTCAAGATTCTCTACTCAATAACAAAAAGTAGGGGCTGGTGAGGTGGCACAGAGCGGGGTAAGCCGCCACCTGCAATGCTGGCATCTCATATCGGAGTGCTGGTTCAAGTCCCTGATGCTCTGCTTCCAATCCCGCTCCCTGCTAATGTGCCTGGGAAAGCAGCAGCAGATGGCCCAAGTGCTTGGGCCCCTAACACCCACAGGAAAGATCCAGTTAGAGCCCCAGGCTTTGGCTTGTCCCAGCCCCAGCTGCTGCAACCATTTGGGTAGCGAACCAGAGGATGGAATGTCTTTCATGTTAGAGCCCTACTGAGGAGTGTTTCAGAAGGTAGCAAAGATGCCTGAACTGTTACACAGAGAACAATCTGGCAACGCATTAAATGCATCTCCTTGTTAGCAAATACCTCTTGAACACATGAAGAGAGAAACCAGAGATCGTACGTGCCTGGAGTGCTTCCCTGCGTTCGGGGACCAAGAGTTCTGCAGTGTTTCAGCTTATGGGATTCGTCGCCCGCGGTCTCCTTTACGACACACATAAATACTAGGTTTCGTGAGTCAATTAACCAAAGAGTTACAGTAGATCTTTATTCTGAATGAACTGCTTCCGAAATGAAAATCTTGTTCCAGGAGAAACTGTTCAGTAGAATTCGTGACGCCACAGCTGCTTTTTCTACAATTACTGCAAGGTTTAGGGGCAAAGTGACAAGACAGCACAGTGAATTCCTTCAGTCCTTTGTCCTTGCCAATGACCGTGACAAAGGGCACAAAACATGCAGGACCCTGACCTTAAAGACACAGACATTTTAATCCCTGCTAATGTGCACCTGGGGGAAGAGATGGCAGATTCAGAGACTTGGGTCCCTGCCACCCGAGTGGGAGACCTGGATTGAGTTCCTGGTTCCTGGCATTGACCTGGCCAAGCCCCAGCTGTTGCGGGCATTTGATGAGTGAACCTGCGGATGGAAGAACTTCTCATCTCCTTGTCTCTCTGCCTTTCAAATAAAAGAAATGTGGCACAGTCCTGTTTGTTTGCAAAACTTGTTTAATAAAATGGGCAGAGACCCGAATCTTCCGGAAATAGCAGTCTGCTGGCAATGCTGCCATCAAAGAACTCCGGAAGAGACGCAAATGTTAAAAATCAATTACGCGTTGTTTTTTTCAAAAATGCAAAATGCAATGATCTTTTCTCAGATGACAGGTGGCTATCAAGAACAGGGAGTATCCAGCCGATATTTTTAGAAAAAAAAATTGTCCTTAATTTGTTCCCTCAAGGGAAAGGTGACATTTTCAAAGACGAATGAAAAAGCAATGCTTTCCAAAAAAGCACTCGTGCTACTGGAGAAAGGATGTTTGGAAATGTTTCTGTGATTAATGATTTGTGGCCGAGGACGCTGTAATTTCATTTACAAAAACTCCTATCTGCACACTCGAAAAACCTGGAGACGGATTTCACTAGCCTTTGAAATGTCTTCCACATGGAGGGTTCCGGCAGGGTTCGAACCCACTTGGTAAAAATATGGCAAGGTAACACCTTTCCGCTAGTTTGCAAGAACCGTGTCGAGCATCAGCAGAAAATGGAAATTTACTAGCGGGATTTGAGCAAAAACGTTTGCATAATGCATAGAGAGGATTGAAAAATGAGTTATCATCATTTAGCAAGCACCACCGAGTATGAATTCCTTCCATTTGGATCTACATTATCGTTTAGGGGGTTTACCTTTTCAACTACTGAAACCCAAAGTAAGTGAATTAAATCCAGGCATTCGAATGATTGGATCACAAAGTATTAAATCAAGACTTTGAAAATAATAAAGAATATGTCCTAACACTGTTCTCCTTGAAAACAGGACTGGGATGACACTTGAAGGACAGAAAAAAGGCTTTTTTGCACTATTAAATAGAATAAAAACTGTTTGAGGCATAGCCTGCAGTGCGGGCATCCCATATGGGCACCGGTTCGAGTCCCGGCTACTCCACTTCTGATTCAGCTCTCAGCTATGGCCTGGGAAAGCAGTAGAAGATGGCCCAAGTCCTCGGGCCCCTGTACCCTCATGGGAGACTCGGAAGAAGCTCCTGGCTCCTGGCTTCGGATCAGCACAGCTCCAGCCATTACAGCCAATTGGGGAGTGAACCAGCGGATGGAAGACCTCTCCCTCTCTCTCTCTTCCTCTCTCTCTCTCTCTCTCTCTCTCTGTGTGTGTGTGTGTGTGTGTGTGTAACTCTGACTTTCAAATAAATAAATAAATCTTTAAAAAAAATTCATTAAAATAGAACATACACCCAAAAATCTGTAAGCTTTCTCATCCTATACATGGACTTCAGGATACTCACACTACTTTTATTCCTTTTTATGATTTATTTATTTGCGAGGCAGAGTGACAGAGAAAGAGGAGGGAAGAGACAGAGGAAGAGGGGAAGAAAGAGAGCCCTTTCATCCGTTGGTTCACTCCCCAGATGACCACAACATCCCGGGCTGGGCCAGGCCAAACCAGGAGCCAGGAGCCAGGAGCTCCATCCAGGTCTCCCATGTGGGTGGCAGGGGCCCAAGCACATGAACCATCTTCTGCTGTTTTCAGACACAGAAGCAGAGCAGTCAGAGCTAGGACTCACACGCTGACACAGGCTGCCGGCTTCGCAAGCGGCAGGTTCACCTCTATTATTCTTCCAATGATTTTCTTATACAAATATTATAATGATGATGGTGATTAGCAGCTGCTGTTTACAGACTTCCTACAAAATGCCAGTCCCAACGGGAGCACACATTAACTCCACTTCCTAACAACACATCAGAGAGAGCCAGCAGAGCAGGTGTGAGGAAAGACCTCACGGAGCGGTGGCTACAGGTGTCGGCTTTGGAAGCTCAACTCGGCTTCGCGTGACTGACCTATGACATGGCATCTAAACTCCATGGAAAAGTACCTCCCTGGCGGGGCTCGGAGGAGACGGAATGAACGGATGGACAGAAAGGCTAAGAACAGAATCTGTAGAAGAGGAAATGGGTTGTTTTTTGCAAAAAGTATTATAGTATGAAAGAACTTCAAAAAGTACGTGGGAAGTGGAAGTAAAAGACAAGTGTGGAGCCGGCGCCATGGCTCACTTGGTTAATCCTCTGCTTGTGGCGCTGGCATCCCATATGGGCACTGGTTCTAGTCCCGGCTGCCCCTCTTCCAGTCCAGCTCTCTGCTGTGGCCCGGGAAGGCAGTGGAGGATGGCCCAAGTGCTGGGGCCTCTGCACCCGCGTGGGAGACCAGGAGAAAGCACCTGGCTCCTGGCTTTGGATCAGCACAGAGCCAGCCGATGCAGCCATTTGGGGGATGAACCAACAGAGGGAAGACCTTTCTCTCTGTCTCTCTCTCTCTCACTGTCTATAACTCTACCTATCAAATAAATAAATAAATAAAAAGATAAGCATATTTGGGTGAAAAAAATGAAATCCATGCCTATAAGGCATCTTCAAAAATTTCATGGAAAACGGACTATATAGAAAAAAAAAATGGACTTCAGATGTTCCGGGCACCAAAATAAACATCTTTGAGTTCTATTGTCTGCGGACGTTTTTGAAATCAGCTGAACTCTTTTGACGGGTGACAAAGTCTTTCACGGACTGAACTAGGATTAGACTTAGGGAAACCGTGTTATGACAAGGGAATTATCTGAAACAATAAGGATGATGTTTCCTGTCTGCAACACCTGAATCTGTCAATCATTCTCATTTCCTGGATGTTCCTCCTAAGGCCCAGCCACGTGTATGGTTCCTTATTTTATATATAAATCGTAGTACAGACAGCAGTTGGCATGATGGTGATTTTCACACATATTATAAAAGGCAGGACCAGCACTATGGCTCAGTGGATTGGCCGCTGCCTGTGATGCCAGCATCCCGTAGGAGCGCTGGTTCAAATCCCCACTGCTCCACTTCTAATGCAGCTCCCTCCCTGCAGGTGCAGTGGAAGATGGTGCAAGTGCGTGGGCTACTGTGCCTATGTGGGAGAGCGGATGGAGGTCCAGGCTCCTGGCTGAGGGCTGACCTAGCCCTGGCTATAGAGGTCATTTAGGGAGTGAATCAGCAGATGCAAGATCACTCTCTCTCTCTCTCTCTCTCTCTCTCTCTCTCTCTCTTTGTGTGTGTGAAACATTGCCTTTCAAATAAAGAAATCTTCAAAAAAGAAAGGCAGTATTTCAGAGAGACCTACGCTTGTATGTAGATTCATAACTGCATTCTTAGTGAACACACCACAGTCTGCTAATTCAATGCGTCACACTTTACATGACCTCTGCCTATTGTCCTGCAAATTATTTCCAAATTCCTGGCATTGAGATCAAGGAGCAGTCAGGGTGTTCATGCATGTGGCAACTTTTCTGTTTGCAGACCAATTTCCCTAGGACAGAGACCCAGAAGGGAGATGCCCTCTTCAGAAACAGGAAATAGTTTTACGCCTCATGGGACACACTTCCAAATGGATTCTGATTCTACAAGGCCACGAGCTCGCTGGAGGCTTGTGGGTCCAGGCAACAAATCTACCGCATTTGGGCAAGCGTGCAAATACATCTTTGCAAAAACCATTCTGCCCTCTGCAGCCTTCTCAGAAGTCACACCAGCCCATCACCCCACTGGGTTCTCCTGTTTTTAAATGAGTGACCTCCTGAAAAAAAACTCTGCATCTCCAGAAGCTAATTTAAAATACTAATTCACACACAGCCCTCCCTTTCATTCTCTTTGCCCATTAGAGAGTGAGAAAATCTAAACAACTGAACAAGCTCAGGTCCCCGGTGGCCACTGAACTGCTGACCCTCAACCACAGACTCAGAACTGGACCTTGCACAAAAGCCTGGGGTTTTTCCACAGTCCCCAAATGTCTCCTGGCAAACTTGGGTGGTCCCCTCCCCTTCCCCACACCCAGGCTGTCACCTCACTCTCTCCAAACAGCCCCAGGACAATGATCTGCTGAAACCGTCACATCGTCACATCGGGTATGGACAATGATGGTGACTTCAAGCCTTCCTTTAGCCCCATGGTGACAGGCAATGCAAAGTAAAAATGGAAACCATAGTCCGCCTCACAAAAGCGAGAGTGGTTTTAAATAGTCTGTCTTTTCAGCACACATTGTGAGCACGGCCCCCACAGAATCTTCCCACTTAGCATACATCATGAGTTGGGTTAGCAAAACCCACAGATTCCGGTCATGTTATTTGTCGGTGGTGACAAAGGGGCCCAGAGGGTAAGTGGGTGGGGAGAGAAGTGGGTGAGTGGATGCCAAGAAATTAAGACACAATTACTGGAGTGTTTGTTATCTGGGAGCCATTAAGGAAGACAAATGCCACGGGACACTGAGAATGTCTAGGGTGGGGGCCATATGACAAAGATGCACTGAGTTGTCTCCAGAGATATGAGCATACTTCTAAAGACCACGGACAAAAGTAGGATTAATACATGATCTGATTTTGGTACAAAGCAACTGAAGTCCATGCATAGTTTTTCTCATAGTGTGCATTTGCCATAAACTGAAAAAAATTGTCTATTTCATAGGCAGAGTGCAAGAGAGAGAGAGAGACAGAGAGAGAGAGAGGGGTAACTTCTATCTGTCAGTTCACTCCACAAATGGCCACAACAGCCAGAACTGGTCCAGGCTGAAGCCATGAGCTAGGAGTTCCTCCAGGTCCCCCATGTAGGTGGCAGGGGCCCAAACACTTGGGCCATCATCCACTGCTCTCTCAGGCACATTAGCAGAGACCTGGATCAGAAGCAAAACAACCACAACTCAAACCTCACCCTAATATGAAATGCCAGCATTACAAGCGGGGGATTAACCCCTTGCTACATGATGCTAGACCCCATCCATGAACTTTTGGAAGATCATTCATATGCATGCATATCAAACATTTTTGCACCACAGTAAACTAATCTGTTAACTCCATTCTTCTGCAAACTCTTTAAAGAATTCTACCACTTCTTCCTTCACAAACGACGCATGGTTTTCTGGTGGACATGGAAGTCTTGGCAATATGAGGGATCCGAGGATCAGCGTTCATCCTAAGATCTTCCTTCCCACAGCTGTCTCCTGTAATCTTTCTTATTCCTCTCCACAAGCCTAAGTTACAATCCCATTTATAGAGGGAGCCAAGAGGGCTGGATAACTTGCTTGGGGTCACACAGCTAAGAACAGAGGAGAGGCTCAAATCAGGTCTCTGTGACTCCAAACGCTCAACTCCTGACCACCATACTGTCTGTCTGTCTTTAAAGAATGCCCCTAAAGGGGCCAGCACCGTGGCTCACTTGGTTAATCCTCCGCCTGCAGCGCTGGCATCCCATATGGGCACCGGGTTCTAGTCCCGGTTGCTCCTCTTCCAGTCCAGCTCTCTGCTGTGGCCCGGGAGGACAATAGAGGATGGCCCAAGTGCTTGGGCCCTGCACCAGCATGGGAGACCAGGAGGAAACACCTGGCTCCTGGCTTCAGATTGGCGCAGCGCCAGCCATGGCGGCCATTTGGGGGATGAACCAACAGAGGGAAGACCTTTCTCTCTGTCTCTCTCTCTCTGTCTATATCTCTACCTGTCAAATAAAAAAAAAAATGCCCCTACAGAAGCACCAAATGCAGTGGTGTTGGAACTAAACCAATGATCTCAGTGCTCAAACCCTGAGTGACCATGATTAGCAGGTCCGGGGTGCATCTGAGCCAAGTGGGAGCCAAGGAGACTGCATTGCACTTGAACTATTGGGAGGATGCCTTGTATAGCTGGGAGAGATCTGTCCTGAGCAGGAGTGGGCATCGCATAGTGGCAGCTGGGACCTACAGCAGGGGCCTTCTGCACTGATTCTCTCCCCTTAGCCACCAAACCTACCCAAATCCTCCCGTCCAGTAGAAAGTTACAGCAAACCGTCCTGTGACCTTGCACCTGCACCTCTTCCCCCAACTCCCAATCCAATTGCTTGAAATAATCATCCACAGCTCGCCGATTTCCTGGTTTCTCAGCCCCCCCAGCTCACCCACACTGCAATCTGGCTTCAGCAAGCTCTCAGTTCTCATTCCATCCAGGAATGCCACGGCCTCACATTAAATCCAACAGAGACTTTTCAGTCCTTGCACGAATGGCCATTTTTCACTTCTGCAACAGTTCAGACATTGTTTGTCATCACTCCCTAAGAAATCTGCCCCTGAATTGTTCTGAGAGAACCTCAAAGGGGAAAATAAGGAAGTTCAAGTGTAGCAGATTTCTGTTTGTTGGAAAGACTTTTGCCACCATTAAGACGTTGGTCCAACATGTGTCGCATCGTAACACGGGGAGGGGTTGCACTGGCCAAGAATGATCAGCAGACATTGAAGTCAGGGGAGGGTGGACTAGATCTGCTTTCTAGAACATTCTAGAACATTCTTTCCAGCTCTCAGATTCTAGCAGTCAAGCCAACATAGGAAGGGAGAGCTCATTGGTAGCAATTGTGGGGTGAGTCCAAAGTCCAGACCGAGGACTTCTCCAACCACGTGACTCCATGAGCACCCAGTGCCTCCGAGGGTACACCCAGTAACTGGCGCCCTGAGACATGTAAAGAGGTGTACACTGGGATACGAGGTCTTCCGTAAGTGTCAAAGACCTAAACTGACACTGGCTCAAACAAAAGCAGGTGGCATCTTCCTTGGCAGAGTTCCCGGGGTTCCAGGCTCTTCCCCCATCTCTATAGGTCGTTGCCTCTTCCTTGGGATCCAAGCTGGCTCAGAACACCATCTGCATTCCAGCTGGGGGCAGGAGGGAAAGAGAAGAGGACAGCACGCTCCTCACCTTGGAGGACTAGAACTGGAAGCAGCAGCCGGCACTTCTGTTCACACCCTTGGTCACTGGTTTCCACGCCATTACTTCACCTCCCTGTAAGCACACTGCAAGGGAAGCTGGGAAATGTAGTCCTTTTTTCGGTGGCTAAGCATCCAGCTCAAGCTCAGAAATGGGGAAACAACCTCAACTAAAATTTTAAATGAATGACTTTCTTTGAAAGGTAGGTTGACAGAGAGATCTTCCACCTGCTGGTTCACTCCCCAAGGGACCACAGCAGCCAGGTCTGGGTCAGGCCAAAGTGAGGAGCCGGGAACTTCATCTGGGTCCTCCCATGTGGGTGACAGAGGCCCAAGCACCTGGACTGTCATCTGCTATCTTCCCAGAAGCATTAGCAGGTAGCAGAACTGGAACTGGCATCCCACCGTGGGATGCCAGTGGCACAAGTGGTGGCTTACCCTGCTGTGGCCGACTTCAGCTCCCAACCAAGAACTCTCATTGCAAAGAATGAAAGACACCAGAAAGCTGACACCTGCCCACAAGGGGCTTAGTCACCCAGACACCTCCCATGAGAGCCCTAACCAGATCAGCCAAACCAAGGAGCAAAGAGGAGAAGGTAAAAGACCACCAAGTCTCTGTGGGAATGTGTTAACTTTTGGAATATGCTAAGTATGTTGGCACAACAAACCACTTTGAAAGAACCCACAGAGAATATAGCCAGGAACTCAGCAAGCTCAGAGCCAGGGACACAGAACTAGTGGATCCTCAGAATGCCAGGACAAAATGCACTGGACACATGGGAGGGCACCTTGTCCAAACACAACCGAGAATTCCTCTGGCCTCAGCCAAGGTAGCTGGGGCAGCTCAGGGATGGACCTCTACTCCAGCCACTTCCAGGGCTGCACAGTAGCTGCGCTTGGGCAGGATTCAATAAAGAGTTCAGACTATTAAATAGTCCCTTCTCCGAGGGGAAAAGTGGGAAATGTCACTTTTGTGTAACTGGGAGGCATTCTTCTATTTCCAAATAGCCAAGGTCTCCTAAAATACCCAAAGTTAAGAAAACTCAGTTCTAACTCCCAGCGATTGCAATGTATTACAGGACAAAGATGACAGCTTATTTTTAATGAACTCTGCAAACAACCACTTCCGCTTACTCCAGAGTCACACTTATCACATTGTACTTGAAGAGTCATCATGGGGAAATCGTTTTTCAAGCTACACTCTGTATTTCCTCCATGCACGGCTTCAATTTCAAAAGTGTAAGCTCAGAAAGTTATTTTTAAAACTGTTTCCAGAACTTCGTCCCATGTCTCAGCTTGTCTGTGTCCCTAGCTTGGGGCCTGGGGTGGAAAAAAATAATCCCAGCTCTGCTCAGCTGTGTTGCTTCAGGCTGGAAGTTGTGTTTCTCAGAACGGAAGGCCATGGCTTATGGTATCACTGGATCTCGGAACACTGCCAGGGAGGGGCCTTTGTGTAGGAGAGATAAAGGACTTCTGTATTAACTATCGCTTGCTGCAAAATAAATGACCTCAACGTGGGAGATAAAGCAATATTTATTACTGCACAGGTTCTATGGGTCAGAAATCTCAGCATGACTCAGGGCTGGTGTCTTGGGCTCAAGGTGTCTCAATGGATTGTAATCAAACGGTCAGCTGGGGCTGCAGCCTCATCTGAAGGCTCAGTTAGGGATGAGAGGAATTCTCTTTCGTGCTCATCATGTACATGGCTATTGATGGACAGGCCACCTGGGCCTCTCCACAGGGAAGATCTCATGACCCAGCATTGTACTAGGAGAGCAACAAGCAAGATAGCCAGAAAGAACACACAGATTTGGAAGCCACCGTGTTATTATAATCAGAATTTCAGAAGTGCTGCACATCACTTGTGCTGTAATGCATTCAATAGAAGGAGCCAGTGAGTCCTACCCACAGCCCAGGGCACAAGGGCCAGAGGCAGGGGCCACAGGAGGCCACTTTGGAGGCTGCCTGTCACAAGTCCCTTGCAACGTTATAGGCGGGCCCTTACCTGCATATGGAGGGAGGCACCACCTCATTATCATATTCATCCACTCTGCAATACTATGAGACAGAAGACAAGACATAAGATAGAAGACAGGCTACTTTGGCAGGAAGCAGGCTTATCCGGGGTCATGGTTTGGGAGGTTCACAGTCCAATATCAGGCAGGCCCCACTGGTTTGAGCATCTGGTGAGGCTGGAGAAAGGCAATGGTGTGGCCCGAGCAGAGCAAGGACCACACGGCAAGCCAGGAAGCAGGGAGAGCCGCTGGGCCCTCCTCGGCCTGGGTAACCACCCTTCTCGAGAGTCAGCTTCCAAGGGCACGCTCCCGGCCACCCAAGGACCTCCCACCAGGGGCCACCTCCCAGACACCATCAGAATGAGGTTTCTATCCTTTCAGTTACATCAACTATGACTCTGAAACTTAACCATCTGGCCTGAGTTCAAGAGCCACGTCCCATTCAAACCATTGCAAGCAAGAGCCCATGCAGAACCCAAGTGACTGACAGAGCTGGAGGAACGCGCACTTGCCCCTGCTCCTGATAGAGAATCCACTAATTTAACAAACACTGCATGTGGCTAGATGCAGATGCGGAAGGCTTCTGAGACAGCCCTCTCTCCCACCCTTCACATTTCCTGCCCCCCCACCCAACCCCGGAATCAGAATGGAACATTCTAGAAGGGCATCCTCTTGCAATCCTGCCTGCCCGTGGTGTGGCAGGTCTGCCCGGTGCCATACGGGGAGTGCTCTGTACCATAGGGGTGCTGTCCAGCCGTGGCTGTGTTTGGTGGAGATGCTGAATCGTGGGGTGACTTAGCCACAGGCCTAAGCCACGCCGTTCAGCCCAGCTTCCCGCGATACGCAAGTGGAAATTGCTCACACACCAGCCTGATCTCTGTGCTCATTTATCAAGTGATTTCCAACTCGGGAGGGTAGAAAGGCGACGTGTCCCTGGCACACACACTGCTCCAGCCATCCAGGCCACACTCCGACTTTACACGTAAATAATGGCACCAAGAGTCAGGGCAGAGCATAGCTAAACACACCCCCAGTCCCTTCCATCCTATTTTGCCTCCAATCACTTATTGAGCACCTACTGTGTACTCAGCCCCAATCACTTATTGAGCACCTACAGTGTACCCAGCCCCAATCATTTATTGAGCTCCTACTGTGTACTCAGCCCCAATCACTAATTGAGCACCTGCTGTGTACTAAGCTCTGTGTTCAGGCATTTCCACATTCTTCCCCAGGCCAACGACTGGTACCTCTGACCCTCAATTGCCTCTTCTTGAAAACAGGACTCAAGCAAACTAATGATTCACACGACATGGGCGCATCCAGGGAACAATGAGTGTTTGCTACTACTGGGGGTGGCAGTCCACTGGGTTACACAGAGGGACAACAAGGCTACTTCCAAAAGGGCAGTTGATGGGCGGATGTTTAACCTGGCAGTAAGACACCAGTTAGGACACCCATACCCCACACTGCAGTACCGGGGTCTGACACCCAGCTCCAGGGCTGACTCCAGCTTCCTGCAAATGCAGACCCCCCTGGGAGGCAACAAGGATGGTTCAGGCACTGAGGACCCTGTCACCCACAGGGGAGACCCAGACTGAGTCCGCAGACCCTGTCTCTGGTCTGGCCTAGCTGAGGCATTGTGGGCATTTAGGAAGTAAACCGAAGACTTGGAGTGCTCTCTCCCTCTCTCCCTCTCTCCCTCTCTTGCTCTCTCGCTCGCTCTCTCTCTCTCTCTCTCTCTCTCTCTGATTCAATGTGGGCATTTCTGCCCCAGTCCCAGGACCGACAACCCTACCTCCCACTCTCTGCCCCCCGCCAAAAGAACACGGCGGTTTGTCCGTGAGTTGTTGAGGACACACGAGAGCCCCTGGGAGTTTGGCCAACAACACATGAAACTTTTGTCAGGGCAGTAAGGAACCAAGACCGAGAACTTGGGCAGCCCCCTCAAGGACATTCAAGGAACACACAGCTAAGACAGAGATGGGGCAGAGCGCGGGTCATTCCTTCCCTGCTCTGGCCTTCTTTCCCTCTCTCTCTCTAAAAGGTTTACATGACTCTTTTCTTCCAGTACAACCATCAGCTCTTGCAGCAGGTGCAGTTTTTGTAAACACCCCGCAGAAGCGCCGAGAGAGAGGTCAAGCGTAGGCGCTCCCACTGAGGACTGGCCTGGATTCCAGGTTTCTGGCTATTGCTACTCTCGCTGCAAATCCCCCAGTAGCCCCTGCAGGTTTCACTCTGAGACCCGGCAATGCTGGACAGCACACGTAGCACCAGCCCCGCCCTCCCAGGGGCCACAGCACAGCACTGCGGCGAGGCACTGCAGTCAACTGTCCAGTCTTCCAGACCAGTGTCTGCGCAGCCACCCAGGCTGTGTAGTCTGCAGGGCACCAGAAAGGTGCCGGAACAAGGAGCTTCATCCCGGTCTCCCACACGGGTGCAGGGGCCCAAGCACGTGGGCCATCTTCTACTGCTTCCCCAGGCACATTAGCAGGGAGCTGGATCGGAAGTGGAGCAGCCAGAGGATGGAAGATCTCTTTCTCTTTCTGTCTCTCCCTCTCTCTCTCTTTTACTCTGCCTTTCTTTTCTTTTTTTTTTTTATAAAGCTTTTATTTAAAGAATATAAATTTCCAAAGTACAGCTTAGGGATTACAATGCCCCCCCATAACTTCCCTCCCACCCACTACCCTCCCCTTTCCCGCTCCCTCTCCCCTTGCATTCACATCAAGATTCATTTTCAATTCTCTTTATACACAGAAGATCAGTTTAGTACATATTACATAAAGATTTCAACAGTTTGCCCTCACATAGGGACACAAAGTGAAAATACTGTTGGAGTACTAGTTATAGTATTAATTCACAATGTACAGCACATTAAGGACAGAGATCCTACATGATTTTTTTTTAAAAAATTGATTAATTATCTATGCAATTTCCAATTTAACACCAAGATTTTTTAATCATTTTCAATTATCTTTATATACAGAAGATCGATTCAGTATATACTATGTAAAGATTTCATCAGTTTGCACCCATGACTATAGCCTAGGGAGATTACTGACGCCATAAACAAGAGTGTCAAATTGTTAAATCAACATCAGGAGTCACTGTGTACTTACGTCTCATGTGGGATCTGTCCTTAATGTGTTATCCAATGTGAAGTAATGCTATAACTAGTACTGAAACAGTATTTTTACACTTTGTGTTTCTGTGTGGGTGCAAACTGATGAAATCTTTACTCTGCTTTTCAAAATAAATAAATCTTCCTTAAGAAGATACAAGTGGCACGAACCTGCCCAGGCCATGCCTACCAAGCACAGAACAGAAGTTCCTGGTCCCCAGCACTGAGCAGACTGAAGTCTGCTTCAACAGAGGAAGCAAACCAGTCTGGGCCGACCACTGTGGGCTGTCATGGTGGAAAGCTCCGTAGGATCATGGGTACATGGAACAAGGGCTGTCCCAGGACCTTCACTCCACTTCCGATCCAGCTCCCTGCTAATGCACCTGGCAAAGCAGGGGAAGATGGTCCGAGTGCTTGGGCCCCTGCACCCACGTGGGAGACCCAGAAGGAGCTCCTGGCTCACTGTCCTGTTTAAAACCCAGCTTTCATCCTCACTGGCCCTGGAGCCCTTGTTCACCTCCAGGGCCACAGATCCCCTTCTGCAACACAGGGTAGAATCCTCTTCACAGGGCCATCAACAGGTGTCTTAGCTCATTTGGTGTGGCAACAGCAAAATACTTAGGCTGGGCACTTTACAAACAAGAGACTCACTCAGCTCCCAGTTGCCAAGGTTCAAGTGCATGTATCTTCAAGTGCCAGTATCTGGTTCTGGTGAGGGCCCCATGGCAGGCACAGGAATGCATGGAACAGAGGTGAGCAGAGGTGGCATATGCCACATGGCAAGACCGGAAGTGGAGGACCAGTGTGGGACTGGATTTGCTGTTTTCACAACACCCCAGTCTTACAGGAACGAATCCGGTTCCACAAGACCTGATGCTGTCCTGCGAGCTGCATTAATCCAGTGATGAGACTGGACCACAGCCCCTGACCCAGTTACCTTCTACTAAGCCTCTTACAGGTTCCAGCCCCTCCACACCTCTACCCCGGGGATCAAGGTTCTAGTACATGAATCTTTGAGGTTTGCATTCACACCGTATCCAACCCATAGACAGCAATAGGTCTGGGGGGTATTTCTAGGGGCAGACATTAGTTAACTGGCATTTGGGGTGCCCACATCCCATATGGGGTGCTTGGGTGTAAGTCCTGGCTCCACTTCTGATGCCTGCTTCCTACTAACGTGCATCCTGGGAGGCAGCAGGTGATGAGCAGGTGGCTCCAGTACTTGAAACCTTGCCATGTGCATGGGAGACACGGATTGAACTCCAGGCTCCTGGATTCAGTCTGGCCCAATCCTATCTGTTGTGGGTATTTAGGAAACAAACCAGTGCATGGAAGGTTTCTCTCTCTCTCTCTCTCTCTCTCTCTCTCTCCCTCATTTAACTTTTGTTTACAAAAAAGAACATGTATTTTTAGATGCATTTTTATTTATTTGAAAGACAGAGTTACAAAGGGAGGTAGAGACAGAGAGAGAGGTCTTCCATCCGCTGGTTCACTCCCTAAATGGCCACAATAGCCAGAGCTGTGCCGATCCAAAGTCCGGAGCCAGGAGCTTCCTCCAGGTCTCCCACATGGGTTCAGGGGCCTAAGGACTCAGGTCATCCTCTACTACTTTCCCAGGCCATAGCAGAGAGCTGGATCAGAAGTGGGGCAGCCGGGACACTGGCACTCCCGGCTGGGGCTTGAACCTGCTGCACCACAGCGCCAGCCCTAAGAACATGTATTTCTGATACAATCCAAGGTGATGCTGGTCTGGGAGCCCATACTTCATGATGCACTGTCCGTGGCAACCTGTCTTTGCACAGCCATGGGTATCTCAGCATGCCTGTGTGAGCGATGTGCAGGAACCGGAGCTCGTAGCACCTGAAATACACTCCACAATGGGCCCAGATGCCCTCCCCACCCCTTGGCAAGGTCTATGGTCCTGCAAAGATACACAGACACTCAGGTTAGTCCTCTAAGCAGCCCTGTGCCAGCGCTATTGGTTACCCAACTCGACCTCATTCCCAGCCCCCAAACACTCACAGTCCCAGCCCCCTCTGCAACTAAGGGCGGTCATGGGACAAGAGCTCTGACCAATGGGCCAAAGAGAAGCCTGCTGGGGGTGGGGTAAGAAAGAGGAGAAAGCTGCTGCTTCCTTGATACTGCTGTCAACTCCCCATCCTCCTTCTGGAACATGGATACATGCCCGGAGCTGTGGCAGCCTCCTTGGAGCCATGATGGAAGCTTTGACAATCAACTTCTGAGGCCATGCGACAGAGCCCCGTAACAAACTCTTGGTCATAAATAAAAGCCCTATTTAATTTGCTATTTGAGGTTAGCATTTGGCAAAGTGGTTAACATGCTACTTAGGAAGCCCGCACACTGTATCAGAACGCCTGGTTCCAGTCTCAGTTCTGATTCCGATCTAGCTGGGAAGCAGCAGATAATGGTTCAAGTACTTGCGTCCCCGCTAACCACAAACTGAGTTCCAGGCTTCTGGCTCCAGCCTGGCCCGGACCCGGCTGTTGTAGACATTTGGAGAGTGAACCAGCAGAGGAAAGATCTTCCCCATCCCTTTCAAATAAAATGGAAATAAATTAATAAACTGACACTCATTTTTTAAAAGATTTATTTGTTTGAGAGGCAGAGTTACAAGCAGAGAGAGGGAGAGACAGAGAGAGAGAGGCGTCTTCCATCCACTGGTTCACTCTCCAAATGGCTGCAACAGCCAGAGCTGGACCAATCGGAAGCCAGGAACCAGGGGTCTCCCATGCAGGTGCATGGGTCCAAGCACTTGGGCCATCTTCCACTGCTTTCCCAGGCTATCAGCAGTGAGCTGGATTGGAAGTGGAACAGCTGGGGCTCGAACCGATGCCCATATGGGATGTCAGTGCCACAGACAGAGGTTTAACCTACTACGACACAGCGCTGGCTGTGCTATTCACTGCTTTTCTGCTTCTCAGGACAAAAAGCATTCTTTAATTGTAACCAATAGTCTGATCAGGGGACATCGTCTTATGAAGATGAGGAGGCACAGGGAGCATCAATACTAACACGAGAGACACACTCAGCTTTCTCCTCTCCAGGCCAACACCCTCCATCCGCCTGTGCTGTTCCCTTCCAGCTGCACACCTGCTTTGCCCATGGCAAGACTGGCACAGAGACCGAGCTGAACAAAGGCAGAGGTCAATTCTGTAACTTCTCATAAATCCCAGGGCTTGTTTGCTGGGTTGCACTAGGCACCTCCAGCCATCAAGCAGACCTATACCTCTGTGTCTGGCACAGCAGGGGCTGCCGGGGATCACCTGGGAGGCTCCTGCTCACAGCCAGAATAGAAGCAGACCACACGGGTCTCCAGGCGGCATTCCCTGATTTCACGTTTTTCAGAACCATGGGCAGCCAGAGAGTGAAGCTTGCAAACAATGTGGTCCGTGGCCAGATCACGTGGCCAGATTATGTGGCCAGAAGCAGCTCAAATGCACTGTGGCTGAGGAAAAGGCCAAAGAATGCCCCACAAGCTGACTCTGCACCCAGGCGGGGCCCACCCTGCCACCACCCCAAGGCCACTGTGGCCAATGACGACCACCAGCATGGGCAGGAGGGGAGTGCTCCAGGATCCCTGGGTCAGTCAACCACCTGCCGGCTGTAAGTCTCACCCCACAGTGGCCTGAGCCAGAGAGGCACAGAGGCCAGGAGTTCTGTCCGAGCTCCAGGTCATATTCCTGGTGACTCTCCTGGCCATGCTCCACATGGCAGCACACAGAGCGGGGAAGAAGGGAACGCCTGACCTGCGTGCGCTGTGTTTGTTGGGGGATGAGGCGTCACATCCCAGATGCCCACTGCAGACCTGCCCTGGCCTCACAGGGGCTAGAGCTGAGCCACGCATGCCCAGTGCGGAAAACCCCACACCTGACCTCGTGTGACAGGGCCCAGTCAAAACACAGACATGCTAGAAACATTACATAAAATCACCTTGAGACCCTGAGCGTAAGGAGTGTATGAAATATAAATAAATCTCGTGTTAAGACTTGGGGCCCATCCCCAAGATATCTCATTATGTACAGACAAAGATTCCAAGATTCGGAAAAAAAAAAATCCAATATCAGCACTTCTGGTGCCAACCATTTCAGACCAGGGCTACAAAATTAGTGCTGAGCAAGCAGAATCAAACTGGAACTTCCAGAGAGAAGGGAGGGCTACCTACCATAGGCTGAAAGATGGCTGCCAGGGGGTCAGTGCTGTGGCACAGCGAGTTAATCCGCCACCTGCAGTGCCGGCATCCTATATGGGTGCCGGTTCGAGTCCCAGCTGCTCCACTTCCGATCCAGCTCTCTGCTATGGCCTGGGAAGGCAGTAGAGGATGGCCCAAGTCCTTGGGCCCCTGCACCTACGTGGGAGACCCCAAAGAAGATCCTGGCTCCTGGCTCTTAGCTTCGGATCGGCGCAGCTCCGGCCAATTGGGGAGTGAACCAGCAGATGGAAGACTTCTCTCTCTGTCTCTACCTCTCTCTGTAACTCTTTCAAATAAATAAACCTTTAAAAAAAAAAAAAAGGAGGAGGCAGAAGGCCATTGAGGTGAAGACGGAGCAGAGAGATTTAAAGATTCCTGTCCTTGACATGGACACCAGCCAAGGAATGCCGGCAACCAACGGAAGCTGGAAGAGACAACGAACACAGTCTCCTCTCCTCTTGGGGTCTGAGAGGGAGCACGGCCCAGCCGACGCCTCCACTTGACCCTGACAGTCTGATTCTGGACATCAGGGCTGCAGAACTGGGAGAGGATGATGTCTGTTGAGTTCACCAGGTGTGCGGTGACTGGTGACAGGGGCCACCAGGAGCAGTGGCAAGGAC
This sequence comes from Sylvilagus floridanus, assembly GCA_949820135.1. Lineage (NCBI taxonomy): Eukaryota > Metazoa > Chordata > Mammalia > Lagomorpha > Leporidae > Sylvilagus > Sylvilagus floridanus. Next base: position 9,274,490 of record OX463234.1, on the reverse strand, counting down.
AATGGTTTCCAGACAGGATCCGGATCATGTCAGCCCAGGTGCCTTCCTGTGTATGAACCCCTTTCCACTTCTGCCCCCAACACACACACACGCGCGTGCACACACACACACACACACACACACAGTCAGGCAAAGCCCTCCCAAGTCTCTGTATAGCTCTATCCTGAAGATGCGCCACTGAGCAAATATGCAGCTGGGGTCCACTGGGGTCACTGTGTCCTCTTCCGTTGAGCTGAGTAATTCCTATTCAGACCAATGAAAGGCTACCCTGGAGGCCGGCGCTGCGGCTCAACAGGCTAATCCTCCACCTGCGGCGCCGGCACACCGGGTTCTAGTCCTGGTCGGGGCGCCGGATTCTGTCCCGGTTGCCCCTCTTCCAGGCCAGCTCTCTGCTGTGGCCCGGGAGTGCAGTGGAGGATGGCCCAAGTCCTTGGGCCCTGCACCCCATGGGAGACCAGGAGAAGCACCTGGCTCCTGCCTTCAGATCAGCGCGGTGCACCAGCCACAGCGGCCATCGGGGGGTGAATCAACGGCAAAGGAAGACCTTTCTCTCTGTCTCTCTCTCTCACTGTCCACTCTGCCTGTCAAAAAAAATAAAAAATTAAATAAATAAATAAATAAATAAGAAAGGCTACCCTGGGAATAAGGCATGGGGTAAGCCACAGGCACAGGAGCAAAGGACTAGCCAGGGTAGCACACAGCCTGAGCACCCAGGTCTGCCGAAGCCAGCAGCATTTTGCCCCATGTCCTTCTCCACCCGTGTCTCTGGCTCCTCCTCAGCCAAGCAGAGACGGCTTCCATCGCGTGGGCTTGTCAGGCACGCAGGCACTCGCACAAAACTCCAAGGCTGCAGCTGGCCCTCGTTAGAATGTGTTTCATTAAATTAAAACATCGGTCCCAGAAATATGTGTTTGCTTAACGGGTAGAAGGGAGGTGAGGACCTCATGCTTATGCCATCAAATCAAATCAAACGGTGGAAGCAAATGAAATGAAGCCAGCAAGCCAGGGGCTGGGGAGGGCAGACAGAGATCTCTTGCCAAAGACACACAGCCGCGGCTCTGGAAAAGAGCCCCAAACCATCCAAGCTGCAGAGAACTGTTTTCCTCTCGCAGCTCGGCCAGGGGCCCTTGCATCCAACTTCTCTTCTTCTTTTTTTAATTAAATGTATTTATTTTATTTGAAAGGCAGAGTTACAGAGAGAGGGAGAGACACAGAAAGAGACAAGGATCTTCCATCTGCCTGTTCACTCCACTGCAATGGCCAGGACTGGGCCAGGCTGGAGCCTGGAGCCTGGAACTCCAGCTGGGTCTCCAGGGTGGCTAACAGGGTGCAAGCACTTGGGCCATCTTCCGCTGCCTTCCCAGGTGCGTTAGCAGGGAGTTGGACCGGAAGTGGAGCAGCCGGGACTGGACGCGAAGTACCCGTATGGGATGCTAGTGTGGCAGGTGGCAGCTTAATCAGCTAGGCCACAACACCTGCCGCAGATCCTCTCTTTGGAAGACTCCAAATGCAGACTCCCAGGCTGGAGGGAGCAGAGGTGATCTCCCTAGCTTCCTTCCATGCCAAAGACACATGCTCCCTTGGCACACAGCACAAGATGGGGACAGGCTGTGCCCTAGAGAGGGTGAACTGTATGCCAACATCCCAGCTCCTTCTCCCAGGGAACCCAAAGAAGCCCACACAGCCTGATGGAGGAAGTTTCTTATCTCACTTGGTGTAGCTTTTATCAGATGCAACAGAGCCGCTGGGCCTGGACCACAACAATGGGGAATGGCAGCCCCAAATGAAAATCCAACTCCAGGGGCTACTGTGTTGGTGAGCAGGTGAAGCCAACATCCCACACTGGACAGCCAGTTCGAGTCCCAGCTTCTCCACTTCTGATCCAGCTCCCTGATAATGCTCCTGGGAAGGCAACAGAAGATGGCCCAAGTCCTTGGACCCCTGCCACCCACATGGGACTCTCAGATGGAATGCCTGGCTCCTAGATTCAGCCTGGCCCATAGCCAGCAGTTGCAGCCATTTGGGGGAGTGAACCAGAAGATGGAGGCTCACTCGCTCTCTCTCTCTTTCTCCCTCTATGTCACTCCATCTCTCAAGTAAATAAATACATATATTTGTATGAAAAAGTACAAACCACTTTCTTTTTTTTTTTTTTTTTTTTTTTGACAGGCAGAGTGGACAGTGAGAGAGAGACAGACAGAGAGAAAGGTCTTCCTTTGCCGTTGGTTCACCCCGCAATGGCCGCTGCGGCCGGCGCACCGCATTGATCCGAAGGCAGGAGCCAGGTGCTTCTCCTGGTCTCCCATGGGGTGCAGGGCCCAAGCACTTGGGCCATCCTCCACTGCACTCCCAGGCCACAGCAGAGAGCTGGCCTGGAAGAGGGGCAACCGGGACATAATCCGGCGCCCCGACCGGGACTAGAACCCGGTGTGCCGGCGGCGGAAGATTAGCCTATTGAGCTGGGACAAGCCACTTTCAAATCATTTTGGGTGATAGCAAAAACATCTGAATCCCAGACCCTTAAGACCTAATGTTGGGGCCAGCACTGTGGTGCAGCGGGTAAAGCCGCCGCCTGCAGTGGGTTAAGGCCTTGGCCTGAAGCACCGGCATCCCATATGGGCGCCGGTTCTAGTCCTGGCTGCTCCACTTCCGATCCAGCTCTCTGCTATGGCCTGGGAAAGCAGTAGAAGATGGCCCAAGTGCTTGGGCCCCTGCACCCATGTGGGAGACCTGGAGGAAGCTCCTGGCTCCTGGCTTCGAATCAGCACAGCTCCGGCTGTTGAGGTCCACTGGAGAGTGAACCAGCAAATGGAAGACCTCTCTCTCTCTCTCTGCCTCTCCTTCTCTTTGTGTGTAACTCTGACTTTCAAATAAATAAATCTTAAAGAAAAGACCTAATTTTTGGGGGCCAGTGCTGGGGCACAGTGGGTTAAGGTGCCACCTGCAATGCCAGCATCCCATATAAGCAGCAGTTCGAGTCTCGGCTGCTCCATTTCCGATCCAGCTCCTTACTAATGCATCTGGGAAAGCAGCAGTCCAAGTGCTTGGGCCTCTGCACCCTCACGGGAGACCCAGACAGAGCTCCAGGCTCTGGGTTCCTGCCTTCCGCCTGGTCCAGCCCTGGCTGTTGCAGCCATTTGGGGAGTGAACCTGCAAATGGAAAATCTTTCTCTCTGTCTCTCCCTTTCTCTGTCTCTCTGCCATTCAAATAAAGAAGATAAATCTTTTTTAAGCAAGACCTACTGCTTCATCAAATCCTCAAGTATTCAAAAAGCAACTCACACCTCCTTCACTTATTGTTCAAAAGTTCAAGTTCCTGGAGAAGGTGCCTGCTGTCATGCAGATGATGTTTGTTTTAATTCATTTTTAAATATATTACACAGAGGTGATAGAGAATTGGTTGGGAAAAACAGAAAATGAATATTAGGACCAAAAAAATCTACAGCAAAGCTCCTAATATTTTATGCATATACATATATACATGCAATTTTATACAAAATGCAAACATATTTTACTTACTGTGATCGATCTTGCTTTCTTTTTAATATAATGCTGCACCATAAACCTCTTTTCGTGACAAATATCCACATGAACATCATTGTTTAATGACTGCACTCTATGCCAATGCATGAATGTATCATAATTTCACTTAATCAATTACCCCTTATTGGCCATTTACGTCGCGCCCAGTATTCGTGGGTAATAACAATGCAATTACTCTCTGGCACACTTCCTCCCTGTGTACACACACTTGTCTGCTTGTCTCCTTCAGCTACATCCTGGAGATGGAATTTCTCCACCAAGGGTAGGCTGAGCCACCCGTCGCAACAGGACATTCCGGAAGGTTCCTTGGATAACATGGCACTGGACTTCTCTGGGTGACGGCAAGGACCAGGGGGCCCTATTTGCTCACCGGACTGAGCTGGCATTTCTACGAGAAGGCAGAGGCTCCGAGTCTCCAGCCTCAGTCGCATCAGATGTCAGAGAAGCAGCATCCAGTATAATGCTGCCGCCGATAAGCTCTCGCCGGCCGGGAAGCGGAAAACAAGATGCGCTCGCTCCAAAATATTTGCAGATCAATTCGGATCTAATGATCTCTACTGGAAAGTGGGGGTGACAAATCCAATGCAGCCACTCTTCCCATTGAAGAGTGAGGTATTGGCCTGGTTCTGGAGGCAGGAAGGGCAAGACCATGGCACCAGTGAGGGCCACGTGCTGCTTCCACTCAAGGCAGGAGGGCAAGTGTGTGACAAGGGGCTGCCTTATGTAGCACACCCCCCCCCCAGTACCTAACCCAGTCCCGCAACAGCGACCGCCTTGTATCCTCAGCAAAGGCATTCATCCCTTTCGACAACCTAATGTTAAAGATTTTAACATTAAAAGTTATTATTTGGGGCCGGTGCTGTGGTGCAAAAAGTGCCCTGGCCTGAAGCACCGGCATCCCACATGGGTGCTGGTTCGAGACCTGGCTGCTCCACTTCCGATCCAGCTCTCTGCTGTGGCCTGGGAAAGCAATGGAAAATGTCCCAGGTCCTTGGGTCCTTGCACCCGCGTGGGAGACCTAGAAGAAGCTCCTGGCTCCTGACTTCGGATCAGTGCAGCTCCAGCCGTTGCGGCCAACTGGGGAGTGAACCAGTGGATGGAAGACCTCTCTCTCTCTCTCTCTCTCTGCCTCTCCTTCTCTCTCTGTGTAACTCTTACTTTCAAATAAATAAATAAATCTTTAAAAATGTTCTTAAAAAGTTATTATTTATTTGAAAGGAAAACAGACAGACATAGAAGCATCTCCCATCCACCAGTTCACTCCCCAGACACCCTCAACGGCTAGAGCCAGGCCAGATGAAAACCAAGAGCCTGCAGTCCAAGCAGAGTCTCCCACGTGGGTGGCAGGAAACCAAGGACTTCCCAGGGTGCACATCAGCAGGGAGCTGCAATCTAACCCAGGCACACTTGGGACCAGCGCCGTGGCACACTAGGTTAATCCTCCGCCTGCAGCGCCGGCATCCCATATGGGCGCTGGGTTCTAGTCCCAGTTGCTCCTCTTCCAATCCAGCTCTCTGCTGTGGCCCGGGAAGGCAGTGGAGAACGGCCCAAGTGCTTGGGCCCTGCACCCGCATGGGAGACCCGGAGGAAGCATCTGGCTCCTGGCTTCGGATCGGTGCAGCTCCGGCCATAGCGACCATTTGGGGGAATGGACCAATGGAAGGAAGACCTTTCTCTCTTTGTCTCTCTCTCACACTGTCTGTAACTCTACCTGTCAAATAAATAAATAAAAATCTTAAAAAATCTTAAAAAAAAAAAACACCCAGGCACTCTGATACTGGATATGGTGGGCCTTCCGAACAGTGTCTTAACCACTCTCCCATAGACACCTAGCCCCCTAATCGCCTCTTAAAGGGCCCACTTGCAACACTGCCACACAGCAGTAAAATTTCAACGTGAGAGTCCGAGGGGACAACCACAGCAAAGCCTCAGCACTGGAGATTTCCAGGCTCCGGGTGGCACGGAACACAGCGAACAGTTTCAGCCTGGATGTAACTCCAGCTTCAAGGACATCAGACCAGGTTCAGGGAGGAAGCTCAGGTTATACTCCACCATGCCAGGAGGACAGGGCCTGGAAGCACTCGGTCCAACAGATGTCCACGACTGGGATTATTTATTAAGGTGGCAGTGAATCTAAGCTAAACCACCACCACCAGCCTAGGAAACAAAGACAACCTCTATGATCAAAGCAGCTTAAGGACAACGTGGTATTGAAATGTACCTCTTGTTTTCTTCCTAAGATCTCATCAAAAGAGTAGTAAAGGAATTTAAAAATCCATGAGCTATACAACAGGAGCCTAGAATATCTTGTGAAGCCAATAATATGTGCTGGGGGCGGGGGGAGTAAAGAAAAAAGTCGGGGCATGGAAGCTAGGAACCAACCCAGAAGACCCTCCGAGGCCAAAGCTGGAGCAATCTAAGCCTTCCCTCTTTATAGGATAAGTCCCTTCAGGTATTTTGTTGCAGTAACAAAAAGCTGACCCACACAGTGTCTTGCCCCAAAGTCCAAATCAAATCCGGAGCAAACAGCAGACAAACCCACGGTAAGAAACACTCCTCAGAAGACCTGACAACCCTCTTAAAAAACTGTCAAGATCATGAAAGACAAGGAAAGACAGGAACTCCGACAGATCAGAAGAGACGGAGCAAACCTGGCCACTGAACTCAATGCAGGATCCGGGACTGGACTTGGCGACAGAAAAAGGACATTACTGGGAAGTCTGGTACCATGTGAATACTGTCTATCTTTAGCGAGCAGTCTCATACCAGTGTTCATTTCCTAGCTTTGACAATCATGCCACGGTTATGTAAGACGTTACCATTAGGGAACTCTCTGTGCTATCTTTGCAACTGTTCCAAGAGTCTAAAATTATTTTGAAATACAAAGATTAAAAAAAAAACGAGGCTTACACTGAAGGCAGCTGCAGGGAAAGACGCAAAGAGACAAGGTTCAGAGGGACAGTCCCCTACACCTGCGGCATGCTGGATTCCACCTGACCAGTGCGCTCTCAAAGATGGATTCGTTTCTTGACCTCAGAAAGGGGAGATCAAGAGGTTTACAAAGATGAGACCACAGCAAGACTGCAGACAGACGATGCCAAGTTCAGAAGCCGATGAGGGAGAAGCCCGCAGAGTGGGGTACCAGCTGATTCCGCAGGCAAAGGCAGGGGGAGTCCAGAACCCCAGAAAGCAGGCTCCATAAGGTGGGAGCAAACTGTCTGCTGTACACAGGGCTGGCTGTAATTCTCTGTAGGGGCTGCCATGCCATGCTCCCGGGGTACAGACGGACAAGAGGCACAAGTGCCAAGATTTGTGGATTAATACTAGAAAGGGTTTTGGAGAGTGGCAAGCTGAATCGGCAACAGTGCTAATTTGCATAGAATAGGGAGAAACTTGGAGGGGACCTGGCTTTTTTCTACTTCCTTATTATTATTATTTTTTAACAATAACAGTGTATGTGCCTGTGAGCTGGGTGTTGCTTTTTTTAAATAAAGAAAAATGGAGGCAATGACTTTAAATGATCAGATTCAAAAGGAGGGAGAAGGAGATGGATACAAGACACCTCAGATATCAACAACCACAGCTCTGGATATCAACAACTTCACTGGGGTGAGAAAAAGAAGGAAATTTTCCATCCGAGGAAACGCTACAATGTGCTGATTACTGACGGCTCCTGGAAGCGAGGCGCAGCTAAGGCGAGGACACGGAACTGGGGTAATCACATGCAAGGATGGCATGATTCACACACACGAACATTTCAGCCAAAAACAGAAAAAATAAATAAACAAACAAAAACCAACACACACACAGATGCTGCATAACCATAAAGAATAGAATCAGTGACCAAAAATTTCAGTTACATCTGTAAGCAATAGAGCCATAATCTATCTATCTATCTATCTATCTATCTATCTATCTATCTATCTATATGTATGTATATATGTAAAATTGTTGGGGCTGGCGCCATGGCATAGTGGGTTAAGCCTCTGCCTGCAGCACCAGCATCCCATAGGGGCACCGGTTTGTCTCCCGGATGCTCCTCTTCCAATCCATCTCCCTGCTTATGGGCTCGGAAACAATGGAAGATGGACCCCTGCAGCTGCATGGGAGACCCGGAAGAAGCTCCAGGCTCCTGGCTTCGAGTCAGTGCAGCTCAGGCCATTGCGGCCAATTGGGGATTGAACCAGTGGATGGAAGACCTCTCTCTGCCTCTCTTTCTTCCTCTCTCTATCTGTAACTCTACCTCTCAAATAAATAAATATTTTTAAAAGTGATTTAAACCATAGAAAGAAATTTTTGGCAGAAATAGTACCATATTATAATACCTAATATCCTAATATGATAATCCTGTGTAAAATAAAATATTTCAAGGAAAGAAACTGAGAAGGTGGAGGGAATCAACTACAGGATTGCGACAGCAGGACCAGACTACAGATGTGCCACGATGTACGTGAGATCCTCACCAACACCAGGTCCCGTACTGCAGGACCCCTGGTCAGTCTGAGCATCACACATCGGGGGACGACCAGACACCAGGTGCTCCCCTGACGCGGTGCCGTAGGAGGCACACAGGGCCTCCAGTCCTCCAAACACACGATGAACCTCAATGCATCTGAGCCTCTGGATCACACTGGTTCTCAGGGGTGGCCTGGGACTCTGGGGGAGTTCCCCAGGACCACTTCAGAGGGTCCACAAAAATCAAAATTATTTTCTCCATCATACAAAGACCTGCTTGCCGAGACAGGTATTGTGCAACGGTGGGTTCAGCTGCCACGGGGCACGCCTGCAACCCAAGTCAGAGTGCTGGTTCAAGTCCCGGCTACTCCACTTCTGAGCCGACTTCCTGTTACCATATCCTGGGAGGTGGCAGGTGATGGCTCAAGTACTTGGGCCCAAGCCACCCACTTTGGAGACCAGGATGGAGCTCTGGGCTCCTGGCTTTGGCACAGCCCAGCCCTTGACTTGCGAACTTTTAGGAAGTGAATCAGCAGATAGAAACCCACCCCCCATGTCTCTCTCTATTTCTGTTGTTCTGCCTTTCAAAAAGATGAAAATAAATAAACTTTTTTTAAAGATTTATTTATTTACTTGAAAGTCAGAGTTACACAGAGAGAGAAGCAGAGAGAGAGAGAGAGGTCTTCCATCCGATGGTTCACTCCCCAAATGGCCGCAATGGCTGGAGCTGCGCTGATCGGAAGCCAGGAGCCAGAGCTTCCTCTGGGACTCCCATGTGGGTACAGGGGCTCAAGGACTTGGGCCATCTTCTACTGCTTTCCCAGGCCAGAGCAGAGAGCTGGATCAGAAGTGGAGCAGCCGGGACTCATACAGGACTTGAACCGACACCCATATGGGATGTTGGCGTTGCAGGCAGCGGCTTTAGCCACTATGCCACAGTGCCATCCCCTAAGTAAACGTTTTTAAGACTTGTTTGCCCTCCTCACACTTGTTCTCTACCAAGTTCCAGAAACCACGCAGCATGTGATGACATGGCCAAGGGGGGATGAGCTTATGTCTACCCTGTGCCCTAAAACTGTCTCAGTTTTAAGTTTCCAATACACTAAATATTGAGAGGTATAACCTACTTAAATAAAAGCATCTGGGGATCGTCAACAATTTGTATGATTGTCCCTGAGGTGAAATGTTTCAGAATCCTGCCCTTGATCTTGCTGCCAGTTTATAAGAAACACAGATTCCAGAGGAAGCATCAACCCAGCACAGGGATTTCATATTTGCAAGTGAAATGACTTACAAGGGTGTTGGGGACCGGCCCGGAGGAACCAGGCCCTAAAGATGGCGCCCATTTCCTGCTTCCGGGTTCTTCTCCCCTGAGGGATTTTCCCGCTCTGCTACCTAACCTCCCTATCCCGTCGCTCGGAAGAGATCACCCGATGCGTGACGTGTATTGTGCATATATAGCCCCGACTGGCCGGATGTAGTCAGTCTCCGCCCGACAGAGATCGAGGTCAGATCTCCCGCTTACAAAACAATAAAGAACCCGGTTAACGGTGGTTTGGTTTCGTTTCTTGCGGGACGAGAACGGCGCCGAACAGCTGGTGGCCCGAACGGGGAACCTCTTCCACGCCATTTTGTAAGCGGAAGGTGAGCGAGGTAAGTCTTACCGGTTGGGCCCCGCGAGCGAGGTAAGTCTCGTGGGTGGAGGGTGGACGCACCCTTTTAGCGGAGGACGTGTTTTCCCTCCTATATTTTAAAATGGGTAACCTTTCGAGCCATTCGGCGTTGGTTAACCCACTAGAGACATTACTATGCAGTAAAGGAATTAGAGTCGCTAAATCTACACTTATCGACTTTCTTGGATGTATTGATTTTTTTGCGCCGTGGTTTGCCCACACAGGCCAAATTACCCTCAGCTCCTGGGAAAAGCTAGGGAGGGATTTCCGGCGAACAGCCGATGACCCCAAGGAACCTGATCTTAACCCTATGGTTCTTCCCTTGTGGGGTTTGGTGCGAGCATGTCTTAAGGAGGAGGGAGCGATGGGATCGCATGGTCTGGCGCTTGAGGCGGCTCGAAATGTATTGGAGGAAGTTCGCTCCCACAGTTCTGATGCTGCCCGAGACCTAATACATTTTAAGGAGACGGGATGCCGAACTTCCTTATCAGCCCCGGACTCCGGGCCTAGCCCCGCCTCCTCCGATTCAGAGGAGGAGGATGATGACGATCCCGAGTCTCCACCCCCTTCTTATGTGTTACCGCGAGGAAAACAAAAGGCAGCTACTGCCAATGCCTTTCCTCTGGTGCCCACAGCTCCCCCTGGTGACCTTGTGCCCAATTGTCAATTCGGAGACATAGCGCCCCCTGGCGGTGGTCTGACTAAGGACATCTGGCATGCCCATACACCCGCGCCTCCGTGGCCTTCAGTTGCCCCACCTCCCTCAGGAAGACAGTTTCATAAACAGATTTGGAGACAGTTAAGAAATAACCTTCCTACTCCCGCCCAGGCCTTTCCTGTCTTAGGCCTGGGCACTCGAGAGGTTCGACACGAACCTTTGGACATGGCAGTATTAAAGCAACTCAAGGCTGCGGTCCATGATTACGGCCCTACGGCTCCGTTTACCCTGTCCTTGCTTGAGTCAGTCGGCCAATCGGTCTTGACGCCTAGCGACTGGGCTCAATTGGCTCGCGCTTGCTTGAGCCCAGGCGGCTTCCTTATGTGGCAGTCTATGAACGCGGAGTGCTGCCATGATCAAGCGGACGACAATGCTGAGGATGGCCACCCCACGTGGAACGCCGATATGCTTTTGGGGCGGGGGCCGTACCAGGCCGATCAGACCCAGTTCCCCAGACAGGTGTATAGACAAATCTCCAACTGTGCCCAGCGGGCGTGGAGACAGGCGTCCAATCCAGGCGACACGACCAGCCACCTTACAAAAATTATTCAGGGTCCAACTGAACCTTTCGCTGATTTCGTGGCTCGAATATTCGAGGCTGCCTCGCGCATCTTCCCCACCGAGGTGGATGTCCAACCATTGGTTAAACAAATTATCTTTGAACAGGCCAACAAGGAATGTAAAACTATCCTTCGACAGTACAGACATAAATCCGTGGACTCCTGGCTAAAATACTGCAGGGATACTGGTGGACCACTTACGAATGCAGGCCTTGCCGCTCTGTTGGCCACTACCCTACACCCTACACAAAACAATAGGGGGGGTCAAAACTATAAATTGGCCCGACCTCCAATCTCTTCTGGCCTTTGCTTTCAATGTCACCAACCCGGCCACAGAAAACGTGATTGTCCGACCCTCACATCCGGTTACCTCCCGGCTCGGTCGGCGGACACGGAGCCTTGCCGCAGGTGCCGCAAAGGCCCCCACAAGGCCGAAGAATGTCGTTCCGCCTTCGACGTCGACGGTAACCCACTTACCAACAACAAACAGGGGACAAAAAACGGCCAGAGGGGGCCCCCCGTCCCGGCGAGGGGCCCCCAAATGGAAATTACAACGGATGCTGGAGGGGGCGGGTCTACATATCGCTCCCAACAAGATACAATTATCCTCCATAGTTACTTATCTCGGAGCCACAGTTGCACCCACCCAAATTAGACCCCTGAAATTACAAATTAAGTATACATGTGTATCTACCTTGAACGATATGCAAAAACTTTTGGGAGACATCAATTGGATTCGGCCTTATCTCCGCATTCCTAACGCTGTTTTACAGCCCCTTTTTGATGTTCTCAAAGGGGACCCGGACCTCGCTTCCCCCCGTAGTCTCACCCCTGAGGCAAAACAGGCACTGCTAGCAGTCAATGAAGCGCTTAGCAAAGCCGCTCTTAAACGGTGGGACCCGTCAGGGGACCTCACCCTTTGGATCCTTGCTACGTTTAAGCAACCTACGGCGGTCCTCTGGCAAGACGGACCTCTTCTCTGGGCACACCCCTCGGTGTCGCCCTCCAAGTCCCTCGTTTATTATCCCACTATGGTGGCGGAAGTAGCACTCCTGGCTATTCAAAAGGCTATTCAGCACTTTGGGCGTGAGCCATCCACCATAGTTGTACCCTATTCTGTGGAGCAGGTGCGTGTCTTAACCGCTTGCACCGATCCCTGGGCAATCCTGGTCTGCACTACTTCTGCAGCCATTACTAATAGGACCCCCTCTGACCCCTTACTAACCTTTGTTCAATCTCATCCCGTTATTTTTCCCAAATCTACGTCATCTAAGCCCTTGTTTGGGGCGCCTGTGGTGTATACCGACGGCTCCAAGACAGGAGTCGGCGCTTACATAGAATCTGGGGACAAGCCCAAAATTTTTCAGTTTATAACTAGCTCCCCCCAAGTAACGGAACTTTTAATAGTTAATCAAGTCCTTTTAGATTTCCCTGGGCCCGTCAACATTGTCTCCGATTCTTGTTATGTGGTTAATGCCGTCTCTATGATTGAAGCCACAGGGCTAATTAACCCCTCTTCCCCCATAGCTACCGTTTTTCTTACGCTTCAACAATCCATTTGGGAACGATCTGCTGCCTTTTATATCACTCACATAAGAGCCCATTCTTCTTTACCGGGACCCATGACTATGGGCAATGCCAAAGCAGATCAAGCCACACGTTCAATATGGATGTTCCATCTTGCCTCCCCTGAGGAACAGGCCAGCCAGTTTCATTCAGATTTCCATGTAAATGCAAAAACCCTTGCTATTAAATTTGGCCTCCCCCGTGCCACCGCCCGTGACATTGTTCGTCGCTGTGTCGCATGCCCTTCCTTAGGCCCTGTTCTATCCGTAGGAGTTAATCCTCGGGGTCTCCTACCAGGCCATGTCTGGCAAATGGATGTCACTCATATCCCTGAATTTGGAACCTTAAAATACGTCCATGTGTCCATCGACACGTGTTCCCAGGTTATTTTTGCTTCCCTGGAAACCGGTGAGCGTGTGTCCCACGTCATTAACCATTGTCTCGCAGCTTGGGCAGCCTGGGGCAAGCCAAAAACCTTAAAAACGGACAATGGTCCCGCCTATACGAGTAAGTCATTCCAACAGTTTTGCTCCCGATTACAAGTTCAACATAAAACTGGAATTCCTTACAATCCACAAGGCCAAGCAATAATTGAAAGAGCACATCGTACACTTAAGGCTTTCCTTCTAAAACAAAAGGAGGGAATTGCCGTAGGCAAAACCCCCCGCATGCGCCTCTCCCTTGCACTATTCACCATAAATTTTTTAAACTTAACGGATCAGTCTATGCCCCCGGCTGAGAGGCATATGCTAAGGGAGCCATCCTCACGAGGTTTTGTTCGCTGGAAAGACGTCCTCACGGGAAAGTGGTACGGCCCGGATCCGGTATTATGCTGGAACCGAGGCGCGGTTTGTGTTTTCCCACAGGACCCTGGAAGAGAACCTCTGTGGGTGCCGGAAAGATTGGTCAGAAAGGCAGACCCACCGCTGGAGGACTCGACCCCACTACCAACGACCCCACCACCAGCGAACGACGTCCCTCCTGAAACAATCGAGACTGTCACACCTTCATATAATGATGGGCCGTAAGATGTATTACCCTTACTCCTAGCCCTGCCCCCTGATTCCTATGCAGGTTGCTCCACACCCTTACCTTTTCCGGTGCAGGTGTCCAATCCCATCAACGCTTCCTGTATCACAACTAACTTAAACACGACAAATTCTGTACAAGTGGGAGTTAAAACTATACTTATATTACGCACACCCCTTCTCTACGCCGCCTGTCACCTTCCTTGCGTGGTTTGGTTCTGACCTTCTCCCTAATTGGCTCCTAACACCCGTCCCTGACCGGGAGTAAAGGCTGAGACATGCGAGACCAAGGGTACTGCAGCGGGAGTCCACCCGGGAGTTCCGGGGGCCCCGGGAGAGTATATGCATATGCATACGGGTTAAATCCCCAGCCCGTCCCAGGAAAAGGGGAAACCAAGTCTTTAGCGAAAGCACTGGGGGTAGCGGCCGGACCCTCAGAAATCGCAGAGACGAACCACAAGCACACTGGGTATGCACCTCTGCTCTCTGTCTAGCAGATCCTCTCCCGGCCTATAAGAGCTTAGGCCGTCAGGGGCGTGATTTGTGTTAAACAAAAGGAGGGAGATGTTGGGGACCGGCCCGGAGGAACCAGGCCCTAAAGATGGCGCCCATTTCCTGCTTCCGGGTTCTTCTCCCCTGAGGGATTTTCCCGCTCTGCTACCTAACCTCCCTATCCCGTCGCTCGGAAGAGATCACCCGATGCGTGACGTGTATTGTGCATATATAGCCCCGACTGGCCGGATGTAGTCAGTCTCCGCCCGACAGAGATCGAGGTCAGATCTCCCGCTTACAAAACAATAAAGAACCCGGTTAACGGTGGTTTGGTTTCGTTTCTTGCGGGACGAGAACGGCGCCGAACACAAGGGGTCTTTGAAAAGTTCACAGAAAATGCATCTTATGAAAAAACTATGTATAGATTCTGAAATTTTTCTCCATCTAAATAAGCTTATCATGGGGATGATACTGTGGCACAGTGAGTAAAGCTGCCGCCTGCAGTGCCGGCATCCCATATGGGTGCTGGTTCGAGTCCTGGTTGCTCCAGTTCTGACCCAGCCCTCTGCTAATGGCTTGGGAAAGCAGTGGAGGATGGCTCAAGTCCTTGGGCCCATGCACCCATGTGGGAGACCCCGAAGAAGCTTCTGGCTCCTGGCTTCAGATCGGCCCAGCTCTGGCTGTTGCAGCCATCTGGGGAGTAAATCAACGGATGGAAGATCTCTCTCCCTCTCTGCCTCTCTGTAATTCTTTCAAATAAATAAACATATCTTTTAAAAAAATCAGCTTATCTTTTATCCATTTACCATGAACTTTTTGAAGTACCCTAATGGTATCTGGGATTCGCTTTGAAAATGCCTCAGGACAAGCCAGGTTGCCTATGGAACAGGAACAAAATAAGATGGAAGAAACCAATGATCAGTGAAGCCGTGGGTCATCCCTGGGCATCCCAGGGGGTACAGACTACAGCCCTCTCTGCTTTTGCACACAATTTTAAATTTGACTATGACAATATAATAACAACAAATACAGCAGCCCCCCCTCCCCCGTGTCCGTGGTTCCACTCTGCACAACTTCAATGAACCACAAGCCAAAAAGATGTGCAGTACAGAAAGATCTTTTCAGAGAGGGAGAGAAGAGACCACATTCTTGAAGGTTTTATGACAGTAGATTGTCATCATTATTCTACTTTATCATCCATTATTGTTGCTAGACTCTTAGCATGTCTGATCTACACATTAAACTTTATCATAGCTATCTGCATTTAGGAAGAAACAGTTACAGGTAATGACAACAGGGGCGAATTCTGACAAGGGCGTCGTTAGTTGATTCTGTCGTTGTGTGAACATCACAGACAAACGATGTCTATGAGGTCACCAGGAGATACAATTTATGGAACCACCATTGCATATGGCAGTGAGGTCCACTGGTAACCAACATGTTGTTATACAGCACATCACTGCCTCAGGGCTCAGTACTACTGGCGGTTCCTGGCATCCACTGGGAATCCTGGAACATATCCCCCAGCAGCTAAGAGAGGGGATTACTGTACAATGAAGTGTCCTCATGGTTTAGAATGACAGATCATTCTGAAAAATAATGATCATGAAAACAGGTCCAATAACACGAGATGACAAAGCACCTCCATTAAAAATACCAATGACACTGAGATCAAGCCAAATAGAAAAAGAAGGTTCGACAGCGTGAACAGAAACCAGGATGAATGAAAAGGTGTTTGCTTTGTGGCAGACGCTCCCAGCCCTAGAAATGTGTCACGGGCTGAGCTGGGCTCTGCGCAGTGGTCACCAAAGCAAACAATTACCAGGTTCAGACACAGCATGCAGGAAACAGCCAGCCTCTGTTCTCAATGAGAAAGTAGGTGCCACCACGGGTCCATACTGGAGCACCAGTTCAAGTCCTGGCTGCTCTGCTTCCCATCCAACTCCCTGCTAATGTGCCTGGGAAGGCAACAGAAGATGGCCTAAGTACTTGGGCTTCTACCATCCATGTGCAACACCCAGGTGGAGATCCTGGTTTCTGGCTTCAGCCTGGCCCAGCCCAGCCCATTACAGCCCTTTGGGGAGTGATCCAGTGGGTGGAAAACTCTCTCTCTCTCTCTCTCTCTCTCTCTCTCTCTCTCTCTCTCTCTCTGTTTTTCAAATAAAATAAATCCTTTTTTAAAAAAAGGAAAAAGAAAGGTGGCATTTCAAAAAGTCAATCCGGATTAAACTAAGGTATAAAAGAAGTTTACAATAAAATAAGACAATTGAGAACATCTCAGGAATGCAAGCAAAAACAGAATTTGTTCTGCCAAACATCACATCCATGAAACGTATTATGAAAACTAGAGAAAAGTTCAATGAACACAGGCAGCCAGTGGAAGGCACAGCAGGGAACCTAACTTTCACCTTGCAAGGGCACCTGTCAAAGATGAAGCTCTAAAAAAAAATAATATACAAATGATCTGGGATGAAGCAGCCTTCCAGCATTGCCTTAGAGCTTAGTTTGGAAACCAAAGGCATCCTGCACCTCCTTCCAGAGTTCACCAGCTGAGAGAAAGACACTGACCCTGCTCTTGGAAATGCATGGAAAGAAAACACAACAGAAGCAGGCACTTAACGCAGTGGTAAGCACACAGCGTGGGAAGCCCACAGTCCCTACCAGATGCCTGGGTCCTGTCGCAGTTCTGTTTGACTCCAGCTTCCTGTGGCTGCACACCCTGTGGGACAGCAGGTGATGGCACAAGTACTTGGGTCCCTGCCACCCACAGGAGAGACCCAGATGAAGTTCTGGCCTCCTGCCTTCAGCTCGGCTCAGCCCTGGCTGTTGCAGGCATTTGGGGAGCGACCCAGCAGATGGGAGATAGCACTGTCTACCTCTCTCTGTCTCTGTGCTTTTCACATAAAATGGAAACAAATTAAAAAGAAACACACACACACACACACACACACACCACAAACAAGCCTTTTCTGACTCCTTGTCTAGACTTTGCAACAGGCAGAAACTCTCAGCAATGAAAACAGAGAGACATCCAGGTCCTCTCTGTCCTGCAAATCTGTCACCTAACAGTCCTGCCACAGCAAGACCTCGATGTGCCCAGGGCCTGAAGGAATTTTTTAATTACTCGCACCTCCTTCTGACAAGTTCCACTTCTGACATGACTTCAAAGCAGCCACGGAGCTGAAATGCCAACTCCAAAAGAGAAATAAAGGAGACTAAATGGGAAGAGAAGCCACATTGTGAGGAATAAGAATCAATACAATCGCCGATCACCCAGGGCCACATAACGCGTGGCATCAAAGACAAAGAGCTGCTAAGAAAGAAAGAAAAACCATGCCCCAGCTCACTCCAGCTCCAGCACGGGACAGAAAGGCTGGGGTGGGGAGTCAGGGGCCTAGGCTCTTCCACCAGCCAGCAAGGGGACTCAAGGCTGATTTGGGTGAACTGGATAAAGATGTCAACAGATGCACAGGGAGTGGGGTGTTTTGCTGACCAGCTGAGCTCAGTATCAGGCTGGTTAGCAGAATAATAAAGACCTCCCTCTCCCCGCTGAGGAGCAAAGGTAGTACTAAGGAACATTCAGGAGCAGCAGTAAGAGGAGAGAGGGCTTTGGCATGGCACAGTCGAATAAGTTTGGGGAAGCAGCAGATGATGGCCAAAGTGCTTGGGTCCCTGCCCCACCCATGTGGGAGACCAAGATGGAGTTCCAGGCTCCTGGCCTTCAGCCTGGACCAGCCCTGGCTGTTGTGGGCATTTGAGGAGTGAATCAGTGAATTGAAGATTTCTGTCTCTCTCCACCTTCCCCCGACTCCATCTCCCTGTCTCTCCTTCTCTCTGTCACTCTGCCTTTAAATACACAAAAATAAATCTTAAAAAAAAAAAAGAAAGAGACTGGCAGGATTTTGCTGTTATAACCGGAAAGAATCACATAGTCAAAAGAATTATAAAATGAAAAGCAAATCATCCCAAATATCACACCAAACACATAAGAACTTAATTAATATTCTCTGGCAGAGGTTCCTGATTGGATCAGTGAGTGAAATCATGTTACAGATGAGTAAAAAATGGATATAAAAACACGGACACCTATTTTTTTTCTTATTTTCCATTTATTTGAAAGACCGAGTTACAAAGAGAGGTAGAGACAGAGAGAGATGTCTTCCATCTGCTGGTTCACTCCCCAGTTGGCCACAATGGCCGGAGCTGTGCCCATCCAAAGCCAGGAGCCAGGAGCTTCTTCCGGGTCTCCCACGTGGGTGCAGGGAACCAAGCACTTGTGCCATATTCTACTGCTTTCCCAGGCCATAGCAGAGAGTTGGATTGGAAGAGGAGCAGCAGGGACTAGAAGCGGCGCCCATATGGGATGCCAGCGCTTAAGGCCAGGGATTTAACGTGCTGTGCCTCAACACTGGCCCCCGTGGACACATATTTTTAATAATAATGAGTAACAATGGTTATATTCCAGGAGCCAGCACTATGGCATAGCGGTTTAAGCCACTGTATGCAGTACCGGCATCCTATGTGGGTGCCAGTTCAAGTCCTGGCTGCTCCACTTCTGATCCAGCTCCCTAATATACTAGGAAAGCAGTGGAGGATGACCCAAATGCATGGGCCCCTGCACCCACATGGGAGACCCAGAAGTGGCACTGGGCTCCTGGCTTGGCCTGGTCCAGTCCCCGCCATTGCAACCCTGTTGGGAATGAATCAGCAGAGGGAAGACCTCTCTCTCTCTCTTCCCTCCCCCTATAATTCTGCCTTTCAAGTACCTAAAATCTTTTTTTTTAAAATAAAACAGCTATATTACTAAGCATATAAGTCAAAATCAACAAATGTACCTCTGGTCACTGTGGAATGTTAAAGGTGTACCAAAAATGGAAAACCAAAGAACACTGCTTAGGCATTTCTCAAATAATAAATGTCAATGAAACATACAAATAAAAACTTTGTGTCAGGCCATAGAGAACTTGCTAGAATCTCAGTGACCCAGCAAACAATCACACTGCTAGAACTGTGATCCACTACACAAAAAAAGCAAAGACTTGACCTTCGTATAATCGATAAGACTGAATGAATAGAGAATTAGAACAAATTAAGTGGAAATTGAGATTTTCCTCTTTTTAAAAAATATTAATTGATAATATTTTAGGTCCCATTAAATATAGGAGAGTAATTACTATACAAGCTGAAATCTCTCTCCACACTATAATAAGTGTGTTAACAGAAGACAGATGGAATTGCTTTGGGACCCATGAAATTAAGATCTGTTAAAATAAACTATATTCGGGGCCGCCGCAGTGGCTCATTTGGTTAATCCTCCGCCGGCGGCACAGGCATCCCATATGGGTGCCGGGTTCTAGTCCTGGCTGCTCCTCTTCCAATCCAGCTCTCTGCTATGGCTCGGGATAGCATTGAAGATGGCCCAAATGCTTGGGCCCCTGCACCTGCATGGGAGACCGGGAAGAAGCACCTGGCTCCTGGCTTCGGATCGGTGCAGCTCCAGCCATTGTGGCCATTTGGGGAGTGAACCAATGGAAGGAAAACCTTTCTCTGTCTCTCTCTCACACTGTCTGTAACTCCACCTCTCAAATAAATAAAATCTTTAAAAAAATACAGAGATAAAGTGGTAGAACCTGGAGATGGCCTGTCTTCCCTTAGTTGAAGAAAATCAGACCCTGGCTCAAGAGAGGCCTCCCCCAAAGCTGCACTGTGCATCACCCCCATCTTGGTTGTCCTGATGCCAGAACCCCCTGGACCTCAAAAAAAAATGCAATCACTGTGGGAAAATTCTGCAAATAAAGTAAAAAAATGTATATAGAGAGGGAGTCATTGCTACAATTGAGTGTTTGTACTCAAAAGGGTCAAATCAAGGGAAAGAACGTGGCTCACCACACTCAGGAGGGCTTCCTGCTGCTCTCTCTGCTGCCACTGGCCGCGCCACGACAGATCATAAATCATGTCGTTGCAGCGTTGTCACGGGTCACCTGGTCTGGTCATCACCGCTGCTATGGGGACGGCAGAAGGCGGGGACTCTAGGTAGTGCGCTGCCAGGGGCTGCCCACGGCTGTCAATCCCCAGCAGTGGTCCCCCCCCCCCAGCACTTGCTGAATTGTCTGCCTTCTCTCCTCGGAGTGGGCACGGATGGCCAGTGCTGCCGGAAGCAGTCCTGTGCTCAAGGCCTAGCCCCTTGAGGGATGCTCACTGAAGCTCTGTTCAAAAGGAAAATCAGACGAGGGATGCAATTCGTGCAAGAAACGCCCCAGCAGTGAACAGATGGAGAAACGCTCAACCTCAAATATACACAAATTAAAATCATGGGGTCACCTTGTAGGCGTGAAATATATAGCTCAATTAATGAGTCCGGTCATCCTCCACTGAGATGATGGTGATGGTGATGATGATGATGGAAACATAATTAGAGCAATACAGATAGAAAGTCTTCCATATATTTATGTAACAATTATATTCATATGTTTGTAGTATATATTTCAATGACAGAGCAGAGCTGTTTTGCTTATGTTATTCTATTTATGCAAATTTTCAACTCAGCAATTTACATAAGCACTCATACACTTTTGCCCAGGGACCCCACTGCAGTAACATCCTATAGCACAGTGCGTGGCTCTGAGGCCCGGCCCCACTCATTCCAGCTTTCTGCTAGAGCACCCTGGGAGGCAGCAGCTAATGGCTCCAGTGCTCGGGTTCCTGGAACCCACGTGGGAGACCTAAATTGAGTTTGGGGTACCTGACTCTGGTCAGTTGTTGCAGGAGTAAACCAATGGATGGAAGATCATTCTCTCTGTTTTTGTCTCTCTCTCTCTCTGTCTCTTGCCTTTTTAAATAAATAAACATTTTTCAAAAATTTAAAAATCATCCTCTACAAGAAACAGCCATCTGTATTGTATAGTTTGTTACTAGATTACCTACCATAGCGAAATATTAGAAACCATCTACTTACTCAACCAGACTAGTTAAGTCAGCTATTAAACACTAACACAGGAGACCAGTCACGTAAACCAGTAAGCATTCAAAACATAGTAATATGGAGAAACCTTGTACATCAAATCTCTATCCTGCCAGCTGCACTGAATTTGGTATTTGCAGACACGAACAATGAGCTACTTGAAAAACAAATCAAGAAGCATAACAAATCAAACATTTAGGAAAAATCTAACCAAGGAGGTGAAAATCTTCACAATAAAACTATAAAACCTGTGAAAATTTTATAAATTAAATATATGTGTTTATATATACATTATTAAATACTATAAAACATGAAAAGACTAAAGAGGACACACAAAAATAGATATCTACCCCTTGTCCATGAATTGGACGAATGAATGTTGATAAATAGTCCATGTTACCCAAAATGATTTGCAGATTTAGCGTAATCCCTATCAAACTATGAATGAAAATCAACTCTAAAATTTGCATGGAACCACAAAAGGCCTCAAATAGCTAAAGCAATCTTTAGCATAAAGAGCGGGGATGGAGGCAGCACACTACCTGATTCCAAAATACAAGACAAAGCTATAATAATAATAACGGCACAGTAATGGTATAAACACACACACATAAAGCAGCAGAACAGAAGGACCAGTCGAGAGAAAAACTCACACACGTGCAATCAATTAACTTTCAACAAAGGTACCAAAAACACGCAACAGGCAAAGGGCAGTCTCTTGACCAAATGGTGCTGAGAAGATGGAAGATCCAAGGCCGAAAAATAAAGCTGGACCAATTTCTAACATCATATGTGAAAATCAAATAAAAAATTCAAAAAAAACTTTAAAAATACCATAAGAAATCACAAGAAGAAGAAAGTCCATGACATTGGTCTGGGCCAGGATTTTTTTTTTTTTAAATAATCCCAAAAGCACAGATAACAAAAGCAAAAGTAGATGAACAGAACTGCATCAAACTGAAAAGCTTCTACAGAAGAATAGAAAAAAACTCAAGAGAATGAAGAAAAAATTACAGACTATGAGAAAATATTTGCAAACCATTATGGTATCCAAAATGTATAACTCACTCCTGCAATCCAATGTCAAAAAAAGAAATAACTCAATTTAAAAACGTGCAAAGGACTCAGACATTTTTCAGAAGACAACATATAAACGTCCAACAGGTATATAAAAAATGTTCAGCTGCAGTAATCATCATAAAAATGCAAATGAAAATCACAATGAGACGTCACCTCACACCTATTAGACTGATTATCATAAAGATGATAGGTAAGTGCTGGTAAGGCTGTGGAGAAAAAGGGAACCCTTATACAGTGCTAGCAGGAATGACAATGAGTGTAACCATTATGGAAAACAGGAGGAAGGTTTCCTTTAAAAAAAGTTAAAAATTGAACTACTGTGTGATCCAGCAATTTTACTTTCATATCCAAAGGAACGGATCAGTATATAGAAGAGAGATCTGCACTCTGCCTTCCAGGGATCATTGTTCAAGGTAGCCAAGACGTGGAGTCAACCCAAGTGTCCATCAGCAGGTGAACGGATAAAGCCAATGCAGTATTTACACACAACTGAATATTACTCAGCCATTAAAGAGAAGGAAATAAGCCAGGAACAGACATCATATGATCTTTATTATACTCACACGTGGAACATAAAAAAATGAAATCATAGAAGAGAGAGGTTTGATGGCTACTAGGCAGAAGGTCAATGACAAAGGTTCACTTACCTAGAAGGAAAACCTGGAGACGTATTACACATCCTACTGACTACAGCTAATGCCTGTATACAATCATCGTATATCTGAAAACATACAAAATCCAATACATGAACTGATGCAAAATTAAATCTATGAAGATTTTACATGCCTCATCACAAATAAATAAATGTCAGGTGACAGATGAATTCAATAGTTTTACTTAATCTTTCAATTATATAGCTATATATATATATATATATATATATATAATCAAAAGATCACACCATACCCCATAAGTACACAATTATGACTTCATTAAAATTTTAATACATTTTTAAAAGAAAAAAAAAGAATATGGAGAAATCTTTGGGATATAAAGTTAAATGGAGGAGTTCAGAACATGAAACTAAAATGATAATTAAAGCCACATCAACTTCACATCCATTTAAAGGTAATTATGTGGGGCCTCAAAGAAAATGTCACTGGTGACTGTGGGTTAATTTTTCACTTTACTTTCTTGACTGCTGTTGTAATGTTTACTATGTGATGAATTTTTAAAACTATAAAGTTAAAATCTCTGATCATGTTTCACTGGAACTTCAGAATGCAGGATTGTTTTGAAAATTCCTGCTGACAAAAGTTTCTCATTCCTTATTCATATCAGTATATATAAATTGCAACTTAAAATGTAGAAGTGGGGTGGGTGTTTGGCCCAGTGGTAACATGATGCCTGGGAAGCCGTTATCCCAGGGCTCCCGTGTGGTGCAGCAGGCAAAGCTGATGCCTGCGACACCAGCATCCCATATGGGCACCAGTTCGAGTCCTTGCTGTTCCACTTCTGACCCAACTCCCTGCTAATGCGCCAGGGAAAGTAGTGGAGGATGGCCAAGGTGTTTGGAGCCCTGGGCCTGGCTCAGCCCTGGTTGTTGCAACCATCTGGGGAGTGAGCCAGCAGATGGAAGATCTCTCTCTGTCTCTCCTTCCCTCTCTCTTTCAAATAGATGAATACATCTTGAGAGAGAGAAAAAGAGAGAGAGAGAGAGAGAGAGAGAGAGCACACACGCTCACTCAGACATAGATCCAGCATTTTATTTTTCAAAATTTATTTATTTGAAATTCAGAGTTAAAGAGAAAGAGAAGGAGAGGCAGAGAGAAAAGGAAAGGTCTTCCATCTGCTGGTTCACTCCCCAGATGGCCGCTACAGCCAGAGCTATGCAGGTGCAGGGGCCCAAGGACCTGAGCCACAGCAGAGAGCTGGATCAGAAATGGAGCAGCCAGGACTCGAACCAGCACCCATATGAGATGCCGGCACTGCAGGTGCCGGCTTTACCCGCTACGCCACAGTGCCGGCCCCTAGTATTTTAAAAAATTGAATAAATAGTAAAGGAAAATAAAAGACAATTTTACACATTATGACAGAACCAAATTACAAAATGGAGAAAAACTAGCTTAGTTCCACAATCAATCTAAATCCGGTTGCCAAGAATTGCGAAATATAACAAATGAAATAGGAAAAGCCAGGATAACACAAAATAACATTCTCCTCCTAAGAAAAGATTTTTAAAAATTATTGTAATAGAAGAGATTTTAAAGGAAAGATAAACATTCACTTATTCCCGAAATGCGAGTTCTATCAAGCAGCAGGCATTATTACATATAATTTTAGAAAAATTACCAAGTTTCGTGAAGCAAAAAAAAAAATAAATAATAACACGAACAGGGAATAACAGCACTTGGAAATCCAGACACATACATTATTAATGCACACACATGCAATAATAAAAATATAAATGTATCATATAAGAAAAAATACTCCACCACCCTCTAGTATATCCACAAACTTGTAAAAACTTAACTCACAGCTGCAAATGGATTTGGTGGTGTTCATAATTAAAGAGACGCAAATCCAAAGAGTGGTGATACTCTTTAGAATGTACTAAATTATGAAGGCAAAGAAAATTATTAAGCCCAAATGTGGCAGAGAAGTAATTAAATTGGCTCAACTCTGGGGGGGGGGCAAAAAATCTGACTAGCTATATCAAGAGTAATTAAAACTGGTGCCAGCATTGTGGCCACCACCTCCGGTGCTAGCATCCTTTATGGGTGCGGGTTCAAGTCCCAGCTTCTCCACTTCTGACCCAGCTCCTTGTCAATAGCCTGCGAGAAGCAGAGGAAGATGGGCCAAATGCTCGGGCCCCTGCCACCCACGTGTGAGACCCAGAAGAAGCTCCTGGCTCCTCATGTGGCCTGGATCAGGCCTGGCTTTTGCAACCATTTGAGGAGTGAATCGGCAGATGGAAGATCTCTCTGTCTCTCCCTTTCTCTCTGTAACTCTGCCTTTCCAGTAAATGAATGTCTTTTTTTAAAAGATTAAATCTGGAACAACAAGAACAATTACAGAAGAAGGCATCTCAAAACATTCATGGGAAAACATGATTTAAAAGATGTTTATTTTGGCGCAAAAGATATTTGAAATCCATGCAGGGTTTTTGAAAATACACATTCATTTCTATGAACTTTTTGAAGACTCTGTAGATACAAATGGCATTATATAAATGTGTCTCAGTAATTCACAAAGAAAAGATTTGCTTGCTTTGTTCTGTGCTATAGATGCAGGATAGAGGATGTATTCATTATTTTTTAAAAATAGAAGTAACCTAATACCCAGCAATGGAAAGTGGAATAGCAATGAAAGTATATTAAAGCATAGACGGTTAAGGAGTAGCAGTAAGAAAGAATATTCGCCAACTAACGTGAAATGAGAAAAGCAAGAACAACTAAATAGCCATAAAAAACGCAACCTCTGCAAAATGCTCCATGTGTTTAAATAAGGATGGGACAAGATACAAAGAGATGGAAAGAATTTGGCTATTTTAATGAAAGCCTATACAAATTCAAAATTTTTTTTAAGATTTATTTTATTTATTTGAAAGACAGAGTTACAGAGAGAGAGAGAGGTCTTCCATGGCCGCAACAGCCGGAGCTGCGCCAATCCGAAGCCAGGAGCCAGGAATTTCTTCCAGGTCTCCCAAGCAGGTACAGGGGCCCCAGGACTTGGGCCATCTTCCACTGCTTTCCCAGGCTACAGCAGAGAGCTGGATTGGAAGAAGAGCAGCCGGGACTAGAACTGGCACCCACATGGGATGCCGGCACTTCAGGCCAGGGCGTTAACCCTCTGTGCCACAGCGCTGGCCCCGAAACTCAAATTTTTAGACACCTTTGCAAGGTGAAGGGACACAAAGAGAAGCTATTACCACTTAAAATCTGGCCTCTGGGGACTAGTAAAACAGTTCACACCAGCAGCCATGCCGTCACCTGCATTATGACCTCACCAAGCAGCAAATGCGAACCCGTGCCTGGTTAAAGGATCCCAAGGAAGGTGCTGGTACTCTGTACAGGGGCGCAACCTGATGCTTGCACACTGATGCTGCACGGAGTAGACAGACTCACTGTGGGGGGGGGGGGGCGCATCGTGGCCAAGGCTATCCACCAACATCATGTCCAAAGCTACAGCTGAGATTGGAAGCAGACATGATTCTATTGCAAGAAAAAAACTCTGGTATCCCAGCAGAGCTCTCTGCCACACAGAGGAACCCCTTCCATCGTCATCACCAAGAGACTGGAAAGCTTTTGTGCACGGAATTGATTTTCAACAAAAGATGCTGGGTTGAAGATGTTCAAGCCTTAACTTCGAGAAGTCAGCAGACTTCTCGAAACATTTTCTGGGATGTGTGTTTACACGAACAGTCAATATTAATCTAATGGATTCAACTATTATCTCACCCACTAGAAAGCAAATAAAATACACTGCGTTTTAAGGGAGATAAGAATGAAGAGCTTTTATTTCAGTGCCCTCTGAGGAAAGGAACTTGGTCTGTTTTTGCTTTATGCAAGGGTCCTTCAAAAAGTTCACAGAAAATGGAACGAGAAGATGAGTTTATTTTGGTGTGAAAATTTTGAAATCCATGCATATTTTTTTTCATAATGCACACTTGCCATGAAGACCCCCCTCACATGCACAAATTTCAAAAATAAATTTATCTCTTAATTCTATTTTCCAAGGACATACCTTTATAATCTACCAACATATTAGATTAGATAGATGGACTGAGTAAGCAGATGGATGGTTGGGTAGGTTGGGTGGTTGCATATATGTGTGTGGATGGGCAGATGGATGGATGGATGGATGGGATGGATAGAGGAATGGATGAGTGAGCTGGTAGATATATGGGTCACTGGGTGGGTAGATGGATAGACAGATGGGTGGGTAGATGGATAGATATGTGGAAAGATGGGTGGATGCATGGCTGGATAAATGGATACGTGGGCGGATGGGTGAATGGGTGGATGAATAGATTGGTATATAGGTGGATGGATGGATGACTATGAACCCTAACACATAAGGGCCTGCTCAAACCACTTATATATATACCAGTGAGTATACAAATTACAACAGCAAGAGCAACGATGTTCTGAACACAAGCAAAACAAGAGAGCAAACTAGAGATTTGAAAATCCATCTCACAAACAACGAATGGGTTATCTGCGGAGGTCTTCCGAAGGAAAAACTCCAGGGCTTCTAGCCTTGTAAATGAAGCGTCACCTCCCTGGCCACTTAATCAGGCAGCAAGCGGCCTGGTCAAGTGCTCAGATGAGTCACTCCTGATCACACACAAGAGGTGTCTCAGCCAGGGTCGGCAACACTGGGACAGAGGCTCCCAGCTGGCACCGCGGTTCTCAAAGCAGGCCCCGGGCAGCTGCATCAAGTCAGAGCAAACGGCAAATTCTCAGGACCCACCAAGACCTAGTGAATCAGAAAGTCATTAAGAAGCCCCCCAGGTGAGACGAGGCTTGTAAGAACCATCGCAGCGAGCTCACAGAAGAAAGAACTCCACACTTAGTTTTGGCCAGACTTTGGGGTGGAAGGTGGTAGAGGGAAGCAAACATAAAATTCTCTAAAGGAAAACAGAGACCTTTCTGGATAAAATGCGCATATGGAAAGGTCTTTGGTACTGAATACTCAGCCACATCACCTGCAGAAACCAAGACTACGGTGTTTTGTTTGCAACCTTACACTGTAAGCTATGAGTGTAGTTAATCATGACTTCCTCGTTCTGAGTCCCCGGTTGACATCAGTGACTTACTGCTGCACTTCCTACTCATCCAGACCAGCAGTCATCAGAGAAAAGCTGTCTTTTAAAAGCCTCTTTGCAATCTCTCCAGTATGGGGTCAAGTTTAGTAGGTAGACACAGTGTCAACCAACAGCACAGAACAGAACTCAAAAGTGATGAAGGGAATGACACTGGAGATGGAAGGTCTTCCGGTTCTTACAGCAATGCCCATGTACTCGCCACAGCCACTGTGGTCAGTTACTGCTTTCTTAGGAATGGGACAGCAGAAAAGCATGAACATATGTTGGGGGCTATCGTGTGCATTACACTTCTCATTGAACCCAGGCCACATCCCTTTGAAGTTGGTACTCTAATTCCTCCCCCCTTTTTTTTCTCTTATTCCCCTTTAAAAATATATTTAATTAACTATCTGGAAGGCAAAGTGGCCAGGTGGGAGAAGAAAGAGAGAGACAGAGAGCGAGAGAGCGAGAGAGAGATCGATCTCACCTTCCATTTGCTGGTTGACTTTTGATTTTCCAAATGGTCATAGCAGCCAGGGTTAGGCCAGGCCAAAATCAGGAGCCTGGAACTCCATCCGGGTCTCCCACATAGCTGGCAGAGGCCCAAGGACCTAAGCCATCCACCACTGCCTTCCCTGGTCCATTAGCAGGGAACTGGATTGGAAACAGAGCAGCTAGGATTCAAACTGCCACTCTGATATGGGATGCTGGCATCACAAGCAGTGGTTTAACTCACTGTACCACAACCCCAGTCCATTTTTCATCCCCTTTTTATTGATGAGGAATGAGGTACGGGTAAAATGAGCTATAGTCAAGGCTACACACTATTATGCAGCATAACCAGGCCTAAAACCTAGCACGCTAAAGACTCCCAAGACCAGGCCAGGCCCATAGTTCACTAGGAGGGCCCCCAGGACTCAGCATACAGCACTCACAGCTGTAGTTTGGTACATGAAGGAATACACCACATCAGTGGAGTGGGAAGGCACACGACAGGGAGTCTGGAGGAACCAGGAGTCCTGTCCCAGTGGGGTCCCCGGGATGGGCTCAACACCCCCAGCAAGGTGGTGTGACAACCCTTGAGAAACGATTTCCATGAAGGAAGCTTGTGAGAGAGTCAGCACCCAACATTTTTATCGGTGGCTGGTCACAGTGTCAAGAAGCACTGGCTTATGGGTAATATCCATTGATGGCTAAAATCATGAAATGATGGTTAAGGCCACAGGCCCCAAAGTGAGGGACAACCTACATTCAAATCCCATCTCTGTCACCCTGGGCACATTCTTCTGATGTTTTAGCAAGTTTTCATCTATAAAATGAAGTGAATCATGGTACCCGCCCCCACAAAGTTCTTAGGAGGCTGTCACAAGGTAATACATGTAACGTTCTGAGCTAAGCCAAGAATATGGCGGGGGGGCTTCAAAAAGTCGTGGGGTGCAAGGATTTGGCCTAGTGGCTAAGATGCCAGTATCCCCTATCAGAGGGCCTGGATGTGAGTCTCCCCTTCATTCTGATTCCAGCTCCCTGCTAATGCAGATCCAGGAAGGCAACAATGACGGCTCAAGTGACTGGGACTCTGTGATTTACGTGGGACACTCCTGATTGAGTTCCCAGCTCTTGGCTTTGGCCTAGTGCAGTCCCAGTCTTTGCAGGCAACTGGGGAGTGAACCAGCAGATGTGCAAGTTCTCTCTCTCTCTCCCTCTCTCTCTCTTTCTCCTCTCTTTGCCTCTCTGATAAATTATTTAAAAAAAAAATTTCTGAAAGTTTGCCTTAGTTTTTAATTCTATGTTACTATAAACTTTTTAGGGCTGTCTCATACATCCCCATATCTATCTATATATTTGTATCTATATCTATCTATCTATCTATCTAGAGAGATTTGAAAGGCCTTCAAAAAGTTCATGGAAAATGGAATTAAAGGATAAGCTTCTATGGGGCCAAAGAATGTTGAGATCTCCGCAGAGCTTTCTTATAATACCCATTTTGCAGGAACTCTTTGAAGCTGTTTCATATTAACTAGAGCTACCTCCCATTTACCCTCTCAACCCAGGCCAGAGCTAGTCAAACCCATCTCTGTAGCAATTCACATCCTGTGACCTAAAGACAGGTGCAATGGTCAGAAGCTATGGCTGGAGGTGACTACAGGGCTTCCAGACCCTCGGACAGGCAGCCTTTGGAAATCTCTGCTTTTAATTAATTCATTTTTATTTGAAAGGTAGAGTGGCAGAGAAAGAGAGAGAGAGAGATCTCCCAGTCACTGGTTCATCCTCCCCACCCCACACTCGGGGCCCACATCAGCCAGAGCTGAGCCAGGGCAAATCCAGGAGCCTGGAACTCCATCTGGGTCTACTAGGGCCATTATCTGCTGTCTCCTGGCTTGGGCATTCACAGGAACCTGGACTGGAGGTTGAGATGGAATTCAAACCAAGGCACTTCAATATGGGATGCAGGTAGCCCAAGCACTTCCCAGCTACTACACCAAACACCCAATCCAAACCCCTTATTCTTCTTTCAGATCCCTATCTTCTTTTCCCAGATGAGGGGCAAAAACTAAATCCACTGAGGTATCTGCGACAAACCAAGAAATCCTTAGTTTCGAACACCTGTTCAACCAGGACCACAGTCCAAGCTCAGTGACTGAGATAGCCCCTCTGTGGTGCTCCAATTCCTCACTCACAGAAGGGGCCTCCCAGGTGACCGTCACTCCTGGGGAAGACAGAATGGGGACAGCTCTCAACCACTGCCCCAATACAAGAAGCCAGTGTGAGTTCCATCAATACAGACCCAAGGAGATTAAAAAAAACCACTCCCTTTCTCACAGCATGGAGACCAACATCACATTATTTTATTATTCATTTGCCCTTTTGGTAGCTAATGTCCCAGCTTTCATTCTTTCTTTTTATGAAAGAAGCAAAAAAGGAAGTCAAGGAAAATATTTTCTGACCCAAATTGAACTCCACAGCCAAACCCAAGCAGAAGAGCCAAGAACACACGTGGGTGTGTTTCAGTGAAAAGGGACCGGCCGGGTCTCCAGGCTCTGAAGGAGGAAGGACCCAGGCATCTGTAAAACCGGAAACAACACCATCAAAGACAGCATCTCTCAGCTCCACCTCCAGCAACAGTCAAAAACAGGGAAGAGAGGTGTTTCCACCCAAAAGAGCCAAATGTACAGCCTGATTCCTGTCAACAGTTACAGCAGATGATGAAGAAAACCCAGGGCACATTGTCAAGGACACTGGGGGTACACAGCTCATTCGCTCCCTCAGGATCTACGTAAAGAGAGGCTGTTGATGCCTGAGACATTCGTAACAGAAGGTGGTTTCCGTCTCAGAGACACAGATGAGATCTGCTTTACAATCTCCTCAGTCTAGCAGTGTTCAAAGCACATGAACTACCCACCCCCCAACACACACACACACACACACACAACACACATACACACACACCCAACACACACACACATGCCCCCAACACACACACACACACCCCCAACACACACACACCCCCAACACACACACACACCCCCAACACACACACACCCAACACACGCACAAACACAACACATGCACACACACACAACACACACACACAACACATGCACACACCACACACACACCCAACACACATACCCAACATATGCACACACACCCAACACACGAACATACACACCCAACACACACATACACTGCCACCACAGTGGCCAAAATGGAAACAACTGACAACACCAACTGTTGGCACGCATGGGGAACAACTGGAATGCTCACAGGTTGCCAACTTTTGTAAAACTGTGACGCTCTAAGAATTCAACATACACTTCTGTATGACACAATCATTCTATTCCTAGGTATTCACACAAGAGCAGTTAACATTTAGGAGCACAAAAAGTCTTATACAAAAACATTCACCTGTAGCATTATTCATCTTAACAGCCCCAAACTAGAAAAGGTCTGGATGTCCATCATCAGAAGAATGGATAGATAACTGTGACAAAGCCATTCTTGGAATACTACTCAGTACTAATAAAGAACACAACTCTTGATAAACAAGATAACATGTATCAGGAGTTAGCTTATCTTACCTTCTGAGCCTGCTGATAAAGTTTTATCAAAACACAGCCACACTCAGTCATTTGCATATTATCTGTAGCTACTTTCTCATTAGCTCAGCAAGTTGGGTGGTTGCTAGAGAGATCTTGTCACTGGCAAGTCTACAATACTTTATCACCCACCTCTTTAAGAAAAAGACTGTAGACCCTTGACAAAGAGAAATGCAAATGGAGAAAAAGACAAAACACAGAACCCAAGGACCCTATGACTGCATGATTTCATTTCTGAGAAGTTCTAGAATGGGCAAAAGTATGGTTAAAAGTATCACAACAGTGTTTGTGGCTGGTGGATGCAGAGGACTAAGAGGAGTGATAGAATTGTTCTACATATTGGTAGAGTGTGGGTGCGTGTGTTTGTCAACACAGGCCCAATTGTTTTAAATAAACTAATGATCTGGAAGGCAGGGTGACAGAGAGAGAGAGAGGGAGAGAAAGAGAGAGATCTTCCACCCACTAGTTCACTCCCCAAATGGCAACAACAGCTGGGCAGGCTGAACCGAGAGCCAGGAACTCCATCCTGATCTACCACACAGGGGGCAGGGACCCAAGCATTTGGGCCACCTTCTGCTTCCTTCCCAGGCACATCAGCAGGGAACTGGGTCAGAAGTGGAGCGGCCAGGACTCGAACCAGCACTCTGAATCTGGCGTCACAGGCGGCAGGTTAACCTGCTGTGCCACAACACTGGACACCCCACCCCACACCGTGCAATGGGTCAAATTATTACACACATAGGACCTACGTATTTCACCCTACCCATAAATTACATCCCAAAACAACAGGATCCTTGCTGTCAACTGGGCTCTCTCTTGTCTTTGGACTCTGTGCATCCTTAGCTTCGCAGTTAAAATTCAAGTTCAAGCTCATCTGTGCAACTGCTTTTTCCTTCATGACCATCCGTTCCTCATGACCAAGCCTCAGCTCTCTTAGGATTCCTCAGAAGCAATGCTTTTTACTTATTTCACCTACAGTCTTTGGTCAAACAGCCCTACAGAATCAGCCCAATATGTAAAAACCTCAAACCAAAGACGCTGTGGTCGAAGCAGAGGTGAGGCTGGGCCAACCAATCTAACCTCCCACCCAAGAGCACCCCTGAAGGCCCTCCCCAGGGGATGCCCCCCAATAGCACTAATGACCTCACAGCCTTGCTCTCCCCCTGCACTAACCACAGGGCACAGTCATGGCCAGGACTGCCCCTGCTCCCCTTTCTCTTTCCGAGACCACCCAGGACTTTTCAATCATCCTCGCACCTGCAGATCTGACTTCTGCCCATACGGCCTCGACTGGCACAGTAACTTCCCACTGAAGGACCTCCCAAATGCAGCCTTCCCATAAGCAACAAGCCCTGTGCTTGTGTCAGAATCTCATCGTTGCTTCTTCAAGTGCCCTAGGGTATGAATCAAAACACACAGCCCTAATGTCTTAGTGCCTCTTCCACTGCTGTCATGAAATAGCTAAGGCTGGGTGCTTTATACAGCAAAGAAGGTGGCCCCATCAGGTCGGCCTCTGGTGACGGCCCAGTGAAGCCTGGTATCATGATGCAAGCAGGTGGAAGAGGAAAAACCCACATGGGGAGTTTGCAGAGGGGCCAGGCTCAATCTTTGTTAACAACTGACTCTCTCCAACTAACTGGGGTCCTCTGATGTCCACATCACTTCCTTCCCAGGGCAACGCCCCCAGTGACCTAATTGCTTCCCTCCAGACCCCGCCTCTTAAAGGGCCCCCATCTCTCAACACTGTCAAACAGGAACCAGGCTTCCAACACATGTTCTCTAGGAGGACATACTCAAACCATATCCAAACCACAGCATTTAAAATACCAAGGTGTATTTTATTTCCCATGTAAACCAGGCTGCCCCTCCAGAAAAGCTCTTACCACCCCCTCCCTCAACCCCTGGCCCCATTTCTAGCGACACACACTGGTGTGCAGTCACCTGACACCGCGTCTAAAGCTTTGCTGTGGGTATTTCTAGGTATAAAGTGATTTGGCCCTCAACAGGGATCACTGTCCTCCACCATCCTCCCAGGAAGACAGGAATAGCCACAGCCTACACGCAGGTCAGCATCCACTGAAGTGGAAGCACAAACTGTCCCTTCAAAAGAATTCCATCGGGGTCGCCGTTGTGCACAGCAGGTAAAGCGGCCACCTGCAACATTGGCATCCCATACGGCCACTGGTTTGTGTCCTGGCTGCTCCACTTCTGATCCAGCTCCCTGCTAATACACCTGGGATAGCAGCAGAAGATGGCCCAAGTGTTTGGGCCCCTGCCACCCATTTGGGAGACCTCAAAGAAGCTCCTGGCTCCTGGCTCCTGGCTCCTGGCTCCTGGCTCTGGCTTGGTCCAGCCCTGGACATTGTGGCCATCTGGGGAGTGAAGCAGCAGAGGTAAAATCTGTGTGTGTGTGTGTCTTTCTCTCTATAAGTCTTTCTCTTTTTTAAAATATTTATTTATTTATTTGTAAGTCAGAGAGGAGAGGCAGAGAGAGAGAGAGAGAAGTCTTCCATCCGCTGGTTCACTCCCCAACTGGCCATAATGGTCGGAGCTGCGCCAATCTGAAGCCAGGAGCCAGGAGCTTCTTCCGGGTCTCCCACGTGGCTGCGGGGGCCCAAGGACTTGGGCCATCTTCTATTGCTTTCCCAGGCCATAGCAGAGAGCTGGATCAGAAGTGCAGCAGCCGGGATACGAACCGGCACCCATATGGGATGCCGGCACTGCAGGCAACAGCTTTCCCCACTTCGCCACAGTGCCAGCCCCTCTACAAGTCTTTAAAAATAATAATAATAATAATAATCTCTTAAAAAAAATCCCGCCATGGAAAATGAATAGGGACTGGAGGGACAGTACTAGAAAACATGTAATTTTTGTGGCGACTCAGAAAACAAAACTACTGAGCAAAACTCGTAACAATGACATAGAGTACACAGAAGCAAGCAGAACTCGGGAGAGATTTCTACCTGACTGTCTCATGTTTCCTAAGGCCTTGGTCTGAGATCTTCTTATTGAGCTAACAAGTTCAAGGTATCTCCTAAGACTTAGAGGTGTCTTCCCTTTTCAACAGCAAGTGCCTTCTCACACTGTAGTGAGGTGCACCTGTCAGAGATTTAAGCTTCGCTTTGAAATACAAAATCCAGAGAAAATAGGAAGACGAAGGTAGGGGAAGCTGCCTGACTGTATGTCTTAGCTTTGGGAAGAAAAAGGAAACAGAGGAACACACGCTGTATCCCCCAGAGAAGGAGTTGCCAGGCTGCAGCGAGCCCAGCCCTTCTTGCCTTGGGGAAAATATTTATTTTCCCAGTATAGCATCAGTCTTGACACACACATGGGCAAGTAGCTCTGTTTGTTTGTGCAGCCCCAAATCCCACCTTCCATTTGGGGAAATAAATAGCCGTCAACTCCTCGATTAGGAACTTGGGTTTGGAGTCCACAGGTTCAGGCTCATTGCCCTACGTTCCATCATCTCCTAAGTGGACCAGCACTCAAGGGCAAGGGCAAACGGAAGGAGAAATCAGCCTGGTGCATGGGGCTTAGGATAAGGTTCCCAGAGCCTCTCCCAACTGCTGAGTCCCAAACCGGAAATGCAAGCTCTTCTGCTCTCCAGCTATATAATACAAAACCACAGGGTGGCAGGAGAGTTGGGTCAGCCCCAGGAGGGGCTCCGCTCAGCTTAGAGCTTGTGGCAGGAGTGAGAGGAAGCAGAGAGGCCATGTCTCCTAGGTGAAGGTGTTCACAAGTAGCAACCCAGCCTATGTTCAGTATTGCAACAGTTCATTTGGAATTCTGGCTAACGCCGACCAACGGACTCAGCACTTGCAAGGTGTGGTTCTGCCATCTAATGTAAAATGGGTTTTTCGTAATACTTGTCATACAGTAAGGACAAGAAGGGGGCAAATAGGCACAGCCCTTTTCAAAGCCACCAACTGAAAGGGGTGCGACTGCTCGGCTGGGGAGTTGGGGACTTGGATCTCCAACTCAACAGAACCTAGCCTAGGAGAGTGAGGCTGTGAGATGGAACCCTGAGCTAAACTGAACACAACACCCAGGAGACAGGCTTGTCTCATGGTCAGCTTTCTGCAGTCCGCACAAGAGCTGGGGGAAGCCAGTGTAACCGGCCCCCAGCATCTGCGCTAACAGATACCAAATCGTCTATTGCCTAGAGACTCTGGAATACTTCATCACCACGACCCAGTGCTGGAAGCTGGGAGGCTGGGAGGCTGGGAGGCTGGGGTCAAGGTGCCAGCGGAGCAGGGAGTTGGGGGGGGGGGGTCCTCTGAGGCCCCTCGGCTTGGCTTATAGATGTTTGTCCTTCCTCCATGGTCTCCCTTGGTCTTCCTCTGTGTCTGTTCTCTTCTCGTTTCAAGTTCATTACTCTCTGAAGACATTATGTGCACATGCCAGGGGACTCCCAAGAAAAGTTCATGAAAACAAGGGCAGGTGTTGATAGCCGTGGATAAGATGCCCCCTGGATATCCACGTCCCCTCTCAGACCACCCGGGTTTGAGTCCCGTCTTTGCTCCTGTTTCTAGCTTCCTACTAATGTTCATCAGGCGATGGTTCACATAATTGGGTTCCTGCCATCCCTGCGGGAGACTTGGATTAAGTTTCCAACTCCTGGCTTTAGCCTGGCTCAGCATCAGCTGTTGTAAGCATTCGGGGAGTGAACCAGCAAATGGGTGCTTTCTCTCTCCCTCTCTCTTTCTCTCCCTGTCCTTCTCAAATAAATCAAATAAATGAACATTTGTTTTTTAAGTTCATGGAACATCGATTTGAAAGTTTATTTGATCACAAAAAAAATTTGAAATGCATGCTTATGTGAAGTCTTCAAAACATTCATGGCAAATGTGTGCTACTGAAAAAAACTATGCATGCATTTCAGGATTTTTTGCTCCAAAAGAAACTTATCTGGGACCGGCGCTGTGGCATAGCGGGGAAAGACACAGCCTGCAGCACCAGCATCCCACATGGGCACTGGTTCAAGACCCAGCTGCTCCACTTCCGATCCAGCTCTATGCTATGGCCTGGAAAAGCAGTGGAAGATGGCCCAAGTCCTTGGGCCCATGCACCCACGTGGGAGACCCGGAAGAAGCTCCTGGCTCCTGGCTTTGGATTGACCCAGCTCCAGCTGTTGCAGCCATTTTGGTAGTAAAGTAGCAGATGGAAGACCTCTCTCTCTCTCTCCCCCCTCTCCTTCTCTCTCTGTGTAACTCTTACTTACAAATAAATAAATAAATCTTTTTAAAAATGTATCTTTTAAGCCCATTTTTCCATGAAACATTTTAAAATTTCACTTATTTATTTGAGATATGGAGACAGAACTCCATCCACCGGTTCACTCCCACATACCCATCCTTTCTGGGGCTGGCAGCTGGGAACCCAACCCAGGTCTCCCACGGGGGCAGCAAGGACATGAGCACCTTAACCCCTAGGTTAAACACTCACTCCCCATGAACTCCATGCAGTACCCTTGTTGGTTACATTCTGAGGCACTGGAGGTTGGGACTTTACTATGAACTCTGGGGGGCACAATTCAGTCTGAGACTGTAGTTCTTAGCAAAGATAGGATGGTTACACAAACTGCTTTGTTGGTTTTATAGAAAGTCAGCAGGTACTGGATTCTGGCCTGGGGGAGCTCTGGGAGAAATCCTCTAAGGAGCCAGTCCTCAGGGTCCTTGCATGTGCCTGGATTAAACTCTTAACTGGGAGAAGCACTTAAAAGGAAAACTCCTCGAGAGAAAATCAATACCCCTGAGAGATGTCCAGACTTCCAAACGTAAGGGTGTTGCCTTTGAACAGTGCATGCGATCTGAGCAGGGGACAGAAACTAGGGGAATCTAGCAATGTCTGGAAGGTTCATCAAATTCACCCCAGCGGTCTGCTCTGGGATGATTCCTCCTGCCTTTTACAGCTACCCTGAGAAGAACTACAAAGGCATCAGGCCCTGGGGACCACATGGGAGCGATGCTTGAACGCCAGCTACAGAGCGGATGGCGCCCCCAGGGGCTCGGGCTGGGCTCCTTGAGAAAAGACAAAGGCAGTGCTGCACCCCCTCCCATCACTCTGTGCATTTGAGGCATAAAAACATAGAATGAATTCTGCAAGGTCCACAAGGCCCCAGCAGCCCATGGTCGACTAGCATGAAATACACATGGTCTGCTCTAAGAAACAATTATCCTCCGCCTGCAAAGGCCCAGCGTGCAAGGCCTGAAAACATTAAGCAGCTCATTGGCAGGGAAATGTTCTCTTCTTCTCAGTCCAAACAGCCCAAGGAGACCCTGGACAGATTGGCTGGAGGACCAAGATGCCCATCTGATGCGATTCTGCTCATTAGTTAATGAGCAACACGTAATCCCGGGTGTGCCTGGCCAATCTGTCGGCTGCTGGGGCTGGCCAGCTCTGCCCTGCCCAGGACACGAGGTGTGCTGGGACACTGGGAAAAGCCTCCTCATTTGCTCACCAAGAAATCTGTGGCTGAACATGCAATGCTGTCCAAATGTTGCCCAAGAGATTCCCAAAACAAGGCTCTGGGCTCTGCAGTTTAAGTGAAGTCAGAAAGCAGATTTCCTACAAATGTTCCACTGTGATTAATGATCCCAAAGACACCGCTCTGTCCACTCCAGGAGACAAGTCTGCGAGGAAAATATTTATGGTTGCTTCTAAAGAGTACCAGACAGACAGAAGGTTCTCTTGGTTTGGTGCAATTCATTCTCATAGTGTGGCCCTGGGGCAGCAGTCAGCATAGCATGTTTTGCTGTCAATCAAAATGCAAAACTGGGGGCCCACCCTAGACCCATTGAATGAGAAGTGTCAGAAATGGCGCAGCCGGGACTCGAACCGGTGTCCATACAGGATGCCGGCACTGCAGGCGGCAGCTTTACCTGCTACGCCACAGCGCCGGCCCCAGCCCAGTGCTTTCTGATGCACACTGAAGTGTGGGACGTGTTAGCCTAGTGGTTCATAAACAAGTGTCACCCTCTTGTCCTTCTGAGGCTTTTCTATTTCTTTCTTTCTTTATCTCATTTATTTCAGCCAATACGGAGCACTGTCCTTGTCTGCTAAACACAATGTAGGAGGCTGGGTACTTTACAAAGAAAGGAGGTCTATTTGGCTCCCAGTTTTGGAGGCTGAAATTCCAAGCTTGGGCAGCCGCATGCCAGACAACGTGATGTGGCAGAAGCATGTGGGAGACACACAGGTCGCACGGGGAGAGAGGAAGCAAGAGACCAGGAAGGGGTCAGGCTCAATTTTTCACAACTCAATCTTGCAGGAACTAATCCACTCCTTCGAGAAGTCGCCTACCCCTGAGAACAGCCATTAATCCCTTCACAAGGGCAGTGAGACCCAATCACCTCCCAGGAGGCTCCACCTGTTAAAGTCCTACTCCTCTCCCTGCCCCATTCAGCATCACCACCCTGGGGACCAAGCTTC
This sequence comes from Sylvilagus floridanus, assembly GCA_949820135.1. Classification (NCBI taxonomy): domain Eukaryota; kingdom Metazoa; phylum Chordata; class Mammalia; order Lagomorpha; family Leporidae; genus Sylvilagus; species Sylvilagus floridanus. The sequence goes on along the minus strand of OX463234.1, from coordinate 9,235,137 downwards.
CAGCACCCAGCCTTCAGAAGATGAATGACTTCAAGCAAGTACTACGGCAGCAGGCTTGGTCAAGAATGAAGAAAGAGACTACCTTTGAGCCTTCTTTTTCTCGAGGTTCTTATACCCGGTCTAATATTTCCTTGGCAAGGGCTTTGATACCTGTCTGACTTTCCCATTTCCACAACCAACACACTCAACACTACACCTGCTTCCCAACCCAGGCTCCCTGTCTCTGATCGTCCCCAGCCCTTCCTTCCTCAAAGTCCAAATGCCTCCACCAGGCTTTCACAGTCTCCTGCTCCTCTACCCCAAACCCTTGCTCTAAACAGTTTTCTCTCCAGGACAAAAAGGAAATACGACTCCTAAAGGCAAGGGCCCCATTGTGTGCGTGTCCGGGATATGGAGCGGTGTAAGGAAACATGGCAGGTGTCATGGACAAGGCAAGCCACTCAACACACTTCAGTTTTCCATCTGCAGACGGTGATGTTAAGAACCACTCCACACTCACCCGGGTATTGTGAAGATCAAGATGAGATATGAGAAGCAATCTGTAAAACATAATGCAGTGAGAAAGAGTCCTCTTTCTTTCTCACCATCCATCTTCACACAGCTTCTTACTGAAACTCAGAATCTCACTGTTATCTAGAGAGTAGACTGCAGGTCTCAAAGTGTGATCGAAACTCATCAAAATTGTACACATAAAATATATATACCTTAGTATGTATCAATTATAACACAGCAAGACTATCTTAAATAAAATCTCATTGGTGTTAAATCAAATCTCATACTCCAATACACTAATATCAGTAATAACTGTCTTGCAGAACGAACTGACCAAGTTGGAAGAAAAAATATTTTTTAATTAGAATTTTAAATGTAAAGATACGGAAGAGTAACTGGCAGGGCATCCCTGAAAGACACCTGCAAGAGATAAGATTTGTGCACACAGGGTAGCCTTCTGCATAAAGATATCCCCCAATTTAAGTCCACCTAGGGGTGGCAGAAACCCAAAGCCTAAACTGGCTGGAGGTATTAGGGGAAAACCTGGGGACTAGAAAAACTGCAGAAAGTTAGGGTTGAATTGTGGGAAGGAGGCAACTGGAGGTGAGCTGAGCCCACAAAATCCATGTATAAAATCCACCCAGAGCCCTGCACTGTGGCGGAGTGGGTTAAGCCTCCACCTGCTGTGCCAGCTTCCCCTGTGGGGTGCCGGTTCGTGTCCAGGCTGCGCCACTTCTGACCCAGCTCCCTGCTAACGGCCTGGGAAAGCAGCAGAAGATGGTCCAAGTGTTGGGCCCCTGTACCCATGGGGACAGGGACTCAGCCTCCTGCTGCTGAGCTTGGTTTGGGAACCAGGAGACCTCAACGCCTACAGATGTCCAATAACATGTGAGGACAGGGGCTTGGCCTCTCTTCTCAGATGGGACCACATGTATTCCAAAAGAGACACCCCCTCCCCTCCAAGGGGAGAGCAGAGGCAAGGAAACTGTCCAGCAACCTCAGTACCTCTGCACCTGCTCACAGCTCTGTGACTCCAGTCAGCTGAGCACCTGCGATGGCCCACAGCAGCCTCCCTCCTTCTCTCCCATCCAAGTACTAACCAGGCCCGACCTTGCTTAGCTTCCGAGATCGGGAGTGTTCTGGGTGGTATGGCCGTAGACAGCCTTCCTCCTTCTAAAGACAACATTCGCCAGTGCTGCAGCTCACTAGGCTAAATCCTCCGCCTTGCGGCACCGGCACACCGGGTTCTAGTCCCGGTCGGGGCACTGGATTCTGTCCCGGTTGCCCCTCTTCCAGGCCAGCTCTCTGCTGTGGCTCGGGAGTGCAGTGGAGGATGGCCCAAGTGCTTGGGCCCTGCACCCGCATGGGAGACCAGGAAAAGCACCTAGCACCTGGCTCCTGCCATCGGATCAGCGCGGTGCGCCTGCCGCAGCGCACCAGCCGCAGCGGCCATTGGAGGGTGAACCAACGGCAAAGGAAGACCTTTCTCTCTGTCTCTCTCTCTCTCTCACTGTCCACTCTGCCTGTCAAAAAAAAAAAAAAAAAAAAAAGACAGGAAGGCTGAGTCAGGCGGGAAGCCAGGCTCGCTCCATTCACAGCCGCCTTCTCTGGACAACTCACTCAGGGCCCCCGCGAGAACCTCACAGGCCCAGTGCCTTCCTGCTAAGCCCTGCCTCTTAGAGATCCCAACACCATCTCTCTCTTTTCTTCAGCATTTTATTTCAGGGTAGTTTTTAAATTTACAAAATCAAAGCTAGGATGTCCTAATTCAAAAAGTTCCCATATACCTCTCACTCCTAAACCCCTTACCCTACTTCTCCTATTATTAACATCCACATTAGTGTATTTATCATAATTAATGAACCACACCCAACTTTCTCTTCTAACCCAAACTCTCTCCACCCCTCCCACCAATCCCAGCCTGTAGGAATCAACATTCTATATTCATTGTTTTTATTTTAGCTCCCACATACAAGGGAGAATGTGGTATCTGTCCATCCATGTCTACTTTATTCCACATAATATGATTTCCTCCAGTTTCATCTATTTTGCTTCAAATAATAGGATTTCATCCTTTTTCATGGGTGAATAGTATTCTACTGTGTGCACACACAACATTTTCTTTATCGGTTCATGTGATGATGGACACCATGATGGACTTCATATTTTGGCTACGGTGAACAATGATGCTATGAGCCTGACACTGTGAGTTCACGTCTTGCTGATGTCCCCCCCTGCTTAATACCACTGCACTGAGGACCAAACCTCCAGCACAGAAACCCTTCAGGGCTGCCCTGAGAACGTATCCAAACCACAACACTTACCAAGCCCCTGGACAGACTGCACCTTCCCAAAGTGGCAAAAGTCCTACCTCCAGACGCACAAGCTCTTCCAGGACCCTGCCACACCCCATCAGGAGGGAGACACTCCGCCCCCACTCTTGAACGTGTGCCCGCCTTGATGGACAGAATGTGGTGACGACAAAGGTTTGGATCCCGTGACTACATCCCAAGACTCTTTTTTTAAGATTTATTTGAAAGTCATGCTGGTGCAGGGGCCCAAGAATTTGGGCCATCTTGCACTGCTTTCCCAGGCCACAGCAAAGAGCTGGATCAGAAGTGGAGCAGCCAGGACTCGAACCGGCACCCACATGGGATGCCAGCACTGCAGGTGGTGGCTTTACCTGCTATGCCACAGCGTCAGCCCCCATCCAAAGAGTCTAAGCTGTCCCACCGACAACGCTCCTTCTCTCCTTGCTGCTCTCCTCCTGCTCACTCTCATAACCCAGACACTGTGTGGTGCAAACTCCCAGGCTACGCGTTAGATTTCTAAATTCAGCCTTGGCCATAGGCAGCATCAAGCAGCCAAACATGAGTGAGCCGGACTCGGCTGATTCCCGACCTCCGCCTCAGAGCCACCACAGGTGGTATCAATGGTCCAGGAAAAAGGTGGTCTTGCCAAGTCGGGCCCAAACTGCATATTTGCAAGCAAAATAAATATTGTCATTATTTTAAAGCACTCATTTGGGGAGCAATCTGTTACAGAGTCGTGACTGCAGGAAGAGCCCAGGAACTGTCTCTGAGCCCTCCGTCCTCCAACCTAGATGACAAACTGTACATCGGGCCACCCTCACCCCTGATCTCTGCAATGTCAACAAACTCTCGTCCCAACCTCCACTCTCCCCGAATTCTCTAATCTCCCTGCACAGACACTCTCTAAACCCTGGCCCACCCTTCTGCATTAACTCCGACACAAAGAACATAGGTGGATGGATGGATGGATGGATGGATGGGTAGATGGATGGATGGAGGGTGAGTGGATGGATGGATGGATTTAAGACACAGACAGGCAGACAGACAGACAGAATTTTAATCTTTTGGTTCACTCCCCTAAATGTCCACAGCAGCCAGGAGTGAGCCAGGCCAAAGCCAGGAGCTGAGAACTCAATCCACGTGGGTGGCAGGAACTCGATCATGTGAGCCACCCCCTGCTGCCCCCATGAGTATGCATTGCCAGGAAGCTGGAACTAGGAGCACAGGCAGGACTCGAACCCATCACTGCAACACGGGATGCAGATGTCCCTACTCATGCCTCAACCACCAGGCCAGACCCCCCAGCCCCTCGTGGCAAAATATTAACTGTGGAAATCTAGAATTGGAGTTTATGGATGTCAGGTACTGTCTTTTCTACTCTGACACATGCTCGAAATGTTTCCTTTAAAAGATTTTCAGACATGAAAATAACCCTTTCCTTGTTCCCCACGGATTGGAAGCCAAATTCCCAAGCAGGGTCCACAAGCCCCTTCTTCATCTGGCTTCTGCCAAGGTCCTGATCCCACACCTGAACACCTGCTCACGACCTTCAGGGCACCATTCATCGCACTTAAGTACTGAGCAATCTCAAACATTGAGCACCTACTGTATGCCAAGTACATTACGTTAAAGATATCAAGAACACAAAGCAACCAAATGAAAGATGTTTAGCCACCCTGAGCTCAAGGGGCCCACTTTTAACCAAAACAGGTAGCAACAGTAGAAGCCACATAATTAGGGGGCAGGTGCTGTGGTACAGTGGGTTATGCCGACACCTGTGAGACCAGCATCCTATTCAAGTTCAAGTCCCAGCTGCTCCACTTCTGATCCAGCTCCCTGCTAATGCGCCTGGGAAGGCAGCAGAAGACAGTCCAAGTGTTTGGGTCCCTGCCACCTACATGGGAGACCAGGATGGAGTTCCTTGCTCCTGGATTTGCCCTGGCATGCACCTGGCTATTGTAGCCCTGTGGGGAGTAGACTAGCACATGAAGTTCGCTCTTTCTCTTTCTCTCTCTCTCTCTCGCTCTCGCTCTCTCTGCCTTTCAAATACATGAAAATAAATGAATATTAAAAAAAAAAAAGATCAGATGGGCAGGGAGTGGTGTATCCTTTCTGGAAAGTAAATGCAAAACAAATAGAAAACCAAAAATACTCATAGAAAACATTCTAGAAATAGACACTCCAATTGCTCCAGCTGTAACATTCCCACAACCCTACATTCTTCACACTATTGCCTGTCTCTCTGCAAATGAGATGACAAAAATTAGTTACAGAAAGCCGTTACCCAGCCCCGCGGCAGCTAAGGGTCTGATTTCCAACGCTCACAGCTGCGCTGCCACGTTCCACCGCGTCGCGTGTATTCTAATACGGTCACGAGTAATTTCAAGTTGTCATTGGCAACATCCCAGCATCTTTTCGAATAAAGCAAAAGTAAATAGCACAGACTTCGGAATGAAAAAAAAAAAAATCCTTTAGCACTCACAGCAAATTCCATTCCTGTGGGATGCGCATTTCCCAATCGTTCAGATACCTGGAAAAATCCAGCCTGCATGCATTTTTTTTTTTTTTTTTTACGTTTTCCATTCTGCGATGGACAGGAGTACAAAGCACAGAGAACAGAGCCAAGTACGCTGCAGTAACAGTGAGCAAACTCGCTGGAAACCAGAAGTTTCTAATGAAGGGGCCGGCACTGTGGTGCAGCAGGCTCCCCCACCACCTGCAGCACCAGCACCCTCTATGAGCTCCAGCTGGAGTCCTGGCTGCCCGGCTTCCGATCCAGCTCCCTGCTAATGCGCCTGGGAAAGCAGCAGAGGATCACACAGGTACTTCTCCATCCATGTAGGAGACCTGGACCAAGTTCCAGGCCCCTGGTTTCAGCCTGTACCAGCCCCAGCTACTGCGGCCATTTGTAAATGAAACAGTGGATGGAAAAGTACCCCCACTCCCTCTCTCTCCCTCCCTCCCCCAGACCTGTAACTCTGCCTTCCAAATACATAAATCTTTAAATAAATATATGCCAAACAGCAAAAAGAAAAAAAAAGAACTAGTGAACGCATGTTATTAAAAATAGTTCTAAAGTACAAGACATTTATTTAATAAACTTTCACTTAAAAGCCAAGTTCAATACCATATGGTCCCAGACCAGTAATTCCTGCAAGGAAATTTATCATACACATTCAATGACTTCAGGGGTTATTTAACTCCCAACCAAACACTCCAGCATCATGGGACACACTCAAAATTCAAAGTAAGTTCAATTTTTAAAAAAGTTCCAATCTTGAAACAGAACATATCCCTTTTTGATCTCCATCTTTGAGAAGGAAGACGAGAAAACTGACATGGAACACTTCTGGTTTCGTCCACTTGTTCCCGCTTCACACAACAAATACTAGTGGGAAATCCTGAACCCACAGTAGTCAAACAAGAAAGAGAAACAATAAAATAAAAAATAATAAAAAGCATGGGGCTAGTAGGTTACGCTTCCGCCTGCAGCACAGGCATCCCATGTGGCACCAGTTCATGTCCCGGCTGCTCCACTTCTGATCCAGCTCTCTTGGGAAAGCAGCAGAAGATGGCCCAAATCCTTGGGCCCCTGCACCTGCGTGGGAAACCCGGAAGAAGCTCCTGGCTCCTGGCTTCAGAACAGCCCAGCTCTGGCCATTGCAGCCATTTGTGGGGTGAACCAGAGGATGGACGACCTCTCTCTCTCTCTCTCTCTCCCTCTAGCTCTCTCTCTACTCTTTCTGTCTGTCTCGCTACTTCTCAAAAAAAGAAATAAAAACATAAGCCCCAGACTGGGAGAAAATATTTCTAAGTCACACATCTGATAAGATATGCCACCTACAGAACACATAAAGAACTCTGAAAACGCAGTAATAAAAAACAAGAAATAAAAACAGTCCACGATTTCACAGAAATTTCACCAAGAAGATATGTAAAGTGCAAGTAAACATATGAAAAGATGATCAACATCTTTAGTCAGCAGGGACAGGAGAGAGGGAGAGAGAGAGAGAGAGAGAGGATAAGGAGATATTCAACGTGTGTGAGCGTACTTCCAAAAGCTCCTAGCAAGTTCGTATTATGGAAAACCGATGCGTAGATTTCGATTTTTTTTTCACACCAAAATCAACTTATCTTTTCACTCCATTTTCTCTGAACTCCTTGAAGTCCCCTCGTACCTGCCTGAGGACACACAGACAGCTACACAGAGACCTGGCCTGGCTCTGCGAGGCTGGGTGACCTTGAGCAAAAAAAAAAAAAAAAAAACTGACACACGTGTGCAGGCTGCACTTGAGGAAGTAAGGCTGCCTGTGCGAAGGACAAGTCTCCCCAGGGACACCCAGCAAGCCCCTCTCTGAATATTTTTCATTGCAAGGTGCGTGACCCTACTTACAGAAAGGGTAGGGAAGGAGCGTGTCTTTCCCAGGCATCCCTGAATGCTGAGCCCAGCGAGGGGACCGCCACGTGCAGCCAGAGGGGTTGTGTGTCACACACTCCACCTACTCAGCTCCCGGACTCTCAGGATTGAGCTTGACCTGAACTTGACCTTAGCTCATTTTTTGCATCCAAAGAAATTAAAGGGCGGCCAGACTCTCAGCCTAGCGGAACAGACAGATTCAACTCTCCGCTCTGGCTTCTGACTCCAGGAATCTGGGTGATGGCACAAATGCATGGACCCCTGCCACCCACACTGGAGACCTGGATTGCATCTCTTTCCGCAGGCTGCTCCGCCCAGCCTCGGCCGCTGTGGGCCTTTGGGAAGTGAACAGTGGATGGGGAGCTCTCTGCCTCTTGAATGAATGAACGCATGCATGATTAAAAAGACTTTAAAGGGGCCGGTGTTGTGGTGTAGCAAGTAAAGCCACTTCTTGCAATGCCGGCATCCCATATGGGTGCCAATTTGAGTCCCGGCTGCTCCACTTCCGATCCAGCTCTCTGCTATGGCCTAGGAAAGCAGTGGAAGATGGCCCAAGTCCATGGGCCCCTGCACCCATGTGGGAGACCCAGAAGAAGCTCCTGGTTCCTGGCTTCAGATCGGTGTAGCTCCTGCCATTGTGGCCAAGTGGGGAGTGAACCAGTGGATGGAAGACCTCTCTCTCTCTCTCTCTCTCTCTCTTTCTCTCTCTCTCTCTATCTCTCCTCTCTCTCTTTGCCTCTCCTTCTCTCTCTGTGTAACTCTTTCAAATAACTACATCTTTTATAAAAAGTAAATTTTTAGAAATTTTATAAATTTTTATTGAGCCCCGTGTTCCCTGCAGTCCTTCCACACCTGCTCCCAGCCCAGTGCCAGCCCTGCCCCATCCATCCCTGAAAACCCAGTCTGTGTGCTCAGCTCCCTGGTTATTTTCAGCTTTGGGCCATCAATGCAAAGCGCATTATTTTTAAAGCGTTTCTTATTTTAAATATTCATCTTCTTGAAGTAGGTCACTCTTTTATGAGCCTCAGCTTCTCTTTGAACTGATCCGCTACTTTTCCCTATCTCCCCTAATAGGGACATGAAATGCATTCAAAGTGTGAAGCCCCATTCCTGTTAATTTTCCTGATTCCTTTCACGGCCTCCTTATTTCTTATGCAAATACATGTTTATTTCAAAGAGAGAAAACAAAACAGTCTTTTCTGGAGAGAATGCCTTCAAAAATCCGTAAAGAGCCACCACTATTTTTTTTTTTTATTCAATTATAAATGAGCTCTACAATATTGAAGTCACTCGAGGGAAATGAGGTGGGTTTTAATCCATTTCGGAACACAGCAAACACCCTTAGATAACTTAACCCTTTCTTTAAAAGTAAATGAATGAGTAGGATGATGATAAAATAAACGCCTTGTCTCTTAGACAGTCTCACACTCACCAGGTTACCAAACCGTTTAGAATACACTTGCTCTGGAGCCGGCGCTGTGACACAGTGGGTTAACGCGCTGGCATCCCATATGGGTGCCGGTTTGGGTCCTCTGCTGCTCCTCTTCCGATCCAGCTCTCTGCTATGGTCTGGGAAAGCAGTAGAAGATGGCCCAAGTCCTGGGGCCCCTGCACCTGCCTGGGAGACCAGGAAGAAGCTCCTGGCTCCTGACTTCAGATCGGCGCAGCTCCGGCCATTGTGGCCATGTGGGGAGTGAACCAGTGGACGGAAGACCTCTCTCTCTGTCTCCACCTCTCTATGTAACTCTGTCTTTCAAATAAATAAAATAAATTAAAAAAAAATACACTTGCTCTATTGTCCCTCCCTGTCCTCCTCTCAGGTTTCATATTGGAGAGAGAATATACCTTGCAGGACCCCTGCAGTACACTCCCCAGCATCCACTGTCTCTGCAAAAAAAAAAAAAAAAAAAAAATCCCCTTAATTCTGAAAGTGGCAAGAGTGTGCTTTTTTTTTTCTCCCCTGCATAAGTTACCCCAGCTCCTGGGACTACACAGACAGACACTGGCAGAACTGCCTTCCCACGTCAGATCAGAACAGCCTGGGGGACCCACTCGGCTCTTTCCTGGAACTTCAAAATGTCCTATTCCATGTCCAACTATACTGGCTCCAGAACTCCTGACTTTCTCCCTACTGTACCAAGTGGATGACCGCCACAGTACCTTCTGACTCCTGCAAAACAGCTACTAAAAAAGCAGCAGGATTAATGGATGCCAGGAGTCCAGGCGAAACTGTAAGTGCACCGAGTGTCATAGACAAACTGATCCCGGAACACGGGAGCCCCTGGATCTGCATCAAGTCCTAGGGCCCTGTCGCTGGGGGAGGTCATTTACCAGCTGGTCTCTACCTAATGGGTCTTCAGATCAGGGCTCTCTACAGAGAATCATTTCCTCCTAGGCCATTCATAATTCACCATTTCAGTGGCAGGACATTCTCTCTTCATCATAAATAAATATGAAGAAATTACCTTCCCCATCGCCCCCAGGAATCTGAACCAGGAGCAACGTCTCTAAGGCTAGCTCTTTCCAAAAGAAAGAAATACGATTCAAAGTCGTTGGGAGATGACTGGGGGGCCCTGGGGGAAAAGAGGGACTTTAAACGTGGGCCTGTTCCATTTTCTAAATCTATTTCCTCCTTGTCCACATCACTCACCAGGAAGGCTTCGCCAGTGTCCAGCCACCACACACATTTTATCCCCAGCAGGTAAAGCTGCCGCCTGCAGTGCCGGCATCCCATATGGGTGCCGGTTCTAGTCCCTGCTGCTCCACTTCCCATCCAGCTCTCTGCTATGGCCTGGGAAAGCAGTAGAAGATGGCCCAAGTCTTTGGGCCCCTGCACCCACGTGAGAGACCCAGAAGAAGCTCCTGGCTTCGGATTGGTACAGCTCCGGCTGTTGCAGCCATCTGGGGAGTGAACCAGCAGGTGGAAGACCTCTCTCTCTCTCTCTCATTGTCTGTAATTCTACCTCTCAAATAAATAAATAAAAATACTTAAAAAAAAAAAATCCTCAGTGTCATCGGTAACTGCTCGTTCTCTCATACCCCATTTCCACTTCAGCAACACATCCTAATGGTGTTGTCTTCAAATACATACAGGGTTTTAGCACTCCTCTCCACCTCCACGGCCGTCACCAAATGGATCCAAGCCACCACTGCCACCTTCCCTGGCCTGCATTATTGCAATAGCTCACCAACCACTTCCACTCGTGTCCCCGACAGTGGGCTCTCCTTGCAGCTTGGGTTTCCAAGTGCAGGAACGGCTTTGAGCTCACAACCCCACTAAGGCTCCCCACGACACTCAGAGCAAAGGCTTCTTTTAAAAAGAAAAAAGATTGATTTATTTATTTCAAAGTCAGAGTTAACACACAGAGAGAAGGAGAGGCAGAGAGAGAGAGAGAGTCTTCCATCTGCTGCTTCACTCCCCAATTGGCTGCAACGGTCGGAGCTGTGCCAATCCAAAGCCAGGAGCCAGGAGCTTCCTACAGGTCTCCCACACAGGTGCAGGGACCCAAGGACTTGGGCCATCTTCTACTGCTTTCCCAGGCCACAGCAGAGAGCTGGATCGGAAGTGGAGCAACCGGGTCTCGAACCGGTGCCCATATGGGATGCTGGCACTGCAGGTGGTGGCTTTACTGGCTACGCCACAGTGTAACTGGTTCTGGAAGAACAGAGGACTCCCCTTGCCTTACATACTGCAATGCTCAATGTCAAAATACAACATAATGACACAGATGTTAAGGGGAAAGGTTTTGACAAAAGAATTCCATAGTTAGCCAGACTGTATATAGGTTAAACACAAAGGAAAAAATGTAAAACAAAAACTGAAAATCTATTATCTGAGGCTGGCATTGTGGTGCACAATGTTAAGACATTGTAACATATCACCATGCCAGTTCAACTCACAGCTGATTCAGATCTGCTTCTGATGCAGCTCCCTGCTAATGCACCTGAACAAACAGCAGAGGTGGCCCACATGCCCTAGCTCCTGCCTCTCACATGGAAGACCCTTGGGAGTTCCAGGCTCCTGGCTTTGGCTTACACCAGCCCCGGCTGTTGTGGCCATTTGGGGAGTGAACCAGAGAATAAAAAAGCGCTCTCTCTCGCTCTCGCTCTCTCTCTCTCTCTCTCCTCCCCTGCTGCTGCTCTACCTTTCAAATAAATAAATATTAAAAAAAATACTATCATCTATGTACTTTTCCTTCAAGAATGCCACTGGTCTTTGACAGATAAATAAAGCAAAGAATTCCACTAAATGGAAGTAATGATCAAAAAGAGCCGTAGCAATGAGCATCTTGCAAAAAGGAGAAGAGAAGTGTTGAGTTCTAATATGATCGCGTATTTAATACAACACGGCAATGATTCGAGTTTAGGTATAACCCTGGAAGAGAATAGACAACTTGGAAAAATTATCCCTCTTTGTGTAAATAACAAGTGGAAGCAAGATAAAGAAGAATCACAAATCAGCGGGGAAGGCAGAATTAACCAACTCGGCTGCAATAACTAAAATAAGCGGAAAAGATCAAGTCAGAATCTTAATTCCTACATATGAAGAAAGGCACCTGCTTAAAATTCAACTTAACTTCCTGCATAAAGCCGGGAGGGGGGATTCTGAGTGTTTTCTCAGACCCTGAGTGACAGACAACTTTGTATGCTCCGATGATCTATGAAAATGTGAAAGCTACACATCATGCCACCCAAAATTATCAATATTAAAAGGTAAGCAATGCATTTGAAAAGGATATTCATCATAAATATTGAAGACATGGATGATTTCTGCACTACATAAAAATGCATGCAAATCAACAATTGAATTAATCAACACATACAGATAAATTCTAACAGAAATCAGAATTTAAAATTCTACAAAAAATGCATATGCAAATAAATGACATTTAGAAAAATATTCAATCTCATCACCAATCAAGAAAATAAAAGAAGATGTGATTGTAATCTATCAAATTAGTCAGGTTTTTTAAATGATAATATCTATTCATTGTGGAAGAAAATAAGACTTTGTGGGGTTGGTGCTGTGGTGCAGCGGGTTAACGCCCTGGCCTGAAGCGCAGGCACCCCATATAGGTGCAGGTTCGAGACCCGGCTGCTCCACTTCCAATCCAGCTCTCTGCTGTGGCCCGGGAAGGCAGTGGAGGGTGGCCCAAGTGCTTGGGCCCTGCACCCACATGGGAGACCAGGAGGAAGCACTTGGCTCCTGGCTTCGGATTGGTGCAGTGCCAGCTGCAGCGGCCATTTGGGGAGTGAACCAACGGAAGGAAGACCTTTCTCTCTGTCTGTCTCTCTCTCTCTCACTGTCTGTAACTCTACCTGTCAAATAAATAAATAAATAAAATAAGAAAAGAAAGAAAATAAGACTTTGTACATTGCTGGTGAAAGAAAACTTAAAGGAAAGCAGTTTGGCCAAATATACCAAAAGCCTTTAAAAGTCCATACCTTGTAGCGTAATGATCCCACATGATGCTGTTCTACCTGAAACTGAACTGAAACTGAAGCTCTCTATACAAAGATGCTCACTGCATCAACTTTAAAATAAAAACTGGAGAGCAATCTATGTATCTGCCAATAGCCCCAGGGTCCAGCACTGTGGCACAGCAGCTTAGGCCGCCTCCTGCAATGCTGGCATCCCATATCTGAGTGCCAATTCAAGTCCCTGCTACTCTGCCTCTGATCCAGGTTCCTGCTAACACACATGGGAAGGCAGCAAAAAATGGCCCAAGCACTTTGGCCTCTGCCACCCCCATGGGAGACCTGGATGGGGTTCCTGGTTCCAGACTTCAGCCTGGTTGAGACCTGGTTGTTGTGGCCATTTGGGAGTGAACCGGTAGATGGAAGATAGACAGACAGATAGATAGATCTCTCTTTCAAATAAATAAGTATTTTTTAAAAAAGGAAAATATTAATAATCACTAAAATTAATACTTACAAAGGGTTAAGCAAGTTACATAACATGGAAAAACATTTATACAAAATGTTAAGTGAACACATAGGATAAAATGTTAATATATGAGTCTGATCTTAAAGATATATTTATAAGAAGAAAAGCAAAATGCTATTATTTTAATGCAGTAGAATTATTTTTTGAAGATTTCTTTTATTTATTTGAAAGACAGAGCTACAGAGGAGAAAAAGGGAGAGACAAAGAGGTATCTTCCATCCGCTGGTTCACTCCCCAAATAGCTGCAATGGCCATACCTGGGCTGATCCGAAGCCAGGAGCCAGGAGCTTCTTCTGGGTCTCCCAAGCAGGTGCAGGGCCCAAACACTTGGGCCATCTTCCACTGCTTTCCCAGGCCGTAGCAGAGAGCTGGATCAGAAGTGGAGCAGCCAGGATTTGAACCAGCGCCCATATGGGATGCTGGTGTTGCAGATGGTGGTTTAACCCATTACACCACAGCCACTAATGCTGTCGCATTTTACCAACTCTATTTTCACATTTTTATTCTGCTCTGTTTCCCCAATTTATTGTGATGAACATGCTGAGTTGATACAGTAGATGCCTCTGCACACGACTGTCACTCTCCATCTCTATCAACCAGTGACAGCAGGTGCCTGGGGCACGCTGGCTGCTGGCGGTTAGCTAAGCCCCCTACTATCTAGCAGGCCTAGCCATCTCTGCTCTTACCGGCTGAGCTGTCTACCTGCCAACAATCTCTTGTTTTTTTCCCAAACCTCTTCATGCCAGCTGTGCTTGTTATTGTAATGATGTGAATCTATTAAATTACACAAATTGATGACATGATGAGTGAGAAAAAGATGAAGGTGACTGTTGTGGTGACAACCAAGCCAAAGGCTTTGGAAGGACGGAGGCAACCAGCAATGTTTTGAGTCCGTTCTGCCCAGGGCATCACAACCCTGCCTTCTTTTTGAAGTTGTGTTTATTTATGTGTGTAGTTATGTATCTGTTTATTTGAAAGAGCAACAAAGAAGAGGATGAACATCCATCCACTGGTTTACTCCACACATACCTTCATTAGCACGGGCTGGGCCAAAGTCAGGAGCCAGGAGCTCCATCTGGGTCTCCCACATGAGTGGTAGGGACCCGGGCCCTGGGGCCATCACCTGCTGTCCCCCAGGGTGCACCTTAGCAGGAAGCTGGTCTGGAAGTGGAGGTGGGACTCCATCCCAGGCAATCCCACATGGGGTGGAAGCACCCCAAGCAGTGGCCTAACCCTTTGCACCCTATGCCTGCCCCAACTCTGCCTTCTTAACAATGAGGCCCAGCAAACCTCCCACTGCTAGGAGAAACTACCCCGTGACATGTCACTCTTCCAAGAAAAGGCACACTTGGGCTGCACGAGGAAAAGCATTTTCAGAGATGTAGGACAAAATCCAGGCCAAGTGACAGCAGGAGTAGAGGAGGGAGTGGCATGACCCAAGCTGCATTTGGGGAGGAGAGTAGGATGGTAAAGGCTGGAAAAGGCACCGCCCATGGCAGAGTCTCTTCCCAAGTCCAGAGCAGACAGGCGGTGGTACCAGGAAGAGGAGGGAGGAGACGGGAGGTAGCAAGAGTCGGCCACAGATAGTCCCTGGGCGTGAGAAGGACCTAGTGCTTGCGAAACCAGAGCCATGCCTTCATGAACTGAGGAGGAGACACCAGACGAAGCCAGGTTTTACATTTAAAGATGGGGGAAAATTTGTACTCGCAGCAAACAGAATGACATATGCACCCCCAGGTCCATCTTAGCAAACAGAGACAACCTGCACAGAGGGAGAGCAAGGCGTGATGACGGTAAAACAGCCAGAGAGAGGCAGGACAATGCCCACCAAAGGCACAATCGGCCCCAAAGGAAGAGCCACACAGCCCCTGCCACAAAACCCCCAGTCACCAATCTGTAATCCACTACGAGGCATGAAGTGATCATACATCCCACTTAGATAAACTCTTCTACCCTTCATAAGCAATTTTAAAAAATCCAATATTTTAGAGGCATATTTTTAAATTTTTTAAATATATTTCCTTCTCCTTGAGAGAGAAAGAAAGAGAGGGAGAGATCTTCCATCGCTTGGCTCAGTCCCCCAAATGCCTGCAGCAGCCAACAGCCAGGGCTGGGTCAGGCCAAAGCCAAGAGCCAGGAACTCCATCCAGGTCTCTCGCATGGGTGGCAGGGACCCAAGCACTTGGACCATCATCCTCCACTTCCCAGGATGCATCAAGAGGAAGCTGGATCAGTAGCAGAGGAGCAGAGACTCCAACCAACACTCCAAAATTGAATGGCAGCATCCAAGCCTGGCTTACCTCATGTATTACAATGCCAGTCCCTAGAGGCATGTATTGAAATAAGGGGGATACCAACTTGGTATCAAAGAAGTAGTTCACAGGTATAAAGACCTGCAAACTTTTGCCCTGAGAAAATGACCAAAAAGTACAATAACCCCACCTGAGGTTATTGTCAACCTCCAGAGGTTGAGGACCCACTGTCAACTCAGACAGCACCAAACCCTACTGATAAGTGTTTTCCAAAGATCTCACCCATCTCTCTCTCTGTCTTCTAGTTAATATACATATTTTTTAATTAAATGACCAATGGCAAATACAGTATGAACATGCAGGGACTATGAATGGCATGAGCTGTCATCATGCTACTCAGGACAGCAAGCAACTGAAAGCTCATGGGTTGCTTAGTTCTGGAATTTTCCAACTACTATTTTTGAACCACAGCTGACTGCAGGTATCTGATATGGAGGAATGTGGCACGTGGTTAAAAGGATGCCAGGGCACTTCCAAGATGAGTGCCACCTCATCAGGGTCCCCCACCGAGCTTCTGAAAAGACAAAAGATCCTGGAATCAGGTCAACAACACGGGAACTTCTGCACTGAGAGACCTGGGCATTGGTGGCTTTTTTTTTTTAATCCAAAGTTCTCCAGAAACTTTGGCTTAAACTTTGGCAGGAAGCTAAGCCTGCCATGAGACACACTGGCCCATCGCACCCCCCGATCTTTAGCATTAGAGGCCTCAAAGAATTCCTAGAAAATGCATTTCATAAAAAAAAAAAAACTATGCATGGTTTGCTTTGCACCAAAGTGAACTTATTTTTAATTCCATTCTCCCACAAACTTGGGAAGTAAACCTCGTAAGTGTTAAAGCTATAGGTACCGTGTATCCAAGTGAAGAATGAAATAATAAAAATCCCGACTTCAGGAAAAGGGAGTATTGATTTGTTTCTTCTGTCCTCCGACCATCACTGAGACGCACCCCTGTTTCCCCAGCACACCATTTGCAGTGTTTATTCAAACCTCTGGAGAACAAGGTGCCCCGCAGGCTGGCTGTATACATTATCTGTCCAAGCACCAAGTGCGCCGGGTTCTAGACAAAGCAGTAGATCATTTGTCTCCCACAGAAACAGGCTCTGCCAGAGGTGTTCCTGTCTCTCTTAAAACACCTGGAACAGGGCCCAGGGTTGTGGCACAGCGGGTTAAGCCACCACCTGTATCGCCAGCATCCCATGCTGGAGCCACTGTCCACATTCCAGCTGCTCCTCTTCCAACCCAGCTCATGCACCTGGGCAAGCAGCAGAACGCGGCACAAGTGCTTGGGCCCCTTCCACTCATGTGGGAGACACGGTTGGAGCTGCAGGCCCTTGACTTTGACCTGGCCCCATCCATGGCCATTGAGGCCATTTGGGGAAAGGTCTCTTTCTTTCTCTGCCTCTCCTTTTCTCTCTGTACTGCCTTTCAATTAAATAAATAAATCCTTAAAAAAAAAAGACCTAAAACAGTGGTGGTGGGGCCCCAAGGCAAAGCATGGTTCTCTACATCAACCAAGCAACACCCACTGGTAGGGAGCCATCATATGACAGTCACCCTTCTTTCCCCCATCTGCACACACCAGCAGTGCACGGTGGCCCAGGCCAAATGCCAGAGACCTTGGCTAAAGGCCATCTGAAATTCTTGGCCAACCTACCTCCCAACCCCACAGTCATCCATAGTCAATCCATGGCATGTAAATCCAGAATTGACCAAAGGGAAAAAAAAAAAGAAAAAAGAACCATTGCTGACTTTTTTTTATCCAAATAAAGTCTGTAGCACAGTGCCTGGTACTTTAAGCGAATGCTCAAACATGTTAGCTACTGTCCCATGAATTACTGTCAACAGGGAGCCTCCTAGGAGAAGGCTCCTAGGAGCCTCCTAGGAGAAGAAAAACACCTTGTTAGGGACAAGACTTCCCTAGCGTTCTCATCGCTTATGGTTGCATAACAAACCACGCACAGAGGTAACTGCTTAACACAACTGCATTTACTTGGCTCATCCATCTGCGATTTAATGGCAGGGCTAGCGAGTGGGGGCAGCTTAGCTCTGGTCTACCTGGAATGAGCCAGAGAGAGGCTCAAGGGTCAGAGGTGGAAGCCACCTTTGATTCATTCACTCATGGGTGAGCCACCTGCACCGGGCACAGACTGCGAGCCTGCACAGATCGGATTCCTTGGACATCTCTTTCCCTCTCTCCTCCCTCCCTCTCTCCCACGATGTGGTGATGTGGTCACCCAGCATGATGGCTTCAGGGAAGCCCAATTTCTTATTTGATGGCTCAAGCTTTTAAAGATATATGTGCCCAGAGACAGCTCACGGCACAACATCGCTTCTCATTCTTGATCCGGCCCCGGAAGTCACAACCCCTCATTTCCACTGAATTCTGTTCACCAGAAGCAAGGCACTGAGGCCAGCATTTAATCAGCAACAGGATGAAACTGCACCTGTGGACGGGAGAAGGGCGGAAGAACCTGCAGATTCACGGTCAGACCAGCACTCCCAGGAAAACCACTCCCCATTCCTCTGGGATGAACTCTTCATTGTTGTCAAAGATGCCACTCTGACCAGTCCTGGTCAGTCACCATTCAAGTGACAACACTTTATATCACTGACTGTCTTCCTGATCCATAATATTTCAGAACCTCAACACACATCAGATCCACCTAGTTTTGTTGTTGCTTTTTTTTTTTAAGATCTATTTTATTTATTTGAAAGGCAGATTAGAAAGAGAGGGAAGGAGGGAGAGACAGAGAGAGAGATCTTCCATCCACTGGTTCACTCCCTAGATGGCCACAATGGTCAGAGCCGGAAGCCAGGAGCTTTTCCGATTTCACCTCCAGGTCTCCCAAGTGGGTGCAGGGGCCAAAGCCCTTGGGCCATCTGCTGCTGCTCTCCTAGGTGCATTGGCAGGAAGCTGGATCAGAAGCAAGTGGGACTCAAACCAGTGCCGATACTGGATGCCGGTGTTGCAGGCAGTGGCTTAACCCATTGCGCCACAACGCCAGCCCCTAGATTTGTTTTAACTGAGACCTGCTCAATGTATTTTTTTATTGTGTATTTGAGAGGCAGGGAGAGACAGACAACTCCCATCTGCTGGTTCCCTATATAAAAAGTCCACAGCAGTTGGGGCTGGGTTGGGGTCCAAGGCAGGAGCCAGGAATCCAATCCCAGTCTGCCACACCAATGGCAGGAACCTAATTACTTGAACCATTATTGCTGCCTCCCAGGAAGGTGGAGGCAGAAGCTGGAGTCAGGAGCTGAACCCAGGACATGATATGTCCTAACTGACATCTTCACCACTGGGCTAAATGCTCACCCCAGTGCCTATGTGGATTTTACAGGGGGGAAAACCTGAGCCCTAGGGGGGCCTATTGACTTGTTCTGGGGAACAGTCAGGATCCTAACTGCCAGCCCTATAACATTCATAATAGCGTTCACCACCATTTTCCTAATTCCAGACACTCCCCAAGGCATCCCACAACCCTGTCACTTGGACAGAAGCAGCTGCTGTTTTCCAAGCGGATAAACTGAAGTTCCTCAACACCACGCCAGCTGCCCAAAGCCCAGGCTCTGGCTTGGCTCTGCTAAGTAGCTGGAAAGAAGTGAGGGATTCCACCTGCCTGGCTCCCGGTCCGGTGCTCAGCCCATCGGTCCATCGTGTCAGATCAGCTGGTCAGGAGAGGTGGCTGGCAAGGCCAGGCTCTCTCTCATCTCCGGCTCCTGCCTGGAGCTCAGGGCTACAAAACCTTCTCGACTGAAGATGCGGCTTTCAATACGCTCATCCCTGCCAGGTCCCTGCGAGCTTGCCCTCCAACGAAAATGTGCACCATGGACACTCGGGTGCAGCAGACAGGGGACGGATCTGGGTCCCCAGGGACCTTGAGTGTCCACATTCCCGAGGAAGTAACTGGAGCAAAAAATGGCGATGCTGGGGTCAGGGCAAACCCAAATCATTCCCCTACCACAGTTCTGCTGAGCCAAGGAGAATGAGAACGGAGACGCAAGAGCAGGACTTGAATTCAAATCACCCCTTGGTAACTACCGCTCGGCTTCTGTTTGCTCCCCAAACGGCCTTGTGCAAGCAAACACCGCCCAGGGGTTCTTCCGTCTCCCAGAGTGTTCACCTTCAGCTAATGAAGGCAAAGCTCTCGACAAGGTATTTCGTGAGATTAGTGGATTTTAATAGTAGCTTCGTTCCCTTTTGCAAAGTCTCCTGGAATCAGCTGGATGGCGGGAAGATGGGGTAAGCAGAGGGCAGAAACTGAAGTGGAATTTTAGAACCCAGCAAATTAGCCAAGTTTTTAACATCATTAAACAGCGCTTAAATATTCTTCCCCAAACTCCATTTTTATCTTATGAATGCCTTGCGGTAATTGCTCTAAAGGAAATTGTGGAACTCTGGCACAAACATAAATGTTTGCATGATTTAAAACGCCATGGCAGAAAGACCATGATTTTTTTAATTGCTAATTCTTAAACTAACCTTTTCAGTTTGTCTCATCTTGAAAAATGCCAGTTCCTATCAGCAGAGGCTGTAATAAAGACAATGCATATATTATTTAGTTGTTTATAATTGCAAACAAACTTAGCTATATTTCAATACCGATCCCGCCGCTCCAACAAGGAGCCTAAGTAGGGGATGATTATAATCATGCCATCGTTCTGTAAATAGAACCCCAGGACACCGCGAAGCAAGACTGTTTTCTGAAAGCCAACAGTAGCTCAAACACAGAAGCTGGCTCAGAGAAAGGTGGCTTCCAGCGCAGCCATGTCACCTACTCCCCAGGCACTGGGGACGCTGATCATGCTCAGCAAGGACAGAGGCCCAGAGGAGACAGAGGGGGCTGTCCCAGGTCAGTGTGATTTAAGTTCGTCAGGGCTAGCAGCACCAACTTCTGGAAGAGACACTCTCCAGCATCCCAAGGGCTTAGCGTGACGTTCTAACGCACAAGGCAAGAAAGAGACAGCTGGGGAAGACGGGCCTCTGCTCCAGCCAGGCATTCAAGACTTGAGCATGCTGCCCTCTTGGATGGCACCTGAAGGTGGAATCCAAGGCCACCAATGACAGATATAGTGTGTCCCCCACAAGGGGTCTGTAGGCCCAGGGTGGACCCATAAGAGGCAGGGCCTAGCGGAGATCCTTAGGTCACTGGAGGGGCTGCCCTTGGAAGGAACTAGGGTGGCTGTCCTGAGATCCCTGGGTTCTTAACTGCATGAGTTGATACAAAAGCCAGGCCCTGAACTCGGAACCACTCTCTGGCTTCCTATTTCCGGATGTGATCACTTCCTCCCACATGTGTGCCCACCATCATGACATTCGGGGCCATGGGGTCCTCCCCGGAGCTCAGCCAACGCCAGTACCATAGCCTTGACCCTCCAGAACTGTGAGGCTACTGTTGGCCAAATAGACCTCTTTTCTTCAAAAGTAGTCTGCCTAAGGCATTTCGTGATAGTCACGCACAACAGACTAGGACCCAAGGCATGGGGGACCCCATAGGAGTTTTTGTGGACAGGCCTGACATTGACAAACATCATTTCCTCCCAAAGACCACGTCCACCCATTTCTCATCCATCCCTTGCCTAACGGCAGCAGAGGACAAAGACGAGTTCTGGGGCTTAGCACAGTGGTGCAGTGGGCTCAGCTGCCTCCTATCACGCCAGCATCCCATGTGGGCACCAGCTGATGTCCCGGCTGCTCCACTTCTGATCCAGCTCCCTGCTAATGTGCCTGGGCAAGCAGCAGAGGATGGCCCAAGTGCTTGGGCCCCTGCCACCCATGTGGGAGACCCAGATGGAGTTCTAGGCTCCTGGCTTCAGCCCGGCTCAGCCCCGTCCATTGGGGAGTGAACCAGCAGATGGAAGATCTCTCTTTCTCTCTCTCTGTTAACTCTGCCTTTGAAATAAATAAATAAATAAATCTTCCCCACTCCCCTCTTGAAAAAAAAAGGATTAACTCTGTGTCAAAGTTGAAAAGAAAATTCCTCAGGGGACACAAGATTGCTTCTGTCACCCCAACTAGAGACAGGAGGCAGTTCGGGGTTACTCAGTGTTCGCTGCCTTAATCCAGATCCTGATCTGTGTACAGGTGCCACAAAGCACACAAAAGGCACTTCCTGCCTCGCAGGAACTTGACAATGCACACTCACACGCTCATCTGTGCCATCCATCAGGATGGCGAACAGGAATGAGACCAAGGGAGCTTGGGAGCCACAGGCCTTGTGCAACACAGACACCTGCAACGGGTATTTGCATACACTCAGTAGCATGTTTCTAATGCAATGATGCACAGCCTCTGAAGTCTTCCACTGGCTTCCAGGGCCCTGGCCCTCAGCTGGACGGTGTAGCTCCTAGCAGTATCACAAGCCGGATCTTGCCCAGTGAAAGCCGCCAGATACCACTAAGAAGGGGCTGGCAGGTGGCGCAGTGGGTTAAGCTGCTGCTTGCCAACACAGAGCACCGGTTCCAGTGCAGACGGCTCCGCTTCCAATCCAGCTCCCCGCTGATGCGCCCTGGGAAGGCAGCAGAAGATGGCTTGGGCCCCTCTACCCATCAGGGAGACCCAAATGGAGTTCAGGACTCCTGGTTTCAGCCATCTGGGGAGAGAATCAGAGGATGAAAGATCTCTCTCTCTCTCTTGCTCTCGCTCTCTCTCTCTCACTCTCGCTCTCCCACTCAAATACATAAATAAGTCTTTTTAAAAAATAAGATGGCGATGGGACTGCAGCAAGGGCAGAAGCCAAGCAACAAAACTTGCCTGGGGCCAGCCGAAAATCGCTGGAATGAAGAAGAAATTAACAATGCGCACTCGTCAGCACTCTTGTTTTGTGGCGCTAATTTCCTTGCAAATATAAGCAAAGCCTTTTAATTAACGTAATATCAATTTCACTTTTCTCACATTTGGTTCTAATTATGGGCTGGATTTAAAGCTCACACAGCATAATTTAAAGCCCTGGAATTAACAGCCTTATAACTTGGCACACTAGTGCCTGCTGACCCTGAGCGCAAGGAGGTTCCCGGCCACCAGTCCCTGCACTGACTGCCTCCTCCCCCACTGCCGTCCCTGGACCAGCTGCCTAGGGACCAGGAGACTAGACCCCACACCCAGGCATCAGTGAATGCCAACTCCATAAAGGGAGAAACAGAGTGGGACAGCAGGTGGGCAGCTTTGCACAGCATCTGTATTTCTGTGTTTCCATTTCTTCCTAAGGAAAAAAGGACACAACAGTAAGGCTTTTTGTTTATTTTAGGAAGGTTTTTTTTGTTAAATGATTGATTGACTGATTGATTTTTTTAACCTTCTTTGAAAGGCAGAGAGATTCAGAGAGACAGACAGACAGATGGAGAGAGAGATCTTCCATCTGCTGGTTCACTCTCCAGATGCTTATAGTAGCCAGAGCTGGGCAAGCTGAAGCCGGGAGCCAGGAACTTGAGCTGGTCCTCCCACATGGGTGGCAGGGACCCAAGTCCTTGTGCCGTCATCAGCTGCCTTCCCAGGGCGCACACTAGCAGGAAGCTGGAATTGGGAGCAGAACCAGGTATGGGATGACAGCATCCAAGCCACATCTTAACCTGCATGCCTAGCACCAGCCCCGACAAGCAGTTCTGATATCAATTAAAGAAAAACCCAAAAACATTGATTTATATATTAGATGCTCGATAAAAATAGCTGTGTATGGTAATATATAATGGAAATATACTTGGAAAATGTGTGGAAATAGGTATTATCTTTTAATTCCATTTTTTTGGAATGGCGTATGGACAAATACCATCTATTGCATTTCTTCTCATTTAAGATGCAGTGAACTGGAAGATGCACCCTGTTCACGTACCTGTAGGGGTACGAGTGACGCCAAACAATGACACACCACCGATCGGAACAGGATGGTTCACTCCTCAGATCGAACCATCAAAACAGCTCAATGTAAGAAATGAGTTTGATATCTCATTTCGGAGATGTAAAACTGTGCATCTACACACTGACAAAATGCAGCTCTACTTGGTAAGCTGTCATCTGGGAGAGCCCTTAGAAGTAAGTCTAGGTTCACCAGAATGCCCAAGGACTTACGTATTCTGGTTAATGGTATTTTGATTGAGCCGAGCGTCTTTATTTTAGTATCACTGTAATGCACTGAGAATGCAAAAGGGATTGCCGACACTAGGGATCTGCAGTGAGATGCCAGCCGTCCTCGGCTTCTCTTTGCCACCCTCGTACTTATCTTCTCAGGAAAGCAACTACCCTCTTGAAGGAAGGGCAGGGACTAGGGCCTGGCCCATCTGAGGAGGCCTGCAGGGAAGACTGGCAGAAAAGCTTTTCGTTTCTGATGGAACAATTGGCACAGCTCTTCCTACCTTGTGCAAAGATGTGATGACTGGGGCCAGCGCTGTGGTGCAGTGGGTTAAAGCCCCAGCCTGCAGCGCCAGCATCCCATAGGGGTGCTGGTTCGAGTCCCGGCTGCTCCACTTCCGATCCAGCTCTCTGCTGTGGCCTAGGAAAGCAGTAGAAGATGGCACAATTCCTTGGACCCCTGCGCCCACCTGGGAGACCTGGAAGACATGCCTGGCTCCTGGCTTCAGATCGGTGCAGCTCCTGCCATCGTGGCCAAGTGGGGAGTGAACCAGTGGAAGGAAGACCTCTCTCTCTGTCTCTCTCTGCCTCTCTGCAGTCTGCCTTTCAAATAAAGAAATAAATCTTAAAAAAAAAAGATGCGATGACCGGATCTACAACAGCCATCTCATAACCATGAGGAAAAGACAAAGAGATGTACAATGATGTAAGCTTTGATATAACAATGCCCAACCAATGCTACTAGCTAACCACTACTTCTGAACTTGACACGGGAGAGTAAGTTACTTGCTGAGGAATTAACAGCTAAAAGACAGAGAGAGATTTTTTAAAAATGAGTAAGACCTATGATCTTGCAAACGGCTGGGTCTGCTCCAATAACAACTCATCAGAATGGAGGGCAGGGCTTGCCGTGTGTCCCTGGTGGTCTAGAAAGGAGGGCCGGGATGAACACCAGTGAAAAGCATCCTCCCTGTAAAACACCTAAGACCCCAGAGGACAGGAAAATTCATTCTGACAAGGTGCTCAGGAAACGTGTCAAGGGATAAAGGGCTTCAGTACTGTCGCCGCGTAAGTGCGTGGAATTAATTATTATTATTGTTTAGTTATTTCCCATGTATTGGACAGGTAGAGAGACAGTCAGACAGAACTCCCACCCACTGGCTCACTCCCCAAATGCCCATTGGCCAACGCCCAAGCCAGGTCTCCTACATGGACGGCCAGGACCTTAGCAGGAAGCTGGGGTCAGGAGCTGCACTGGGACTTGAACCCAGGTCTCGGATATGGGCTGCGAGATCGGTGGACAGTGCCGGGCCGCCCTCAATTAGAACCAATCTCACAGTAGAGCCGGCGTGTCTGCGCCCAGCTGGAAGAGGCTCTCTGGGAACCTTGCTCCCTCCCCGCCATCAGCCTCTCCTGCGGGTGTGGACGTGGCCGCCCCGGATGACGGCGGTGGTGGCGACAGCGGCATCGGCTTCTTACTCACTGCCGTCAGCAGTGACAGGGACATTATTAAAAGGAGACACTCCCTCTCTCAGTGGCTCAGCTGGCTGTCATCCGCGTGTCACAGCTCTCAGAAGAACTGTAAGGAGCCACCGGGATGCTTACTGCGTGAGCCGTGGAAGGCAGGCACGACGGGAGGGAGCGGGGGCGGGCAGCCAAGGCGCCATGGGCCGGGTCCTCCATCCTCCATATCCCTGGACTTCCTCCCAAGGGGGACACTGGCCACTGCACCTCCAGATGGTGCAGCAGATGGGGGGGGGGGGCGGTAACTGATCTGCTTCTTCCTGAATCCTGCCCCGCCCCGCAGGCACAGGCTACAACTCCTGATGGGCAGGTGGCTCCCGGTGCTCCTGGGTTCCAGCCTCTGGCCCCTCCAGGTCAGGTCCTCCCCTGTTTTATTTCTACCAGGTGGTCTCACTCCCTGGCTCTCACTGTCAGGGGGCTCTTGGTTAAATTGTTGCAACCCTCCCTAGCTAGTTAAGCATACTATGTGCTGGCTCCAGCACCAATGCTTCCATACTTGGTCCAGCTTTCCTGGGTACCCCTGGGAAAATCGTCTCTCCCGGAGACCACATGTCTCCACAGGGCTGATACCTGTGCCTCCTCATACTCCTGTCATCTAGCCCACACCTCGCAGACAGGCAGGGCTCACAAATACAAGGGTCCTCCCGAAAGCCCGTAAGAAGATCCAATTAGAAGATCAATTTACTTGGGTGCAAAAGAATTTAGAAATCCACGCATAATTTTTTTTTTCATGACAAGCATTCTCTATGAGCTTTATGAAGACCCCTCAACAGATGAGAATGGCCAAGGCTTTCTGTAGTGGGATGGGACAGCAGTAGAGCCAGGGGTGTGTTCCAGGACCCCCGCAGTGGAGGTGTGACACACAGACAGCGTCAGGCCTTACACACTGTGCACCGTATGATTGCCCATACAAACATACTTAGCACAAACTTGTTTGGGTCACAATAAGAAACTAACAGTAAAAATGAAAGAGAACAATTATAACCATATTTTATAATAAAAGTTATGTGAATGTAGTCTCTCCTGCTCGCTCTCTCTCTCTCTCTCTCTCTCTCTCTTTCAAAATGCTTTACTGACTGTGGGCAGCTCCAGCCCCAGGAAGTAGAGCAGTGGATATGGGGGTACTGCTGTGCACCAGCTGCCATTTCTTCTCCTAGCCCTCAAATCCATCACTCAAAGGCACCATCAATATCATAGGAGGAGGGTGACACAGGAGGAGAAGGCAGAAGGAGACAGAACTCAGCCTCAGACCAGCACATGCAAGGGAGAGAGGTCACAAGTTCATCCAAACAGGAAGTAGCACAAACCTCCTCTAACCTCTTTTGAAACTGACATCACACAGCTCAGGCAGTTGGGGTCCCCTAGGGGAGACCTGGGTTTGAGTTTTCCAGTTCTTCGTTTCTGCCTGGCGGAGTTCTGGCTGTTGCCAGCGCTTGGGGAATGAACCAGCGAATAGGAATGCGCTTTCTCGCTCTCTCGCTCTCTCTCTCTCTCTCTCTCTCTCTTTCAGAAAAGCAAACTCACATCACGGAGAACAATGACCCTGATGACCCTGCCCTGCTGCGTCACCAGCTGCCCCGCCGTTCCTTCTAGAAACCTTGGCCAGGGAGCCAGGGCAGCTCCTCGCAGCAAGAGGGCGCCAGCAAGCGGGGTCTCCCCACTTGGGAGCTGATAGTGTTCGCACAGCAGCCATATACGAGCCCCAGTGCTCATGCTGCACCTGCTGGATCTCCATCCACCCCAACATCCGAAGACCCCATTGTACAGCTGAAAAGGAAAGAGACTTGTCCAAGGTCACAGAGGTACTAAGTGGCCCAGCCGGAAATCAAACCCAGTCTGCCTGACGCCCAAACCGACACCTGTCCTGCTGACGCATTCCCGACAACTCGCAGGTTCTCTCTTCCCTGGACTTGGGTTTCATTGGTTCCTTCTTTCTGGTCTTCCTTGTGCCATCCTAACGACTCAGTCTATTCCTGTCCACAAAGGACACTCCCAATTCAGCAGTGAGCAAAGGTCAGGGGGGTCGGATTTCTTCAGCGACAGTAGCACTGGCTGCCTCTCCCGCTACCTCTGGGCTGGCTCGGTGGCAGCTGCCCCGGCTGGCAGGGTGCCTGTCGCACACGCGCGCGCACACACACACACACACACACACAGTGGCCAACACAGATGGTGCCTGCATCTCAGGGCTGTCCAAGAAGGAGATTCCTCCATTCCTCCAGGAAGGGCCAGTCGTGACCAGATGTCAAGGGCCTCCCTCCCGCTCCCAGGCTGTGGCTCTGCTGCCAGAACCTTCCAGGGCCCTGGGCCCCTGCCTGTCACGGAGTCACTGCCCTGGCTTCTTTCTGAGGCTCACCACACCGGCTGACTGCATTTGGTTTTGTAAAAAATTTATTTTTTATTTATTTTTTATTTGAAAGGCAGAGTGTCAGAGAGAGAGAGAGAGAGAGAGCTTCTACCAAATGGCCACGACAGCCAAGGCTGGGCCAGCCCAAGGCTAACAGGCAGGAACTTTTCATTTACCGCCTAAAACTCCATCCAGGCTCCCACGTGGGTAGCAGGGGCCCAAGCACTTGAGCCACCGTCTACTGCCTTCCCAGGCACGTTAGCAGTGAGCTGGACCAGGAGCAGAGGAGCTGGGACTGGACTCAGCGCTGATTTTAAACCAGGCTGATTTTCACGTTAACACCGGCCCCTCACCTCTCTCCCCTGACCTCCTGCCCACAGCACGTGTTGGCAGCATCCAGCAATCCAGCACCTGCCACCCCTCTCCGATCCCAGCGTGCAGACGACAAAAACTGTGCATCTAGCCCACTGCCCCTGTGCCGGCCCACGAGCCCTTGCCCACGCAGTCAGGGTCGCCTGGACTTGCTTTTCTGTGGCTCAGCCTCCACCTCCATGTGCCTGTGTGGCCTTGGGGACAGGCCCGGGCTAGGTAATTTTGACTTCTCTCTATTTCCACAAAGATTTTCAATTTCTTCAAGCAACTCTGCTTCTATTCAATATCCTTCTGAAATCTAAATTTGGAACCTAACCTGAATCAATTGCATTTGCTCTTACGACAGAGCTGCCTGGGCTCACTGATGTGGCACCACTCCGAGTCACTGGGCAGGGGCTCTGAGAAGGCGCATGGTCACCAGCCGGGGCCTGGAGCTTGGTGGAGGGGGCTGGGGGGTGGGTGGGCAGGGTGCAGGTGACACTCTCCCTACCTGAACTCTCCCCCACCCAGCAGCTGGGTGCAGGGCTGCAGGACTTGGCATCTGAGAGCCTCAGGTCTGCCTTCCCTAGCTGTGTCACCCTGGATAAATCACACAGCATCTCCGTTTTGCACCTTTCTCATCTCTAAAATGAGGCAAATAAGTAAACTTCTTCAGAAGCTGACAGAAAGCCAAAGCTGCGACCAGTGCTATGGCACAGCAGATTAAAGCAGCCACCTGCAGTGCCAGCATCCCATATGAGCATCGGTTCGAGTCCCAGCTACTCCACTTCCCATGCAGCTCTCTGCTATGGCCTGGGAAAGCAGTAGAAAATGGCCCACATCCTTGGGCCCCTGCACCCACATGGGCGACCTGGAATAAGCTCCTGGCTCCTGGCTTTGGATTGGCGCAGCTCTGACTGATGCAGCCAATTGGGGAATGAACCAACAGATGGAAGACCTCTCTCTCTCTCTCTCTCTCTCTCTCTCTCTCTCTCTCTCTCTGTCTCTCCTTCTCTCCGTGTAACTCTAATTTTCAAATAAATAAATAAATCTTAAAAAGGAAAGAAAGGAAGCCAAAGCCCAGGTACAGAGTTCATACGGGGAATTCTAATGGGGAATGTGTCTCTAGGTCCATTTTCCTAACACTGAGGGGAAAACCACCACCATTTCAAAAAAATCATTTTTAACTAGGTATTATTTTCTTGTCTATATTTTTTTAGATCTTCCAATTTTTCTACAGGGAATATTAGTTCGTTTTCTGCTATGAAAATATAAATCCATAGTCATGTTCTAAAATCATTCATTCAATGGAAACATACTGATACTCTGCAGGTTCCCAGGATGGCGGAGGCAAAACAGCATTGGAAAGATGGTGGCGGCAGGATGGCACAGCTAAGATGGTAGAAGCAAGGTGGATGAAGATGTGATGGCACAGGCGAGGCAGGGCAGAGGAGGCACTGTCCTCACACTCAGTGTCCCCAGCTGAGTCAGTCTACCCCACTCCCCTTACCACATCCACCCAGTCCAATCCAGGCCTTGAGGCTACTTCCCCACTACTTTTCATTTACCGCCTAAAACTAAGTCCCATCCAATTAATCAACCCAACAAACCTTAAGCACCCACATCAGGTCCGTGGGGTGCAGCAGATGCTGAGGGACGGAAGTGGTATTAAAAAAAAAAAATCTGGGGCCAGCGCTGTGGCGTAAAGCCACCGCCTACAGTGCTGGCATCCCATATGGGCACTGGTTCGAGTCCTGGCTGCTCCACTTCCAATCCAGCTCTCTGTTATGGCCTGGGAAAGCAGTAGAAGATGGCTCAAGTGCTTGGGCCCCTGCACTCATGTGGGAGACCTGTAGGAAGCTCCTGGCTCCTGGCTTCAGATCAGCGCAGCTCTGGCCGTTGCAGCCAATTGGGGAGAGAACCAGCGGATGGAAGACCTCTCTCTCTGCCTCTTCTTTTCTCTCTGTGTGACTCTTTCAAATAAAATAAATCTTTAAAAAAAAAAGCTAAGACATGATACCAGTCCTTAGAAAGTCTATCATCCAAGTCGGGACTAAGAAGATGAACCCATGGAGGCACAAGACAGCAGGCCAGGGGTACAGGGGCCACTGATAACAAAGCTTCAAGGAACTCAGTGCAAGAAGAGTACAGACCATGTGGCCTGCCACTACCCCCACCCTCACGCGATGACCATGGGCTGT
The DNA here is from genome assembly GCA_949820135.1 of Sylvilagus floridanus. Taxonomy (NCBI): domain Eukaryota; kingdom Metazoa; phylum Chordata; class Mammalia; order Lagomorpha; family Leporidae; genus Sylvilagus; species Sylvilagus floridanus. The sequence goes on along the minus strand of OX463234.1, from coordinate 9,205,172 downwards.
GCCTGATAGGATGAACACCACGGAGAAGAGGACAGCAAAGCAAGACAACCAACCTATTCCAGGCAGGGGCTGAACTATGGAGGCTGAATATCCTAAGGCCAATGTGGGACATCTCAGCAAGATGACGAGCCTGGCTGAAGGAGGCAGAGGCTCTGGGCAAGAGGAGGAACACAGGAGGTGCCCACTGGAGCTGGCTGGGCAGACACGGACTGCCAGCCTTCAGGGCAGACCATGATGTCTTAGGAGACAGGGCGGCCCTGGAAGACTGTGTGCGTGGACCGCTTGGGAGTGGCGCTCCCCACGCATAGCTGGAACCATCCTGTGCTCAGAGACAGGGTAGAGCCATGCCAGCCGCAAGTTCTTAAATAAGGGCAGAGGCAGGGGGTCAGCTAGGGGCGGGCCCAAGGCAAAGCATGGAAAAGAGGAGAAAAGGGCTCATTCCTTTCACTGATTGACATGTCCATGCTTTCTCCTGCACCCCACCAGCACGAAGGAAAACAAAATGCTAACAGCGACAACCTGCTACTGCCTTGCAAAAGGCAAGACGGAGAGACCTTGACACCAAGTCTCAGCAAAGAACTCTGGGGAAGTCTGGGTCACCTCCTGGCCCTCCGTGGGCCACTCACGGACCACCCCCATAAGACCTGTGTCATCGCTGAGAGAACCCTGAGGTTGGCGGTGCTCAACAGCCAGGCGGTGGAGCGCTCCAAGAAATCTCTCCACTTGAACTTCACCGGAGTGCACAAGAGACCCAAGCAACCCTTAATATGCCAGCTCCCACCCCCCGCTTCCTGCCGTACATTCAAGGCTCTGTTATAGCTGAGGAATAACAAATGCCAAGGTCAAGGTTTCCTTCCCCTTCAATGGCAATGGATGGAGACAGGTGCAGAGCAGGAGGACACAGGACATCCAGGCCCCACCTCCCCAGGCACTGGGAGCGCCCTCCTCCCTTCTGCAGCCTCCCCCGGAGCAGGCAGCCCAACTGCAAGAACAGATGGGACCTGTGTTAGCAAAACAAGCACAGGGAAAGGGGCGGGTGGGGTGGAGAGAGGGAGGGTCTCTGGGTTTCACAACTTCTCCCTGCTCTGTTCCTCCAGGCTTCATGTCATTACAAATTAAGCTGGGCCGCCAAGGAGATAACATCTGCCTAGTCCCAGCTTGACCGCCTAGCCTGCTCAGGGAAAGCTCTCCGCTGGGTCTTCCTGCCAGCTCTCCTCCTTCGAGGCTCCAAGTATAAAAAAACTCAGCCTTCCCATCCCACAGCCCTCGACTGCAGCCATCTGGGAATAGCTGACGCGGCAGAAGGGCACAGAGGAGGAAGCTGGAGCCCTCCAGCCCATCGGAGGGAAGCTTTGGGCTGCTCAGGAGTCAGGATCGGATGGGTTTCCTGCCTCGGCTCTGCCTGATGCACGCAGGTGGGGCATGGCTGCAGCCCCAAGCGTGCTACAGAAGCCAATTCTCAGGCGCTAGCCCACACGCCTGCTGAATCAGACTCTGGCTAGTGGGACCTAGAAATCGCTGTCTCTACAGGCTCTCCAGCAGGTGCTCCCATAGCTCACTAACGAACAACGCAGGCTGGGGCAGCAGCTCAGGACCCTCCATTCTAGAGCCAGATGGCCCAGCGTTCCCAGATCTGACACTCAGAGCTGGGGACAGTGAGCAAGTTGCTTTGACAAAGGAAGAGACAAACCACAGGGCCACTGCAAAGACTAAATGAACCCCTGCATGTCTGTGGCACTTAGAAGATACCATGGAGAACTGTGCTACTCCTTTTAGGGCAACCCAGGGACTTGGCTCTATCTTATTTAACGAACACTAAAAACAACCTGTGTCCCTGCGTGCAGCCCCAGTCGAGGGAACCCAGTCTGTCCTTCGGGGCCTTAGGGGTACATCCAGGGCAGGGATTTGTGCTTGGAACTCCTCTAGGAATGAATGGTAGAGTTTTGCTTCATTCTGGGCCTCTGTTTGCAGACACGCGTGTGCACGACCTCCGTGGGCCGTCCCGAGCCAGGCTACCCACTGCAGAGGCAGGTTCTAGGCATCCTCTGGCTACCTGTCCAAGAACATTAAGAAAAACCACCATGCCCTTTGTGCACTCGGAGATCCGACCACATCCTCCCTGGAAGTTTCCAGAAGAAACCACCGGAGAGTTAAGAGGACACTGGTCTGGTGTCATCTTTCTCTTTCCTTGTCCCTGCCATCTGCCACCAGGCTGGGCTCTCATCTCTGTCTCACAGTTGTGCAGACAACTGCCTGGGCCTCAAGGGCACACAGGCTGTTTGTGCAGCTCCACAGATTTCTCAACACACCTGATCCTCCTGCTTGTCAGGAGTCCAGGGAAGTTGGTGCCTACCGGCAGAGAGAGGCGCAGAGGCCAGCCAGGCCCTTAACGATGTGGACTCCAAACTCCCACAAGGCCACTTCCTCAATCTCTCCTAGCTGTGTTTTCTCATTTCCCATATGGAGATGGGGCGGGAACCTTTCTCCCCCCCCCGGGGGGGGGGGGGACAGATGTGAATATTCCATGAGATAACACACTTGGAAGCTGCACAGAGTCTGGTCCACAGCGGCAGGACTTCCTGCAGTTGCTCAGGATGGGAGGAGGCAGCCTGTGACCAAGTGGTGCATCTGCCTTGGGTGTCCACACAAGGACCCTGGACAGCTGTCTGGCCTCAAGCTGGTAACACCCACTCTGACCTAGGGGACAGCGACTGTCCCATGATCATCAGCCGTCACCCCCCAAAAGCTGGGGTGCATGACAAACCTGCCTTTTCTCGCCAAAGCACTGGGAACAGTGGCCATTAACCAGATGCCACCCCTGGCTCTGTGGCTCTCTGTAAACACCTGTTTCCCTCTGGGAAGTTAGGATGGTGGGTGCTCTGCATCTCCAAAGGAGAAACCCAGGTGGTCGGACGGGAAGAGTCCTCTTTAAGAGTGCACGTCTGTTGCGCCCTGCATAGGGAGGATGCAGCCACCCCGCGGACTGCGGAAGCGCATTCGCTCCACGACCCGGGGCCTGTGCGCGCAGATATTTAAGCCGGCGGGTCTGCTCCCTCCCCAGCCGCTCGCCACCCCACGCCGCGCTCAGAGAGTGGCTTCCTCCCTTCACGTCGGACCGCGCCTCCAGTCCTCAGGCGCGCTCCGGCTGGACTTCCCGAGTCCAGCACGCGGGGATCCAGAGCCAACTCCACCGACCTTTCCAGGATAAAAACCAAACTTACAGCTGGCGCACGGAAAAGCAGCAGGTAGCTGATCTCTCCCGCAGCCCCCAGCCTCCTGCCCGACCCAGGTTAGGGAGGGTCAGAGGGAACGCGCGCCAACCAGGAGGCTCGCACTCCCGGGCAAAGCGCGCAGGGTCCCGGGGCTCACCCAGCGCCCAGGGCCGCTCGCGCCGAGCCCCGCGGGCGCCCGCCGCTCGTCTTACCATTCAGCTGCCGGTAAACGATGTCCTCGAGCAGCGAGAGGCGCTTCAGGACGGCATCCTGGATGGGGCTGGCGCTGTGCGCGCTGAGGTTGGCCGCCTCGGCGCGCGGCCGGATCTCATGGAAGGCGTCTCCGTTGCGCACCGCGATGGGCCGGCACTTGGCCAGGAAGAGCACGAAGCCGGCCACGGCGATCAAGTTCAACACCAGCAACACTTTGACCCTTCTCAGTGAAGCCATCAAACAACCCGGCCGGCCCTCGCCCCGGACCCGCGGCCCCCGACCTCGCTCGTGGGCTCCGGCGAGGCGCGCGGGGCAGCCGGGGGCCGTGCGAGCCTCACACACCCGCTAGCCGGCGAGGCTCCCCTAGCCGCTGCCGGCCTCACAGCGAGGACGCTCGGGCAGCAAATGCGGCTGGGAGGACGGGGCGGTCGCAGGCAGAGCGCAGTCGCTCACATCCAAGTCCCGGGTCTGCAGAAGAGCGCACGATCCCTTGTAGGTAGGTATCTCAGCGAAAGGCCGGGCCGGCGCGCCGAGGGGAGGTCTCTCCTTGGCGCCAGCTAGGGGTCCGCCTCTGGACCTCGGGCTGCAGGCGCCTCGGATCCCAGGGCCCGCGGGCTGACCGGCAAGTCTTTCCGGGAGCCGCGATGAGAGCGGCGCGCAGGTGCCCGGCACAGAGCTCGCCGGCAGCCGGTAGCGGAGCGCGCCGCGCCTCGGGCCGCACAGCCACCACTCTCGCCCGCCGGCGGCCGTCGCGGGGCGCGGGGCTCTCTCTTCAGCCGAGGACCGACTCCCCCGGGCGGGCGCCTTTGTTCCGCTCACCAGCCGGCTCCATCAACGCCGGGCAGAAGGAGAGCTCGCGCCGGGCGCCCGCATCCTCGCGGCTCCGCAGTCACGCTCAAGTCTCAATGACTCTCAAAGTGGAGACAGCACTCGGGCAGGGGCGGGCGCCAGGGAGGGGTGGGGGGAGGCCGAGCGCGACGTCCTCTCTCCGCCCGCGGCGCCGAAGGCCACCCCCAACCCCGCCGGCAAACTCACCAGCGCGCACAGCGCCGGACGCCTTCCAAGTCCCAACACCCTGCGGGGAGCCCCCCGGGGCCTGGCGCGTCCGGAGGCAGGCGCGCGGACCTCAAAAGTCACAGCAGTTCTCTTTTTCCCCTCCTTGGCGGAACGTGGCGCGGAGAGCGGCGGGCAGGGACGCGCGCCGGCGCACCCTCGGCCGGCCAACGCGGGCCGCGCCGCCGCTCGTCCCGCGCGCCCCGAGACGCCGAACGCCGTCTCCCAATTGGCGGACGCAGTGACACCGCCGCTGCGGCAGCGAGCGCCCGCACAGCCCCGGGGCCGGGGAGCCCGGAGGGGACGCGCAGGTGGCGGCGGAGGGCGGGGCGCGGCTCCGAGGGGAGCGGCTGCGGCGCCAGCTCCTCCTCCTCCTCCGCCGCCGCCGTCGCCGCCCGGGCCACCCTCTCCCCGCGAGCCTGTCGGCCGCCGCCCGCAGGCTGCCGGGCGCACAGCTCTGCCCGGCTCTCCGGCTCGTGTGCGCGCACCGGAGGGTTGGGGCGCGCGGGGAGCGGGGCGCGCGCGGGGCCGGGGGCCGTCAAGTCATTCCGGCTGCGGCGGGCGCTGGAGGGGCGCGCCGGCGCTCAGCACTCCCCGAGCGGGCGGGTCGCTTCCATCCCGGCTGGCGATGAAGACGTCCCTTTTCTGTGTGTGCTCGCAGCTCCGCGCTGCGTGGCCGGGATGGCTAGAGGGAAAATCTGGCCTGGACACTCGGATTCTGCCACTTTTCGGAGCCAGACCCGGGGTGTTGGCGGGCCGGGGAGCATTCGCAGGGTCACGCCCGCCGTGTCCGTGTCCGCCCAAGCTGCTGTCCGCAGGTCGCTGTGCGAGGCCTACTTACCTGTCTTCCAAACCCAGGAACTCCGACCCTCGGAATCCAACACCCCTCATGGATCCCTGTAATTCCTTGGGCCTGAAAAACAAACAAAAAGAACCCCAAGCAACAGACTAATAAAAATTATTCAATGAAGACCTAGGAGTCCGGAGGTATCCTTGCAATTTCAAAGCCCCCCCTCCTTGGCGTGTTTGTGTTTTGGTAGGGTTTGTCTGAGCTTTGTTTTGGCTTTGTTTTGTTTTGTTTCTTAAGTTTGGGGATTTAACATACAAAGTGCATTTTAGAAAAAACAGTCCCTTTACTTCCTTCTCTTGGAACCTGTGCCTGGGTTCAGTTGCGTTCCTTAGGGTGTCTTTGCTTTGTCTAGTCTACAAGAAAGTGGCTACAAACCAGTAACGTGGAGAAGCCGCAACAAAAGCCCCAGGGGAAAAGGGAGGGTTTTTTTTTTTTTTTTTTAAATAATATATGTTTGACGATAGGGAAGATGGACAGGGAATTAAAGGGCTACTGAGCAGTTCTGGAATGACGGGTGCTGGTCAGGTGGGGCGGCCCACAGGATCTCTGCGGATACCCAGGTCAGTTAGGTGGTGATAGAACCACGCTGTAGATGGAAGCCGGTGTCAGGGTGGAAAGGTGTGATACCTTACCTTACCCTCATAAAGGGTCATGATCAGCACTCCTATAACAGGTGCAAGCATGAACAAAGAGGGGGTCTGGACATGAGAGACCCGGATGGAGCTCCTGGCTCCTGTCTTCCACCTGGCCCAGCCCTAGCTGTCGTGGCCATTTGGACAGTGAGCCAGGGGATAGAAGATCTCTCTCTCTCTCTCTCTCTCTCTTTCTTCTTCTTCTTCTTCTTCTTCTTCTTCTTCTTCTTCTTCTTCTTCTTCTTCTTCTTCTGTCTTTCAAATGAATAAAAAAAACTTTTATTTAAAAAATGCAACATTTATTTAATTAAAGTTTTACAAAACATGCATGAGACTTTCAAATGGAAAGACGGGCAAGGAGGGGACTGTTTTGGGTTGGAAGAAGATTGGACCGTGTGCTGAAATGTGATTGGATGGGAGGGTGTGTGCTGATGGTCACAGCTGAGGGAGAAACACAGCCAGGCTTTTACCCCAGAGTCTTCCGACCCCTGGTAACCTCTGCAGTGCACACGCGTGTGTACACAGGCTCTCCCACTGTCCCCACCCAGCGCGCCCCAACTCTGGATCGCTCTCACATTCTTCTCTCTCCACCCATGCACCCAGGCGAGGAAGTGCAAGGAGATGACCTCATCATCTCACAGCTGGCTTGGGGACATGACCCATGCATGGGGTCCTAACTTTAGCTGGGTCCTCCATTCTGCTTGAAAACACGGCTCTGTGTCCCTCATCAGCTGTTATCCCAGTGGCTTTCTGGGTCGTCTTCAGGAATCCATGACTATTCCCTAGTCAGATACAAAAATGCACGGGTCTTCCGGGAAAAAGTCTCACCATTTCCCATGAAGTTCTCAACGCTGTCAGTGACCCTAAGCATTCCAGGGCCTGCCTGGTGCGTGTGATAGGGACGTCTCTCAGTATCCACAGGGAGTTTATTCCAGGGCCCCTACAGATACCCAAACCCGTCTTGCTCAAGTCTCCTAAGTAAAATGGCGCAGTACTTGCATGCACCCTACGTGCATCCTCCGTCTACCTGTCACTGGTGGGGAACATCCAGCCCATAATATAAGGCTCAGGAAATCATTTTGTCTGGCCCTGCCAAGGCAATCACTGGCAAGTTTCAAAATTCAACACAACTGTAATAGCAGGCTAACTTTTAAGTTGATCGTTCCGTATGGTCCCCCCAAGGATGCTTTAAACATCCAAATGGCCTTGGCAAAAGAATGGTTTGCCACCCCCTGCTCCCTTATAATACTTAATACAATGCAAATGCTATGTAAATAGTTGTTATGCGGCATCATGTAGGGAAAAATGACAAGGGAACATCTGTTCGTGTTCAATACAGGGCCTGGTTTTCCTTTCTCAGATATTTTCCAGCCGAGGGTAGTGGAGCCCACAGGTGCACAGGGCCAGGCTATACGCAAGAACAGCACTGGCTCAGTAACTGTCATACGCTAGCCACTTCTGAGAGCAGTGGTGACAGGGCACCCACGGCTGGTGGAACACAGGATGCTCACAGATTGTGTAGAAGGAAATGCTGCCCTAAAAAAATCAAGTGCTGGGACCAGTGTTGTGGCGTACCCAGGGCTAAGCCGACTTTTCTCACACCCAAATGAGCATCTTTGAATTCCATTTGCCATGAACTTTTTGTAGTCCCCTCTGCTTCAAATGGGTGCAGGGCCTGCTCACCTAATCCCATTCCTGTCATCAAGGATCAAATCGGTTCCTGACTTTTAAAATGGGATGTCTTCAAAACTATTTTCCAATCATAAAAACCTGGTTAATGAGGCCGGCGATGTGGTGTAGCAGGTAAAGCTGCCGCCCGCAGTGCCGGCATCCTGTCTGGGCGCCGGTTCGAGTCCCGGCTGCTTCTCTTCTCATCCAGCTCTCTGCTATGGCCTGGGAAAGCAGTGGAGGATGGTCCAAGTCCTTGGGCCTCTGCGCCAGCGTGGGAGACCCAGAAGAAGCTCTTGGCTCCTGGCTTCAAATCGGCTCAGTTCCTGCCATTGCAGCCATATGGGGAGTGAACCAGCAGATGGAAGACCTCTCTCTCTCTCTCTTTCTCTCTCTAACTTTCAAATAAATAAATAAATCTCAAAAAAAAGATACAATACTATGAACAGAAATTTTTTTAAAAAAACCTGGCTAAACAGTCAGATTTTTATTTTTTAAAAATTATTCATTTACTTGGGCAACAGAGAGGGAGTTCCTAAGTGCTGGTTGACTCCCCCATCTACACCACCAAATGTCCACAAAATCTGGGGCTGGGCCAAGGCTAGAGCCGGGAGCCAGAAACACAATCCAGGTCTCCTTGGTAAGTCAGAGGCCATGACCAATGCTTCCCGGGGTCTCCATTAGCAGGAAACTGGATTCAGTGACCACAGCAAGGACTTGAACTCTGTGTGGGGCATAGATCGGCTAACCTCTAAGCTAAACACCTACCCCCAAAAGCTCTTTAAGGGAGGTTTGCCTGTCATTTATAAAACTTGAAAGGAGGAAGACTGCTGTATCTGTCCACAGATCACTAAGGTTTGCATTCCAAATACATGTTTCACTCCCCAACCAGGATCCGTATGTCACATACCTCTGCCATGATTCCATTCCCTTGGTTTGCCTGTGAAAAATCTACTGCATCTCTCAGGGTGGTGGGATTCAGTCTGGTGGTTAAGATGCTCATGTCCCATAGCAGTAATCATGTATGCAGTTGCTTCTCTAGTGCTTGCTTAGTGGAACACATTTGACCTTTGAGGGTAGACACCAAGATAGAAGAGAGCAAAAATTAAGGGCAGCTAGTAGTTAGGTTTTTTTTTAAGGTTTATTATTTATAAGAAAGTCAGAGTTACACAGAGAGAGAAGGAGAGGCAGAGAGAGAAAGAGGTGTCTTCCATCCACTGGTTCATTCCCCAATTGGCTGCAACAGCCAGAGCTGTGACAATCTGAAGCCAGGAGCCAGGAGCTTCTTCTGGGTCTCCCACATGGTGCAGGAGCCCAAGGACCTGGGCCATCTTCTACTGCTTTCTCAGGCCACAGCAGAGAGCTGGATTGGAAGGGGAGCAGCCAGGACTGGAACTAGCGCCCATATGGGATGCTGGCACTGCAGGTGGATGCTTTACCCGCTACACCACATCATCAGCCCCAGTTAATTTTTATTTTATTTGAAAGGCAAGGGGGGAGGGTCTTTTATCTATTGGTTCAGTTTCCAAATGGATGCAACAGCCAGGACAGGGTCAAGCCAAAGCCAAGACCCCAGAGCCCAATCTAGGTCTCCATGTGAGTGGCGGGAACCCAGGCACCTGAGCCATCACTTGCTGAATTTAGCAGATCAAGTTCTGGTCACTTCAGTCCAATCCCAGCAGAGGTTGTGGTTTGGCCCTTGGGCTGATTGCTGCCGAGATGGTGAATGTAAGTTCTACTGTCATGTATGGCCTGGCTTTTGTCTGTTTCCTTATAAGCTGTTCGGTAAGTAGCACCTACAATCATTGTAGTTATTAAAACCGCTAGAACTAAGAGAGTATTAAAACCTGCTCCAAGGTCAAGTGTTTGGCCTCCGGGTTAGGACACTGGCTAAGATGCCTGCTCCTCATGCTCGAATGCCTGGGTTTGATCTCCAGATCTGGGTCCTTTCTCCAGCTCTCTGCTGATGTGCAGCCTGGGAGTCAGCAGGGATGGCTCAGATAACTGAGTCCTTACCAGTTTCATCCTTGGCCCAGCCCTGGCCATTCCAGGTATTTGGGGAGTGAACCAGCAGACGGGAGCACATGCACCCTCTCTGTCTCTCCCTCTCAAATAAGTAAAGAAAAAATTAAATAACCTGGTCCATCTGTTGTGGAGACTTGGTCCTCACCTGCCTCACCCCAAGGCCTTGTCCTCTGACCAAAATCTCATCAGCCCTCACCAGTGGCTCCCAAAGCATTGGCATAGGAAGAAAATTCTAGAACATGCAGTATATGCAATTAATGCATGCAGGCACATAGGTACTTAATTTCTAAGTAAATATATATATATGTAAATATATATATGCATATCACAGGAATGCATATTTCTCATCTTTTCTTGATCAAGTCCACAATGAAAAAGCAATTGGATGGAGTTGGCACTATGACACAGTGGGTTAACGCCCTGACTTGAAGCACTGGCATCCCATATGGATGCCAGTTCGAGGCCCAGCTGCTCCACTTCCGATCCAGCTCTCTGCTGTGGCCTGGGAAAGCAGCGGAAGATCGCCCAAGTTCTTGGGCCCCTGCACCCGCATGGGAGACCTGGAAGAAGCTCCTGGCTCCTGGCTTCAGATTGACACAGCTCCGGCCATTGCTGCCAAATAGGGAGTGAACCATCGGATGAAAGACCTCTCTCTCTCTCTCTCTCTCTGTCTCTCCTCTCTCTTTGTAACTCTGACTTTCAAATAAATAAATAAATCTTTGAAAAAAAAAAAAAACAATCGGAGCTTATTGGCTGCATTGCATGGAAGTCCTGAGGTTGCGTTGTCACCACTTCCTTTCTGTGGTTGCATTCCCTCTAAAATGCAGATTTTTTAAGGGCCCAGCTCAGCACCCTGGTCCTCAGTGGAGCCCTATCAAGGAACTCCTAAACTATACACCTTTTTTTAAATATAAGATTTATTGATTTATTTATTTGAAAGTCAGTGTTACACACACAGAGAGAAGGAGAGGCAGAGAGTCTTCCATCTGCTGGTTCACTCCCCATATGTCACAACAGCTGGGGCTGTGCCAATCTGAAGCCAGGAGCCAGGAGCTTCTTCTGGGTCTCCCACATTGGTGCAGGAGCCCAAGGACTTGGGTCATCTTCTACTGCTTTCCCAGGCCATAGCAGAGAGCTGAATGGGAAGTGAAACAGCCAGGAGTCGAAAGTGGTGGTTTTACCTGCTAGCCCACAGCACTAGCCCCTATACAGCTTTTTATCTGAGTCATCTACAAGTTTGTCTACAAACTACACATTGCCTAATCATTGGCTTGTTCAGTCACTGAACATTTATCGGGTGCTTGTGATGGGCCATCCTCTGCACGGTAGAATGAATATGTGGTCCTGGTCCACCCGGGGCCTATGGTCCAGCAGGGGAGGCAAACAGTAAAATTATTAAATTATAGTTGGGAGAAACAAGGGGCCTTGCCCCTAGGGGACTGAGTGGGATGGGCCAGTTCTGCCTCCTCCTGTTTATCCAGAGTCACGGAGTTTTCGCAAGATCTGGGCCTGACAACATTCTTCTGAAATGTAGGTAAACCTTACTCCAGTCCTCATTTTTATTTATGTCTCCATTTTATTTATGCATGCTTCCTTCCTTAATTTAACAAATATTTATAGAGCCTGAATACTGTCCGTCCTTGGCACCAGAAGTAAACAAAAAAGAACGGTATGAAGGAAAATCATTGCACTTGATCTCCCAGTGCCTGTCCATTGCCTGTGGCTCTTCTGAATAAACCCCCTCATAGGGCCAGGGCTTGCTTTGGGGTGAGTGTGTGGAGGAGAGGCTAAGGCCCTGGGCTCTCCCAGTCAGAGGCCACCCGGAGACTGTGGGACACTGATCCTAATCAGCAGGACTCACGCCAGAGTGGGTGACGCAGCTAGAAAAGGCAGGGGATGGACATGCAGGGATTCAAACCAGGAATGAGCTTCATGCATAAAACAGACAGCAACAGAGGCTTCGTAGTCTCATCCCCACTCCACCTGCCGCTCGGCCCTAGTCTGTTACCAGGTAGCAAGGGTGAAGGCAGGCGATAAGGGTGCACAAGCTGGAGCAGTTGTAACGCCACTGATACCACCCTCTGTCTGAGTTACGACTCTGCTTCTCGATGTTCCAGACACGGCTGTCGTTGTCCACAGCCTGATATCCAACAACCTATGCACCAGAGCCACAGTAAGGGTACATTCATATTCCCCAGGATGCCTTCCCATTACATGAAAAGCCATCAAAAGTTCATGGAAAAATGAACATTATGAAAAAAATTATGCAAGGATTTCAAACATTTTTGCACCTAAAAATGTGCTTTTCCATTCCATTTTCCATGCATTTTTTTTGAAGTGCCCTCAGGTGTTTGTTGGTCTTTATGGCACAGCCAGCTTTGATGGCTGGTGGTGACTCAGGCTCAAGACTGGCTAACCCGGGAACGTTCATGCAGCCCCCAGAGGCGGCCTGCGGTACTACAACTCCGCGGTTTGTGTTGCTGAATAGGAAACATGGTTTGGGGAATAGGCAGAGGAAAATGTGATTTGGGTAGTATTCCTAGCACAGCCCAAAGCATCCTGCCAGTTCATTAGTAATGGGTGAGACCGCTGGAGTTCTCATGGGGCAGGTGCAGTTTCCAGGATGAACAGCAATGTATGGACTTTTCCCTTCGCTATCTTTAAATGACATCAAGGCCAAGGACATGAAAACTGTCCCCCAGTTCTCCAGGGGCTCGTGAGTTGCCCTTTCCTGTGATGTCTTGCACTCTTGCTATAGGAAGAGGGCAGAGGTCTTGGGGAGTTCTTGTCTTCGGTGACTTTATGGACATTTGTCTGTCTCCATCCCTTCTCTGTGAGAGCTACAGATCTATCTACTAGTTTTCTGTTGCTACTGTGAAAAGCTTAACCATCAACTCAGTGTCTTTAAACAACACCAATTTGTTATCTCGTATTCCTGGAGCTCAGGAATCTCACATAGATCTATGGGCCAAGGTCGAGGTGTCAGCAGGGCTGGAGACTCATCCCACTTGGCTTGGCTAAGGGCCCCTTCCTCCATCTTCATGGGCAACGTTGTTGGGCTCAGCTCTCTCACCTCTTGGGTTCTCTGACCACAGCAAGGAGAAAATCCCCTGCTTATGTGAACTCCTGGGAGTAGATGAGGCCCACCTGGATAATCTCCCATCCCGCCGTCTTTAATTTTAATCACATCTGCAAAGTCCCTTTTGCCATGCAAACCACTCATAGGTTCTAGAGAGCTGGACGAGCATACTCTGGCTGGCAAGGAGGGTCGCGTATTGTTCTGCCTAATGCAGTTCTTCATGTCTCCAGGGAATCTCCAGCCTTGGGAGGCAGACAAATGTCCACTCTATTCTACAATTTTTCTATTTAAACAAACTCATTTCTCTTCTTCAGTTAGTTAAATTGTGTACAGTAGTATACACAAGGGGCCGGTGCTGTGGCATAGCAGGTAAAGCTGCCGTCTGCAGTACTGGCTTCCCATACGGGTGCTTTTCGAGTCCCAGCTGCTCCACTTCCGATCCAGCTCTCTGCTATGGCGTTGGTAAACAGAAGATGACCCAAGTCCTTGGGCCCCTGCACCCATGTGGGAGACCCCAGGAAGCTCCTGGCTCCTGGCTTCGGATCGGCACAGCTCTGGCCATTGCGGCCAATTGGGGAGTGAACCAGTGGATGGAAGACTCTCTCTCTCTCTCTCTCTCATTCTCTCTCTCTTTCTGCCTCTCCTTCTCTTTCTGTGTAACTCTTTCAAATAAATAAATACATCTTAAACAATAATATACACAAAGTAACAGCAAATTTTAGCAGGTGCCTACTCTGTGTGGTGCTTTTGACATACATGCTTTAACTTGTTTAATGCTTCATGTGCAATAACTCATTGCCGTCCACATATGCATCCTGTAAGATAGGTGCTACTCTTATCATGTCCCTTTAACAAATAAGTAAACTGAGGCACGGAGGTGTCTCATGGCTGATGAGTGGAGAAGCCAGCTTTTGAACCACGTAATCTGACTTGAGAGTTTAGTTTCTGAAACCTGGTGCAGCATTGCCTTTTCTCATGGGCTTGTCTTCAAAGTTACATTTGCCCCCAGTGTCCAACAAGTGGCTACCTTTTTACAAAATATACCCATCCATATAGCACTCTTTGGTAAGGACACCATGCTTTGGCAAACAGTACCCTAGAGAAAGCTGCAGAAAGCCTTAAAATGAATAATTTTTTGTTGTGCAACGCAAGGGAGATACAACTACAGGGAGAGGAGATAGAGTGAGAGGGCCTACTTGGTGGAGGTGGGGGCAGGTGCCATCCAGGCATTGAGATCTACAGGTGTAAGGGGAAGGACAGGGAAAACTGGGTGGGGGAACCAAAATCAAGTGATGGGGGATGCTGAGGAAGACAGGTGAACTGAGTTACACAAACGAGAGGCTCAGCCACAGGTAACTGAGTTCCAGGTCACCTGGTGGCAGGAAACACACAGGGGTGTGGTGCACATTCTGTCTTCAGGTTAGAGTGGGAGTGGGTGGGTGCACCTGTAGGATGCAGGGACCTGATTACATATCTGGGAGAGAACACTGACCAGGGAAACAACAGCACCTAACTAACGGCTATCAGGTAGAAAATGGAGGTAGAGACTCAGGGAACCAGGGTGCAACGGCGAGTGCTGACCTTGGGCCATGTGGGCAGAGCTGGACCAGAATCGTGACCCAGCAGATGCAGAGTCCATGAGCATAGTGACATTTAATCTTCCCAAGTCCTGGCCTCCCACTGACCAAGTTCAAGGCCAGGCCATCTCAAAGATGAGGGAGCGTCGTTGAGCCTGGGAGTGGCTTGATGGTGGCAGACAGGAAGCATCTACAACCAGGAGGAGAGGAATTCTTTGAGGGAAGTTAAGGGGCAGAACTTGACACCCCAAGCTTCTTAGATGATCATGACCGAACAGATACCAACTTGGTTTGGGCTGAAATCAGAGAGCATGAAGTCAAGGCTTCCGTTTGCTCTCCCACTACACAGTCTGCCAGAGTATTGTATTATTAAATTGCGTATTCAGAATGTCATTAAGCAATTCACCAATGGCATTTTCCCTTATTGATCTTTTTATTTAGGAGGAGGAATAAGGCGTCTCAAAGTAGAAAAGGAAAAAGGAAAATCAGAGCAAAGAGTGGAAATCCAGAGTGATGTAAGCAAACCCATGTATCCTGTGAATCTGGGAGAGACGTATCTGCATAATTGCATTAATAGCAATCAATGAATCCATTCACATGCATTAATAAATTATATGAATAAATAAATCATGCCACAGTGCTGTTTTCTTCTCCATATCCGTAGATGGCATACACGTTAGTAGGATGAAAGACATAGGGTCACCATCCTGTTCATCCCAAGGCTGGAGATGCCCTAGGAAATTTTCCTCTCTCATTCAGCCTTGGGTGGGTTTAGAGAAATACAAGAATGATTGACAAGAAGCCTTCAAGAAGTTCGTGGAAAAATGGAATTAAAAGATGCTTCCTTTGGTGCAAAACATCTTTGAAAAACACACAGTTTTTTCACATTTTGAATTTTCCATGAACTTCTTGAAGACCCGTTAGATAGAGAGCTTTCAAATTTCTTTGGCACCAACATTTTACTCATCTTTCAATTCTGTTTTCCCTAACTTGCTGAAGTATGCTCTTATTCATTGTGGGTTGTTTAAGTGAATGTCACATGCCAGGGATTTTCTACCAAACTGGGCTTTGGCATGTCTGTAAGGTAAGAATGCATGTGTGTGTGTGTGTGAGAGAGAGAGAGAGAGAGAGAGAGAGAGAGAGAGAGAGAACATGTATAAGCATGTGCATGCAAAAATCCTCCCTAAGGGCCAGTATTGTGGAGCAGTGGGTCAAGCTGCTACCTGTGATGTTGGCATCCCACATCGGAGTGCCGATTCAAGTCCTGGCTACTCCACTTCTAATCCAGCTTTCTGCTGATACACCCAGGAAGGCAGTGGAGGATGGCTCAAGTGCATGCATCCTTGCATGGGAGACTAGGATAGAGTTCCTGGCTCCTGGCCTCCGTGTGGCCTAGAGCTGCATGTTGCAGCCATTTGAGGAGTGAACCAGCAGGTAGAAGACCTCTCTCTCTCTCTCTCTCTCTGTGCATATATATATATATATATATATATATATATCTTTCTCTCTCTTCCCCCTCTTCTCCTCCCCTATCATAGATCTACCTTTGAAATAAATAAATCCCTCTTAAAAGCCTTCCTAACCACCCCCCCCCCAGATTGTGTCAGTTCCTCCATATCTGTGTCCCCCACAGCTTTGCAAATGCTCATCTCAACTGTCACGTTGGATTGTAAATAGTTGCTCACTTTTCCATTACCCAGTGGACTGTGACGATGCAGGTGAAAACCAGAAATAACATTCTACAGCTCCAAAACTCAGCGTGTTCTAACTTCATAGTGAGCATGGCAAAAAAAAAAAAAAAAAAGTGAGAAAGTTCATGAATTGAAGAAATGAATTAACAGTCTCTAACGCAGAAAAGTCATAAACTGACCTCCAATGGCCCTTGTTTATCTCCTTAAAAGCCTGGAGTAGCAAGTATCTGCACTGGTATTTGGCTTGTGTTTGCTGTCGCACACACAGACATTTATCCCCATAGAAAGAAGGAAAGGAGCTACGTGACTCTGAGAGGAAGAGAAAGCCTATTCGAGCCCAAAACACTGGAGATTTCTTTATGACTATCCATAAAGCCAACATCAAAACACATGCCCTGTACCTTCCAGACCGTAGTAGCATCACTAAGCTTAGAATATTCATGTCTCAGTGCAGACCCATAAAAGCATGGGAGCTGACATTTTCAGAGTTCAGAAACCTCTGATTTTCCATTATCACCTGCCACTTACAAGTTGCTTTGTTTTACTTCTCGCATAATAAACGTGATTTTTATACAGAACCATCTACCATTATCCATCCTGCAGTCTTCATCAGCCAGACCATGGTTGTGGTTGGAGGAACACAGACCATGGTTGTGGTTGGAGGAACACAGACCGCGGTGGTGGTTGGAGGGACACAGACCGCGGTTGTGGTTGGAGGGACACGGACACAGACCGCGGTTGTGGTTGGAGGGACACAGACCACGGCTGTGGTTGGAGGAACACAGACCACGGTTGTGGTTGAGGAAGCTCTGCTGTACACAATTTCCCCTGGAGAAGAATCTTTGGAAATCTGGTTTTGCTGCAGCTGATGGCTTTCCTGCACTGAGTTTTCGTTACAACTCTCAGAGCACTCAGAAGTCTTAGGAATATTTTCGGTTGTGTTCATTGGTTTGGATTTGGTGTTATGCTTTCTTCTTCCTTTTCAAAGATTTATTTATCTATTGGAAAGGCAGAGTCACAGAGAAAAAGGGGGAGACACACACATGCACACACACAGAGAGAGAGAGAGAGAGAGATCTTCCATCTGCTCCTCAAATGGCCACAACTGCTGTAGCTGGGCCTTGCCTAAGCCCAGGGCTTCTTCTAGGTCTCCCACGTGGGTGGAAGGATCCCAAACACCTGGACCATCTTCAGCTGCTTTTTCCTGCATTAGCAGGGAAGTGGATCAGAAGTGGAGCAGCTGGGAAATGAACCGGCTCCATATGGGATGCCAGCATCACAGGTGGTGGTGGCGTTACCCACTATGCCACAATCCTGAACTATCATCCTTTTCTTTTTCAAAATCAATTTTATTGAAGGGTCATTTACATAGAATATTCCTGTCTTACTATATATTTGAATGAATTTTCACAACCATACTCATTCTGATAACAGCCAAGGTAACAACCACCACATTCAAGATGGAGAATAATAATTTCATCTCTCCACATTGTTCCCCAGTGTCCCTTTGTAGTCAGTCTTTCCCAATTCCAGTCCCAGGAAAACACTGATTTGCTTTCTGCATCAATAAAATGATACCTATTCTCTTTGTCTGTCTTCTTTCATTCAGAACAATTATTTTGAAACTCATTCATATTGTAACATGAACCAGTAGTTCATTTTTTTTTTAGCATTCTACATAATACCCCATCGGGAGGGGAAATTTCAGTCTGTTTCCCTGTTCCTGTGTTGGGGGAACATTAGTTTATGTCCACTTTGTGCTAATATAAACAAAATTGCTATGAACATTCCGACCCAAGCCTTTGTGTGGGTATGCATTTTTATTTCTCCTGAGTTAATGCCTAGGAGTAAAATTGCTGGAAGACGTAAGCCATGTAACAGACAATGCTATTAAAGTCACTTGAGTAATGAATTAAATATCTCTTGACCTGGGTCAATGTTCCGCCTTTTGAGTGCTACTTATTCTAGAGAATAAACTGTCTGTTTTGTTACCAATTTCTAAAGAAAGGACACCATGTCTTGTTTTGTTTCATTTTTTTTTCATGATTAACTCCCCAGGGCTCCTCTCTCCAGTTGCTCTTGATCAAACAGCAGGCACCACAAATGAGGGTGCAACTGACGTCATAAGAAACTGTCCATTGGGTTTCCAAAATGGCTCTCCAGTCTTGTATTCCCATCAGCAACACCCAAGTGAGTCCGTTCTCCTACATGCTCACCAGTACTTGCTCTCAGTCTGTCTCATTTTAGCCACATGAGTGGGTGGGGCATAGGATCTCCTTGTGGTCTTATTTTGCACTTTTCCTGGCGACAACGAATGCCAAACTTTTTCTGCTCCGCTGCTGGGTCACTCAAAGATCTTTTGTTATGACAAGTGCATTCAAGTCTCCTTGCTATCTTTAATGAATCATTTATGCTTTTGTCGAGTTTCATGAGTTCCTTACACACGCAGGAGGTAAGTCTCACTCTTCCGTGTAATTGGCAGGAGGGAGTCACTTGGTCTCATTATCAGAACTGGTTACCCTAGGCCTGCAATAGTTCCATGCATAAGACAGGCGTTAAATATGTTGCAGACAGCTGCTGCATTTCGTTAGTGCCTGTGTTTTGTTCCCGGAAGAAAAGAGTCCAAACACCTTTTTCCCATTCTTTTAAATCTGACTTCTGGAATGGCAGGAAGGAAGAGAGGACTATTTTAGGGATTTCTTAGCTACCCACAACTCCCACCCGGACCTGGACGAGCCTATTACCATCACTCAAGTAATGAATTAAACATCCCTTGACCCGGGCCAACTTTCTGCCTTTTAAGTCCTGCTGTGTCCCGAAAACAGAGCTTGTCTGCTACCCAAGGGAGGAGACCACGCCTCCCTGTTTCCTAATTGTCTCTGCATGTCTCATCCATCCCGCTCAGCGACATAACAGGTGCAACCACCGAGGGTGAAAGGCAGCAGTTCGCTGTGGGTCGGCTGTCAGATTGCCTTAGGCTTTTTCAGGGGAGCAGCCTCGGTGCCAAAGAATTTAGGGTTCCCAAGTCAGAGCAGCAGAGGAAGAAGATTTTCGTCTTTCCTTGTGGCTGGCCAAGGCTCGCTGCACTCCGCAGAGCTATAAAGGAAACTGGGCTGTAGAAACACGAGCGCCTGAGAGTGGGATTAATGTATTTGGAGACCTCCAGTTTATTCTAATTAACTGAAGCTAGGATGAGAAGGGGAACAGAGAGGAGATGTGGGGAGGGTGGGAGTACGTTGAGACAGAGTTGTGCTGGCTCTTTATAGCTTCTCATTCCAGCACATAGCAAGGTCTCAAACAGAGAAAACTGGCATTCTGGAAGACCCTGGAGGGAGGAGTGGATGGAGAGGCCCAGAGGATGTCAGGCATGGAAGTGGGATGACAGTGTCAGTTCAAGGTCACAGAGTCACTCCCTACCGTTAAGTCTGAAGTGCGCCATTGGCCTCCAGCCCGACTCTTCGCCGCATCCTCCTCCAAACACCGATGCTCCTCCAGCGAAGTGTGTCTGGGCCGCAGAGCTCAGATGCCAGAAAGATGTCCCCAGAGAACACAGGGGCTAAGGAGAATCCACAGGTACCTCCAAAAGTCCACGGCAAAGAAACTACTCATGCATTTCAAAAAATGTTGGCATCAAAATAAATATAGCTTTAATTCCATTTTATTAATTTTTAAAATTTTTATTTGAGAAGGGAAGCCAGAGCAAGCTCCCATCTGCTGGTTCACTCTCCCAAGTGCCCACAGTGACATGGGCAGTGTGGGAAGGGTTACCAACGCTAGGAGCTGGGACACACCCACAGGCCCCATGTGAGTGATGCTTTAACCAGCATCTTAGCTACCAGGCCAAGTGCACATCTTCCATGGGCTTTGGAAATAGCCTCACAGCTCTCTGTAGACTTCTCCCCACTCACCCATCTTCCACTGAGTCCTTGGCCTCATCTGTGAGCAGGTGCATGTTCTAATAATTACTAACATTCAATGTCTCATAATATGGCCCTGAAACCCTCCATGGAGGGTTTAGCATTTCACATATGAAGAAGCTAAGGCTCATAGGGGTCCTTTAACCAAGGTCATCCAGCAAGGGACAGAGTCAGGATAATCCGAATATGGAGTGTCAAGTTCAGAGGCCAAGAAACTGGTTGGTTGCTTGCTGGATGGATGGATGGATGGATGGATGGATGGATTGGTGGGTGTGTGGGTAGGTGGATGGTTGGAAGGATGGATGGATGGATTGGTGGGTGTGTGGGTAGGTGGATGGTTGGAAGGATGGATGGATGGATTGGTGGGTGTGTGGGTAGGTAGATGGTTGGAAGGATGGATGGATGGATGGATGAATGGATGGATGGGTAGATAGGCAGATGGTTGGATGGATGGATGGTTGGGTAGATAGGCGGATGGTTAGAAGGGTGGGTGGGCAGACTGAAAGATGGATGGTTGGACAGGTGGAAAAAAAATCTGCCTTTTCCACAAATAAACAATAATGATGTAAAAAGAATTGAAGAATGTCCACAAATTCATGCCACCAAACAGAATGGAAGGAGCAATGTGAAAATCAAGGCACCTAAGAACAAGCGGTTAACCTAATTCTAGCTCCCTAATTTGAGAAATTCCTCAAGTGCCTCTGCTTCAAAATGAACAATTTTCCAATTTCCTCCTTAAGGTAATTTTTTAAACTACTGATTTTTATAGGCTCGAGCATGTGAAAAGCCGACTACTGTATGTCTTTTTAATTAGATCCTTTACATGATAATTAAAATCTCTCTCTGCATCACAGCCATTCTTAAACTCCGCAGTAATGCTCCTCTGGCTGAGACTTAGCTGACCATCTGGAAGCAATAAAATATCTTAACCTTAAAATGCAAACTATCAGTAAGAGATCCCACAAATTAGACCAGCTCGTCATTGCTTTAATGGGTAGATGCCAGGGTTCCATCTTTCATTCTGTCTAACCAGAAGACCACAGAACCTCACGGTTGGACCGAGGTTTTCGAAAGTCAAATAGACCTGTACAGAACCCATCAATGACCTCCCCTCCCGGGACTTGGAGCCATGCTGTGTCCCAGAAGGAAATGCCAAGACTGTCCTTGGAAACTTCTTCCAACGTTTACTCATCGTTTGGAGCTGGGGCCCAAGACTTGCCTTGGGAGTAAGAATGGAGGAATTGAATGCAGACTGGAAGCCTGGAAAAGGCTGGACAAATGATGACAGAGATGCCATTGAGTCTAGGTAAAGGGAGGAGCAATGAAGAAGGGGTATGGTACCCAAGAATTCTTAGAACAGGCACCATTTCTGGTATTAATTAAACTCGAGGACAGACTTCTAAGAATTATTAGATAATGGCTATGATCACGCATCCACAGAGTGTAAAGTGTGACCAATATAGTTAGTGACTCAGCAAAGTATTACAAGGATGCGGATGGTGGCTATCCCTTTAACTATAGAACGTCTCCTTTTCAGAGGTCATGCTATTGCTGTCACTTATGGAAATAAATGAAGACCACTCCCCAAAGGAGAACCAACAAAGGCTATTTTCATAGAGCTTGCCGAAGCAAGGGTATTGGCCGTCATCACTTGAGTTTGGCAGAGACCCCAGGCAGGGCTGGAAGTGAGAAAATTTTACAATGGAAAAAAGGAGAAGATTGGAAAGATATTGGCCTGGAGAGGCAGGACGAGGGTGAATTCGAAGCAGAGCATCCTATGTGAATTTGTATCACTTCCAACTTAGGACCAACAAGAGAAAGCATCGAGGGGGCCAGACAGATTACCAGAGATGACAACCTGACTTTCTATAAATGTGACCTAGATGCAGAAGCTTGATGCTGGGGCTGGTGACTGTACGTGAAAGATTGAATCTCCTGGGGTTGCAGTCTGTTCTGTTTTTGTACATGATCTGCCCGTTGTTCATCTATAGGCTCAGTTGCTCATGCTTGTCTTAATTTTATACATGTGTAAATGACTCAGTTTGTTGTCCTACACAGTCAGATAACTCACCACTTACAAGGCAGTGTAGGATACTGGTTACAAACATGACCATGTGATTCAAAGTCAAAGCTCTACAGTGTTTTGGCTGTGTGATCTGGAGCTAATAGCATAACCTCTCTGGGCTTGTTTGTCTATGAAAAAAAAGATATATAATTCATACCTACTCCATAGACTTCTTTTCAGGATTAAAATGAGTTCATATAGGCTGTGGCCTGGGAGTTTGGCCCCTGCAAAAATTCATGTTGAATGTAATCTGCAAAGTCACGTGTTGATGGAATTTGAAGGCAGGGTCTTTGGTAGGAAATTGTAATGAGATGAGCTAATGAGTGTGGACCACACTCACGCCCTTGGCAGGCTATGTGCCACTCTGAATCCTCTTAGGACTGCACAGAGACACCCCCAGCCTCAAGAAGGCCCTCATCAACCCAGCCCCTCGACCTTGGACCCCCAGAATCATGAGCTGAATAAACATCTATTCTTTACAAATAACTCAGGCCACTGTGTTCAGTTACAGCAACAGGAAATGGACTAAGATGATACAGATGCAAATCTCTTGAACCGGGTGCCCAGGAAGCACTCTGTAAGCTCTTGGTTTCATTGCCAATGGCAAACAACAAAATCACAACAGCCGGGCATAACATCCTTCAAAACCCACGATCCATGGGACACTATTCCCCAGTAGTTTCTGCTGCTACCATGCATATTCTTCAAGAAAGGCCAAGAAACTAACCAGTATGCAGAAATATTCAATATCATGAGAAGCTATGGTTTCCCAAGAGGCTACCAATACATAAAAACCCACGTTCTTCCTACAAAGAATCCTATCAGCAGTACCCAAGTCTGCACAGGGTTTATCCTGTTTATCACACTCTTAGAAGGCTGTGGGTTGAGCTCAGACCACAGGGGAGTGCCAGAGTTGGTTATTTTCTTTGTAAGGGTCTTTGAAACCTGAAACACAGGGTGAGGATTTGGCGAGGCACTGGGGATGCTCGTATCCCTCATCAGAGTGCCTGGGTTTGAGTCCTGGCTCCACTCCTGTGTCCAGCTGCCTGCTAGTGCCAAGCCTGGGAGGCAGCAATGACGACTGGAGTGGCTGGGAGGCTGTGTAGAGGTCGGTCCAGGAGAAACTGTCAATGACAAGCGCTTCCTTGCTTTTTCGTATAGTTTCACCATCTAAGCATCCATCCCTAGTCACTGCACGTCTGTTTTTCCTAGGAGTTGGACTGCGTGCGAATGGACTCACTCAGTACGCCTTTGTTTGCTGACTACTTCCAACCTCGTATTTGGGAAGTTCACTGGGGTGTGTAGCACTGGTTTGTTAATTCTGCTGGTAGAGTGTATCCCCCTGAATAAACTCATCACCATTACTTATCTACGGCCTTGAGTTATCTCATTTGAGTTGTCACATTTTATTTGTCCATATTTCTTTCAGGTGTACACCCTGTTGGTAAGATTCCTGGTCATAGGAGAGATGTGTTTAACTGTAGGAGAAACCTCCAAATCATGTGGCCACGTTGACATGCCCACCAGCAAGGACTGAGAGTTTTCATTGCTCCACATCCTTGCCAGTTACTACACTGGTCAGTGTCTGCTTGTTTTTAACTATGCAGTTGCTTGTAGGGGGTAATTGAAGAGTAGCTTTGTTTGCAGTTCTGTGACGATCAATGAGATTAGCACCTTTTCAAACAATTGTATTTACTGGCCATGCCGAGGTCTTCTTTTACAAAGAGACGATCCATAGCTGCTGTCTGCATTTCTGTTGAGTATTTTCCTTTTTGGTTTCTAAGAGTTTTTACATAGTTTGGCTATGACGTCATTAGTGGGGACATATGTTATGAGTCATCTGTCAGGAGCATCTTTTCCATATGTTTCAACACAAGGATGCACTTACATTGGGTGGAAGTTTTAGGAGGGAAATTTTTTGGTCATAGGATAAGTGTTATCTTTAATTTTAACATGTGAAACATAAACTATTTCCCAAAGTGATTTGAACAATTTACACTCCCATGATATATGAGAATTCCACTTGATCCGCGTCTTCCCCAGCAGAATTGTTATTGGAAATGGGCATTTAGCCCAGCAGTTAAGACAGCCATGTCTCACGTCAGATGGCTGGCTCCAAGCTCCAGACTCCGCCAAGGCAGGGCCTGGGGGCGGTGAGGATGGCTCCAGTCATAGGGGCATTGCCACCCATAGGGGAGACCTGGATTGAGTGCAGGCTCCTAGCTTTCTCCCTGGCCCAGCCCTGCCCTAGCTGTTGCAGGCCTAGTGGGAGTGACGCAGCGGATGGGAGCGGAGCTGTGTGTGTGTGTGTGTGTGTGTGTGTGTGTGTCTATCTCCATCTCTCAAATAAAAAAAAAATTGTTAGTTATGCTACCTAAATGTGAAGTGGTAAAACTCTGTGGTTTTAGCACAAATTTCATAGTTGCTAATGAGATTTAATACTTTTTAATCTGATTATGGGATGCAGAAACACACCCTCTTCCAAAGTACTTGTTTGTGTCTCCTGCCCTGTCTTTTTTTATTATTATTATTATTTTATTTTTTGACAGGCAGAGTGGACAGTGAGAGAGAGAGACAGAGAGAAAGGTCTTCCTTTTTGCCGTTGGTTCACTCTCCAATGGCTGCTGCAGCCGGCGCGCTGCGGCCAGCGCACCACACAAGCCCACAGATGTCTTCCTGCACTGTGTTGAATCCCAGCTCTGCTCCTGATTCCAGCTTCCTGCCAATGCATATACTGGGAAGCAGTTCCCAGCTCCCGGCTTTGGCCTGGCTCACCCCTGGTTATTGCAGACCTTTGGAGAGTAAACCAGAAGGTGGGAGCCCTCTTCTCTCTCTCCCTCCCCACGCCCCCGTTTACCTCAACTCTTCTTCCCTTTCAAATAAATCAATTTTTAAAAATTAAGGCACTATATATAATAAATCTTTAATTATTCCAAGGTTGCAAAGATTTCTGTTGGATTTTTGTCAAGAAGTTCTACAATTTCACTTCTTATACTTAGGGCTATAGTCTGTTCTGAGTTATAATTTTTGTTGTTGTTGTTTAATGAATACCCAGTTTCCCAGAAACATTTCCATCACTGAATGACTTTAAAACCTTTATCAAAGTCAATTGACCATAAAAGGGTTTATTTCTGGGCATTCTGTGACCACACTCTCTTGATTACCTTATAATAAGTTTTGAAATCAAAGTTTGAAAGTCTTTGAAAGTCCTCAAACTTTGTTCTTCTTGTTTTAAATAATCTCAGCTATTCTAAGTTTCTTATATCTCTGTATCCAATTTAGTATTAATGTATTAGTTTCTCCAAAAATGAAAATCTGATTTTTTTTAAATTACCTTTTTTTTTTTTTTTTTGTCAAGCAGAGTTAGACAGTGAGAGAGAGACAGAGAGAAAGGTCTTCCTTTTTCCATTGGTTCACTCCCCAAGTGGCCGCTGTGGCCGGCACAACATGCCAATCTGAAGCCAGGAGCCAGGTGCTTCTCCTGGTCTCCCATGGGGTGCAGGGCCCAAGCACTTGGGCCATCCTCCACTGCACTCCCGGGCCACAGCAGAGAGCTGGCCTGGAAGAGGGGCAACCAGGGCAGAATCCGGCGCCCCAACCGGGACTAGAACCCGGGGTGCCGGTGCCACAGGTGGAGGATTAGCCTATTGAGCCATGGCGCCGGCCTTGCCCTCTTAATTATATTGAGTTTCTAATCCATGAACTAGATTTCTCTTCCCTTCTTTAGATTTTCTTTCACTGTGATGCACCTATCCTGGATCTCTTCATATTTGTAGCACTTAATTTATTGAGCTTCTTGGATGTATAATGTTCTTCAAGAAATTTGAGAAGGTTTCAATCACTATTTGAGATATTTTTTCCTGCACGCCTCTCTTCTCTGATCCAGAATTCCCTGTTGGTGAGCTTTCTGGCTTCTCTCCATTGTGTGAGTTCTGTTCCCTTTTCTTCATTCCTTTTCCTATCTGTCCTTCCAATCGGGTAATTTCTACTGATCTGTCCTCCAGATCACCGATTCTTTCTTCTATCTATTCACATTGCAAACTTTCTTTGATCCAGTTAATGCATTTTTCATTTCAATCCTGAATTTTCTGGCCTTTCTTACTTATTTTTATTTTATATTTTGTTTCATTGATATTGTGTCTATGTTTATTGATATTTTTCTTGATGAAAATTTATCATCATACTTTCTTTTAATGTCTCAATGAAGTGTCCACTGCTTTCGATTCTTTGCCTTAAGTGCTAACCTCTCAAGTTAGCAGAAACTGCTTCTATTGCCTTCTTGGTTCACTAGGTATTGCCTGGTTTTTGCATGCCTTTGCTCCTATTGTTGTTGAAAACTACATATATTGCCGGCGCTGTGGCTCAATAGGTTAATCCTCTGCCTTGCGGCACCGGCACACCGGGTTCTAGTCCCGGTCGGGGTGCCAGATTCTGTCCCGGTTGCTCCTCTTCCAGGCCAGCTCTCTGCTGTAGCCAGGGAGTGCAGTGGAGGATGGCCCAAGTGCTTGGGCCCTGCACCCGCATGGGAGACCAGGAGAAGCACCTGGCTCCTGCCATGGGATCAGCACGGTGCACCGGCCGCAGCGTACTGGCCGCGCCGGCCATTGGAGGGTGAACTAATGGCAAAAAGGAAGACCTTTCTCTCTGTCTCTCTCTCTCTCACTGTCCACTCTGCCTGTCAAAAAGAAAAGAAAAGAAAAGAAAAGAAAAGAAAAGAAAAGAAAAGAAAAGAAAAGAAAAGAAAAGAAAAGAAAAGAAAAGAAGACTACATACATTAGGTGATATATTGTGGCAGCTCTGGCTTCTGACTCCCTCCCTCTGGGACTATTATTGTTGCTGGTTTTGTTTGTGCATTAACTTGCCTGGTTTAATTCTGCAGACTCTGTGTCCACACAGTGTGTAGCTGCTGGTATGTCTGCTCAGTTTTTTTGTTTTTTGTTTGCCTGTATTTATTTTTAATCCTGCCTTTCTAGAGTTTGACCCTGAATCAGTGTAGCTTAGCAACAAGCCAATAATTGGTCAAAGACTGTGCTTAAATAACCTTAGCCAGAAAGTCTTTTACTTTTTATCAATGAATCTGTACGTAGTTTGAAACTCAGTTCCAGGGCCTGGCATTATGGCACAGTGTAAGCTATTGCCTACAAATCCAGCATATCAAAGCACAATTTCAGTCCCAGCCTCTCCACTTTTTTTATTTTTCTTTATTTGAAAGAGTTACATGGCTCACTAGGCTAATCCTCCACCTGCGGCGCCGGCACCCCAGGTTCTAGTCCTGGTTGGGGCGCTGGAATCTGTCCCGGTTGCTCCTTTTCTGGTCCAGCTCTCTGCTGTGGCCCCAGAGTGCAGTGGAGGATGGCCCAAGTGCTTGGACCCTGCACCTGCATGGAAGACCAGGAGGAAGCACCTGGCTCCTGGCCTCGGATTGGCACAGGGCCGGCTGTAGTGGCCATTTTGGGGGTGAACCAACGGAAGGAAGACCTTTTTCTCTGTCTCTCTCTCTCTCTCACTGTCTAACTCTGCCTGTCAAAAGAAAAAAGAAAAAAAAAGAGTTACAGAGAGAGGGAGAGACAGAGAGAAAGAGGTCTTCCATCTGCTGGTTCATTCCCTAAATGACAGTGATGGCTGGAGTCAGGCAAGGACAAAGCCAGTAGCCCAGTGTTTCTTCCGAGTCTCCCACATGCGTGCAAGGGCCCAAGCATTTTTGCCATGCTTGGCTCTTTCCAGGGGGCATTAGCAGGAAGTTGGATCAGAAGAAGAGCAGTGGGGTCTTGAACCATGGCACCCCATATGAAATTGCAGGCGGTGGCCCAATGTGCTAACCACAATGCCAGCCCCCGATCCTCCACTCTGATCCAGGTCCCTGCTAATGATCCTGGGAAAGCAGTGTATGGGGGTCCATGTGCTTGGGCCCCTGCCACCCACAAGGGAGACCCAGAGGAAGTTCTGGGATCCTGGCTTCAGCCTGGCCATTTGGTGAGTGAACCAGTAGATGGAAGATCAGTCTGTCTTTCCTTCTCCCTCTTTCTGTAACTCTGCCTTTCATATAAGTAAAATAAGTCTTTAAAAAAATAAATAAATAAAAGTCAGCTCCAGCCCAGGCCAGCGTCATACCTTGCAGTCATAGAATTCTTTGATGGGGGGAATCCCATAATTAGTCTAATGATCTGTTAGTGCCACCTTGGAATTCTTATATAATTTTTTAACAAGGGATCCTGCATTATCATTTTGAACTAGGTCCTTAAAATTATGTAGCTGGTCCTGGCCATGGTTTGGCCTTTCTCCTGAGCCTTCTATGCCCTCCTCTGTCTGCAAATATAGCTAGAACCCACTCCATGGCCTGGCTTTGATGTGGCCTTCTCTGATTGTTTGCTCCTGAGAACACTACTGCCTTCAATAACTCCCAACCCCAACATGGGTTTTTCTGCATCCAACAACAAATATGCCCCAATTTTGATTTTTGTGACCCCAACAGAACTGGGAAGGAAGGTATGAGGGTGAGGAACAGTCCCAGGCTAAGATACCACAAACTTTCATTGTTCTCACCTAAGATTCAAATGTTTTTAATCAATGCTGAAAGAGATTGCTACTCAATATTTTGTGTGCCATTGACCAATTTCCAGAGTCCAGAGAGTTGCAAATGTGAATTATTTTGCCCAGTTTTATAGTTGAATTTATGGAGAAGATTTGCCCATTTTTTTCCCACACCACCAATATGGATGCCCTGTCTTCAACCTTCCCACCCCGAACACACACACACCCTGCATTCTTCCTATCAAATACTGCATTTTTGAGTTCTGGAAGGTTGTTTGATTCTCTGTGTATGTTCTGTTTATTTCTTGAACTTTGTCTAGATTCTTGTGTATTTTCTTTCTTTTTTGGGGAAGATTTACTTATCTACTTGAAAGTCAAGAGTTAGAGAAAGAGAGAGAGAGAAGTCTTTCATCTGCTGGTTCACTCCCCAGATGGCCATACCAGCCATGGCTGGGCCAGGCTGAATCCAGGAGCCAGGAGTTTCTTCTGGGTCTCCCACGTGGGTGCAGGAGCCCAAGAACTTGGGCTATCCTCTGCTGCTTTCCCAGGCCATAGCAGGGAGTTGGATTGGAAATGGAGCATCCAGGAATCAAACCAGCACCCATATGGGATGCTGGCATTGCAGGCGGCAGCTTAACCCGCTAAACCACAACATTGGCCCTGATTTTCTTTCTTTCTTTCTTTCTTTTTTTATAGGCAGAGTGGACAGTGAGAGAGAGAGACAGAGAGAAAGGTCTTCCTTTTGCCGTTGGTTCACCCTCCAATAGCCGCTGTGGCAGGCACACCACGCTGATCCGAAGCCAGGAGCCAGGTGCTTCTCCTGGTCTCCCATGCAGGTGCAGGGCCCAAGCACTTGGGCCATCCTCCACTGCACTCCCAGGCCACAGCAGAGAGCTGGCCTGGAAGAGGAGCAACCAGGACAGAATCTGGCGCCCCGACCGGAACTAGAACCCGGTGTGCCGGCACTGCAAGGTGGAGGATTAGCCTAGTGAGCCACGGCACCGGCACGGCCCTGATTTTCTGAAAAAGAAAGTCTATGTATAATGATCCTTTTAGATCCTCTGTTGATTCTAAAACCTAAGTCATTTGTGTATCTACTTCATTGGGATGTTACTTCTCTTTATTATTGAGTCGTAGGTGTCTTGTACATCCTTAATTTTTTGTTATATATCAGATATTGTATGTAAAAGAGCCCTATAGATTGAGATAAATGCTTTTGTCCCTAGACAAAATACCCTCTTTTCTGTCTCAAGAAGTTGAGCTGCCTTGGGACTGGGTTTAATTCACAATGGTTCTGTTTCTTTCATGGCATTCTCTGTGTTTGCAAACTCTGTGCTTGAAGTTGGCAAATGCCCCCGGAAGGGAAATTTTCTGATCTCTGCTCACCTAGGAAGGTCTCTCCTACCTGAATTTTATTTCTTTAAGCGTCTTCCTCCACTGCTCTTGGACATCTTTTTAAAAATGTGAAACTTTATTCATTGAATTTTTAGTCATTATGGAAGGAGCAATCACATTCAATAGTTCCATCTAATTCTGGTGGGACTCAATGCTATCAATGTAAAAGCATTGTAGGTTTTCCAGCTGTAGTTTGTCTAAATTCAACTGCAATGTCTGTTTGGGTTGTATAGTTTAAGCATAAGGAATTTATGTCTTGCTTAATGTCTGTGTGTGTGTTTCAGGAGCAAATAAAAAATAATGTGAGGCAATCCTAGAGGTTTGTGAAGGGTTTTTATTTTTTTTTAAAGAAGATTCTTTACTTAAAATTGAAAAACGCTATGATACACTAAGCTGTCTATTTACGACTCAAACCTGTCACAAAAATTATTTCATTGCGCTTTTATAATATCAGGGCTGGTCCACTGGCAGGTTACTGTGTCTTACCAGGAGCTGAATTCAGATGGCTCAGAAATGAAGCCGCCAGGCTGAGACTAAGACATTCCTGTACATTTCTACACAAAAATTCTTGATGAGTGTCAGAAATGTGTAACTCAAAAGTGTTTGTAACGGTTGGTGGCAAGAAAGAAATTCCAGGGAGCTGACAGTCTATATATCAAGGCTGTGTGCACCCGTAGGTGAAGCTATCTTTTAGCTCTGAGAATTCGAATATCATTACCCAAGGCCCAATTTGTGCAAACTTCCTCCTCCTACTAAGAGGAAGCATAAAATAGGAG
Source organism: Sylvilagus floridanus (assembly GCA_949820135.1). Classification (NCBI taxonomy): domain Eukaryota; kingdom Metazoa; phylum Chordata; class Mammalia; order Lagomorpha; family Leporidae; genus Sylvilagus; species Sylvilagus floridanus. The sequence continues at coordinate 9,174,488 of OX463234.1, read as the reverse complement.
GGAATTTAGTTGATTGGGATCTGGGGGAAAATCTCTGATTAGTTACAACTAATCTACAAATTCTCACTCTATTTACATCCCCAAGTTTTATTTATTTGAGAGAGAGAGAGAGAGAGAGAGAGAGAGAGCGAGAGCGAGAGAATGAATGAGAATCTTTCATCCACTGGTCCACTCCCTGGATGTCCACAATGGGCCAAAGCCAGGAGCCTGGAACTCCGTCCTGGTTTCCCATATGGGTGGCAGGTGCACAAGACTTAGGCCATCTTTCACTGCTTTCCTAGGCACATTAGCAGAGAGCTGGATCAGAAGTGGAGCAGCTGGGACTCAAACCCATGCTCATCTGGAATGCCAGCATTATAGGCAGCAGGTTAACCACTGCACTGCAAGGCCAGCTCCAAATTTTTGCCTTTAAAAAAAAGGTGCTTTTTAAAGTTCACGGAGAATGGAACTGAAAAATAAGTTTATTTTGGTGCAAAAAGAAGTCCATGCATAATTTTTCCACAATACACATTTTTCATGAACTTTGTGAATATCCCTTGTATGCATGAATTTCTTTTTTTTTCACACCAAAATAAATTTATCTTTCAGTTCCATTTTCTGCAGCCCTTTTGAAATGTCCTTGTATTTCAAAGTGGCTTCTTGACATTTAATTTAACTTGACCATGTGTAAGTTTCGGTAGTTGAGAGAAGCACACAGAAAGCTTTGCCTCACTAGACTCTCTCGGGATGGACTTGCATCTAGCCTAGCCAAGGATGAAGGTGGCTGAGCCATATTCTCTCCACCTCCTTCCAGAACCTTCCTTGCTCCAGTTTTCCCTGTTTCCATTGCTGCCAGGGGTCCCCTAGACTCCTTCCTGCCCCTGCCCTGCAACTCCATCATCAAGTGCATCCCATGTCCTGCCTACTTCACTTCCTGAATCTCTCTGCCATCACCATCTTCCCTCATTGGGATATTATCAAGTTCATGTCTGTGGATCTCTGCCCTCTGCTTCCTGCCACACCCGTCTATCACACAGAAGCCACTGTGATCTAAGAGGCCAAACCGAATCATGCACCTGGCTCTTGCATAACAGCCATCGTTATTTCTCCACTCCCTTCTAGTAAGGCCCAAGCCCTGGCACTTGACCTCCAGGTGGTTCACAATCCATTCTTGATGCTCCCTCAGCCTGCTAGTCCGGCTTCCATGCCACACTCCAGCAACAAGGAGCTGATGGGCTCAGACATCTGCTCCCTTTGGAATACCCCCCCTTCCCCTCCTTCAACTTCTAAACCTACCCATCGGACTCAGCTTGAGTGACATCAGATACAGAAAGGGTGTGCAATCCAGCCTCCTCCCTACCCCAGCTCTCTTCTCTGCAACCATCACATCAGAGCATCTCTGTCATTTGACTTGGCAACTTGCATAACGACTGCTGATGGAGTGTCAGGCTCTCCCACTGGACTGGGGGCTCCTAGAAAGCAAAACCAATCATCTCCATTCTGTGGGTGGGCATTTGGCGCAATAGTCCAGATGTCTCTTGGGGGCAGCACTGTGGCATAGCTGGTAAAGCTGCTACCTGCAGTGCCGGCATCCCATATGGGAGCCGGTTCGAGTCCCGGCTGCTCCCCTTCCAATCCAGCTCTCTGCTGTGGCTTGGGAAAGTGGTAGAAGATGGCCCAAGTCCTTGGGCCCCTGCACCCATGTGGGATACCTGAATGAAGTTCCTAGCTCCTGGCTTCAGATCAGTGCACCTCCAGCCATTACGGCCAACTGGGGAGTGAACCAATGGATGGAAGACCGATCTCTCTCTCTCTGTCTCTAACTCTCTGTGGGGATGCCCACATTCTATATCAGGGTGCCTGGTTCAAGATCTGCTTCTTGCTGCTTCCAGCTTCTTGCTGATGCACACGTTCAGAGGCAGTGGTGATGATGCAACTACTTGAGTGCCTGACACCCACATAAGAGACGTGCATTGAGTTCCAGGTTCTTGTCTCAGTGTGGCCCAGCCCCAGCTGTTGTAGGCATTTGGGGAATGAGACGGTTGATGGAAGAAGCTCTCTCTGCCTCTGTCTCTGTTTCTGTCTTTCAGATGCATGCATTTTTAAAAGATGTATTCATTGATTTGAAATGCAGAGTTACAGAGAGGCAGAGATCGTCCATCCGATGCTTCACTCTCTAAATGGCCGCAATGGCCAGAGTTGGGCTGATCCAAAGCCAGGAGCCAGGAGCTTCTTCTGTGTCTCCCATATGGGAGCAGGGGCCCAGGTACTTGGGCCATCTTCTGCTGTTTTCCCCAGACACATTTGCAGGGAGCTGGACTAGAAGGGGGAAAGCCGGAACTCCAACTACCGCCCCTATGGGATGCAGCAGTGGCCTTACTCACTAAACCACAATGCCAGCCTCCAAATAAGTAAATTTTAAAATCTTCTCCACTTTTTAAAATGTACTATGTTCCTTGCCTAGCACAGTATTGGCACTTAAGTAGGTCCCTGGTGAGTTAAATAGCTACTAAGAGTTAATGATTATCAAAATTGCATTGAAGCCTTTTCTTATTATTCTATTTTATAATATTTGTATTTAATTGCTATGATTATTTATTGCATGTTGATTCATCATCATATATACACATAAGATATACTCATATGTACTTATGTACATATATTTATACAAGTATATATTTCAGTATTATTCATTATATATACTTATTCATTATTTCATGTTATTGAACTGACACATATGTCTTTTTTTTAAAGATTTATTTTTATTTATTTGAAAGGCAGAGTTACAGAGAGACAGAGGTAGAGAGAAAAAGAGAGAGAGAGAGAATTCTTCCATCTGCTGGTTCGTTCCCCAATTGGTTGCAATGGCCAAGCTCTGCCGTCCCAAAGCCAGGAGCCAGGAGCTTCTTCCAGGTCTCTCTACATGGGTGCAGAGGCCCAAGGACTTGGGCCATCCTCCACTGCTTTCCCAGGCCACAGCAGAGAGCTGGATATGAAGTGGACAACTGGGTCTCGAACCAGCTCCCATATAGGATGCCAGCACTGCAGGTGGCGGCTTTACCCATCATGCCACAGCGATGGCCCCATCCATATACTTTAAAAGTCAATCATACAAAAATAAAGGAGCTATTGGACCTCAAACATCCCATTTCCTCTACTCTATTCCCCCAGCGACGGCTTCTTCTAACATTCACACATCTGTGATTGTAACATTAGGTACTGCTTTTATTTGGTTCTCCAATTTTAGCTCTTATCTGTTCACTTCCACTTCTGGTATAAGATGAAATACACTTATGAGACCACCTATTACTTGGCTATTGAATCTTCAATATTTATCTTTTGGGATTTTTCTCCCTTTTTTGAAAAATTCTTTCTCATTGACTTCCAATTCTTTGTCTTTCGGCCTTGCCTTCTGGGATATGTTTTTCATCTTTTCTTCAGAACTCATTGGATTTTTCATTTCTCCTGCCAAACCTTGTATTTCTAAGAGCACCACATTTGATCTCTAAATTTAACATTTTTTTCACTTATGTTTGATGAAAACAGTATTTTCCCTTTTACCCTTCTAAAATATGAATAATGTGATTTTTTTTAAAAAATATTTTTTCTCCCTGGTTAATGTATATGGCTTCAAGATGGTTTTTGTCTGTCCACTGTTCTGGTGTCTATATCCGTGCTGGTGTGTATACGCGGATGTCCAGCCATTCTCAGTTGTCTGTTTCTAACTAGGAGTTGGGAAATAAAAATCATCCCGGAAGCTCCCAGCCTGTGGGCGGGACTTGTGAGCTCCTCTGTGTGACTATTTGGAGCTGATGTCCCGAGTGCTGGTGTCTACAGGTCTTCCATGGAATACAAATACCCTGTTTGGAAAACTTGGCTCCAGGCCTTTGGAGGATGAGTTCTGGGAGTCTCAGAATCCACCTTTAATACAAAACTGCTGAGTCTCACGTCGCTGGCATGGGTAGACCCCCCAAAACTCTCCAGAGAGTTAGTCTCCAATCTTGGGTCAAGATAAAGAAGAAGCAGACAAGGAGGGGCAGCCTGGAAGCAAGGAAGCTAATTTCTGCTTGCCCAGTTCTCTGCTTTTAGTCTCTGCCTCCTCCTCAGGCCCAGAGGCACCACTTCCTGTGGTCCTAGAATGGTTCTGGAATGGTTCTCAGCTCTACCCATCGATGGCTGAAGATACAGCTTTGACTAGGTGCCTTCGTCAGTTCACCACACATACACCTGCTTCTCTCTTCCAGAATGTCCTTGCTCAAGTCTTATCTTCTTGATTTACCCCATACTTTTGTGTTTATATACTCTTTTTTTTTAAACTTTTTTTCTGGGGCAGACATGTAGCACAACAGTAAAGATAACACTTGGGTTGCCCAGACGCCCAACTCTCATACTGGAGAATCCAAGCTTGAGTCTCAGCACTACTTCAGAGGCCAGCCTCTTGCTGATGCACGCCCTGGGAGGCAGCCAGAGTGAGGGCTCAATACTGGGTCCCTGCCTCCCATGCAGGAGACCCAGGTTGAGTTTTGGGCTCCTGGCATGGGCCTGGACAAGCTCTGGTTATTGCAGGCATTTGGACAGTAGATGGAAAAAACTCTCTCTCTCTCTCTCTCTCTCTCTCTCTCTCTCTCTCTCTCTCCCTTTCAAATAAATCAAAATACATAATAATAGTAAATATGTACGATTACCTTTTGGCAATTACGACAAAGGTACATTTTAAAGGATTTTTAAGGAAGTGAAAATAAATGTGCACATTCAGCCCACACTCCACCGGGGACGTCCTGAAGAATTCTCTGGAAATCAGCTCCCCCACGCCCCATTGCGGGAGCCTCCTGTTGCTCTGAAGTGGATCTCGTTGCTCCGCATCTGAGGCACTCTCCATAGGGTGCTGCTCTTCACTTGGGGAACCCGAGCATCGAACTCCCCCTTTCTGATCGCTGGAAAGCTGAGACCCTTGCTAACAGGACCTTAGTGGGACAATGTTTGGGTAAAGGCACTTTAGACTGGCATTGGATTCCTCCATTGTGGTTTTGCCAAGGCGACAATTTCACAGCAAGTCATAAACCCTGACACCAACCGGGACGTGGTGCTATTCCAGGGATTGGATTGGATTCGATGTGAAAAGCTGTTTTTATGAGAGAGTTGAGTCATGATTTAATAGCTTTTCCCTCAAGCTTTTAATACGATCCAGACACTTGGATGGTAAGATTTTCTTCTTATAATTAGAAAAAGCTATACAGACACACATATGTGCGCGCGCACACACACACACAGGGACTTCAGAAAGTCTGTGGAAAAATAAAATACAAAGCTAAGTTTAGGGGTTGGGGCTGTGGCATGGGCTAAGGTGCCAGCCACGGCTCTGGCAACCCATGTCTTAGTACTAGTTTGAGTCCTGGTTGCTCCACTTCCACTCAATGGAAGATGCCTCAAGTCCTCGGGTCATTGTACCCACGTGGGAGACCCCAGTGGAGTTCCAGGCTTCTGGCTTTTTAGCCTGAACCAGCCCCTGCTGTTGCAAGCATTTGGAGAGAGAACCAGCGAATGGGAGATCTGTCTTTGTCTCTCCCTCTCTCTATCACTCTACCTTTCAAATAAATAAAATAAAACTTTAAAAAAGCCAGTTAAGCGTAGGGGACTAGCGTTTGGCATAGCCATGAAGCCATCACTTGGAGCCCCTTGTCCCCCTGCCTTCACTCCCACTGCATCCCCATATCATAGTATCCAGGTTCAAGTGCCAACACTGGGAGACAGCAGGAGACGGCTCAGTAGGTGGATCTCTGCTATCCAAGCGGGAGACCCGGATGGACTTCTCAGCTCCCAGCTGCAACCTGACCCAACCTTGGGGTGCTGTGGGCAATTAGGGAGTGAACTGGTGGATGGAACAATGGAAAAATCTACCTCTCTCTCTCTCTCTCTGCCTTTCAAATATAAGTAAGTCAGTAGAGTAAATAAATAAATACATATTTAAAAAACCAAACATCTAGTAAGCATCTTCTGTGTGTCAGGAACTATGAAAGCACTCAGGAAGTATTTTGAGTCCCACCTTGGGGAGCAGATTCGCTAACTTGAGCATTGTGTGTGTGTGTGTGTGTGTGTGCAGGTTGTTGTTGTTGTTGTTGTTTGTTTCATTCTTACAGTGTACAGTCAAAATCTCATTTTCCAGAGTGACTAAAGTGTTTCCTTCCAGACTACCTTCGCTGCGGTTAATCATTCATCACACACTCAGGCTTGTTCTTGCTGTCTGTGTTCTAGCCCGGCTTGCCCCAATTCCTGGCTTTCATTGTCCCTTTATTTGGGACGTCGCTACGCTGTAAGAGGAATGCACGCAGGAGATATGCTCTACCCTCTCCACTCTTAGCGCCTCCTCTCCCCCTTCTATCTGTCCCTCCTCCCTACATAGACAACCAGTTTGTTTAGGTGTGGGTTTAATCGTTCCCATTTTTTTTTCATAAACAAGCAAGATACATATATATTGTAAAGCTTTTTTTTTTACATATTGCCATTTCATTTTTCCAAAAAGCTTTTTTGACCAACACTCTCTTAAGGAGAATATAATGGTTACTATTTTACTGCAATTTTTGCCTAACGAATAGTTTCTCTTAGATTTTTGGTAATTTCAATGCTAGCAAAGGTGTGGAGAAAAACAAACTTGAATACACTGTTGGTGGCAATGCAAATAAAACCCTTATGGAAGGTGGTATGGAGATTTCTTTAATGTAGTTCCAATGGAAATAAAAGCATCATACAGAAGAACTACCTGCACTTTATTTTTTATAACAGCTTAATTAAGAGTAGTTAAGCTATGGATTGGGTGGCTGCAGCTAGAGATCATTATGCTAAGTGAAACAAACCAGACTCAAAAAGAAAAATATCACATATTTTGAGGTAGATATAAAAAGATATATAAAGAGGATATTTGGCGTATAGTCATCAATTTTGCTTCACTGAGTCATGCCGTGTAAATGACAAGGTACTCTTATTTCACACATTAAAATAGAAGAAATATAGTGGGGGAATTGTAAGATTCTTGGGGTACTAGTGATCCTTAGTTTTTTTTTGACAGGCAGAGTGGACAGTGAGAGAGAGAGAGATACAGAGAGAAAGGTCTTCCTTTTGCCGTTAGTTCACCCTCCAATGGCCGGCGCGGCCAGCGCACCGCGCTGATCCAATGGCAGGAGCCAGGTGCTTCTCCTGGTCTCCCATGGGGTGCAGGGCCCAAGCACTTGGGCCATCCTCCACTGCACTCCCGGACCACAGCAGAGAGCTGGCCTGGAAGAGGGGCAACCGGGACAGAATCCGGCTCCCCGACTGGGACTAGAATTTGGTGTACCGGTGCTGCAAGGTGGAGGATTAGCCTAGTGAGCCGCAGCACCGGCAGATCCTTAGTTCTTCATTTGGTTATGAGTGTGATAAGTTGGCAAACAAAACAAAACAACTCCCTGATCTGTTCACTAAGTGCATTTCTTGGTACTTATACTGGATTTTAATAAAAAATTTTAAAAATAATGGTGATTGAAAAAATAATGCAATTTTGGCCATTTGGTAGGCAAAACTCAAACTCCTTTTCTCAGGGTGCCTCGTCCCGACTCCCAGGGACGTTTCCCATGTTTCTTAGCTGATTGTTTTCCCTCCACTACAGCCCTCTGTTCTCGGCCCATTTGTCTTCTGGAGACACCAGGCTTTCTCTATGGATTTTCATAGACTCGCACACAATGAGGGTAATAACTCTTTGTCCTCCAAAACTGTTTGTACATTCTTTTAAAGGCCCTCCAAATCCTCCTGCCCGTGTCCCCAGCATGCTTCCCCTGCGAGCTGCTAAGCTTATCCTTTTCAACCAAAGCAATGCAAGTCTAACTTTAAAGAGATTGGGGAACCAATGATCACTTTAAAATCCTCCAATCCTGGGGCCAGCACTGTGGTGTAGTGACAGCCTATATGGGCACCGGTTCGAGTCCCGGCTGCTCCACTTCCAATCCAGCTCTCTGCTATGGCTTGAGAAAACAGCAGAAGATGGCCCAAGGAACTTGGGCCCCTGCACCCATGTGGGAGACCCGGAAGAACCTCCTGGCTCCCGGCTTTGGATCCGCACAGCTCTGGCCATTGCTGCCATCTGGAAAGTGAACCAGCAGATGGAAAGCCTCTCTCTCCCCGCTTCTCTCTCTCAAGCAAAAAATAACAAAATTAATGAAGTCTGCAAGTGTTGTCTGAAATGCATGAATGGTTTTGAGTCTGATTTCACATGTTTACTGCTTAGTTTCAACTACAGATGTTCTCACTTATGCTAAGAAGAGAGTGCCAGTGCCAAGAAGGTTTGAGTCTACGCTTGCTTTACTATAAGCTGTTTGGTTACATATTCATTATCTACTAGGAGCAAGGTGTTTTATTTCATAATAATAAGTGATTTTGAGCTTGGCTTCACATTGTGCTGCTTAGTATTAACCACACTTGCTCAACTACCAAGACTAATGTTAAGACTAAACTTAAGACCATTGTTTAGACTAAGTCTAAACTTGCTCTAATTCACATTTTGGAATTTGAATCGAAAATGCCACTTCCTGTTTGTTTTCAATTGCCCCACTCACTATCCTTAAAGAGTTACCCTAGTTTTATCACTGTGGCACCATGTATTAAGCCACTATTGGGATGCCGTGTCCCCTATCAGAGCTCATGGGTTCAAGCTCCGTCTCCACTTCAGATCCTGCTTCTTGCTAAAGCGCCTGGGAGGCAGCAGACGATGGCCCGAATACTTGCGCCTCTGCTACTCACATGGGAAACCTTCTTGAGCTTGACCTGGTTAAATCCTGGCAATTGCAGGCATTTTGGAAGAGAACCAGTAGCTGCAAGATCGCTTGTTCTTGCTCTCTCCCTGTCTTGCAGATAAAATGAAAATGAATAACTAAACATTGAGAAAAAAAAAGGTTACCTGTGTGTGATCTTGACACTGCTTTCTCTTAACCAGTTTAGATTTATCTGCAGTTGCTCTAACTTGAATTCAAGTGGTTCTTGCAAGATGTCTGTGCGTATCCAAGTTTGTTTGCGTATTTTAAGTGGATGCTTCACTGAGGAAGCTTGTGGGAAGAATGCAACCAGCACCTGTTGTGCTCAGTTCTCCGGGGGTGGGGGTGGAGCCAGCTTCGGCTGCCTCGTGACTGCTCCCTAGCGGGCGGCGATAGCAAGACACGTCCAGATGTCAGAGGTTAAAATGGGAAGAAAAGTAAATGTGGCATGGAATTTGGGTAACTGGTCAGTATTTGGTGATGAGTGAGTGGAGAGAGTGAACCGATCATTTTACCTAAACTGCTGGCTTGCCTGGAGGCACATATCCTATCCTAGTGTATTTGTTCCACCACTATAATTAGCCATGGAGACTATCTGTGAAAATAAAATCTTTGGGGCCGGTGCTGTGGCATGGCTGATGAAACCGCCGCCTGCAGTGCTAGCATCCCATATGGGCCCTGGTTTGAGTCCCGGCTGCTCCTCTTCCAGCTCTCTGCTGTGGCCTGGGAAAGCAGTAGAAGATGGCCCAAGTCCTTGGGCCCCTGCACCCACGTGGGAGACCTGGAGGAAGCTCCTGGCTCCTGGCTTTGGATCAGCACAGCTCCAGTCGTTGCGGCCAATTGGGGAGTGAACCAGCAGATGGAAGACCTCTCTCTCTCTCTGCTTCTCCTCTCTCTGTAACTCTGACTTTCGAGTAAAATAAATAAATCTTTAAAGAAGTAAAATAGAATAAAAATTTTTATTAGAACTCTGGCCATGTCCTGTGGGTAATTCCACAAATTTATAAATGTTAAAGGTGCATTTTGGGTAGGTGTTTTGTGCAGCCCTTAAGATGGTACTCGGGTTGCCCATGTCCCCTAACAGAGTGCCTGGGTTGGAGTCCTGGCTCCACTCTGTTGTCCAGCTTCCTGATAAGGTACATTCTGGAAGGCAATTGTGATGGCTCGAATACTTGGGTCCCTCTCACCCATGTGAGAGACCTGGATTAGGTTGTCAGTTTCCAGTTTTGGCCCGACCCAGCCCTGGTTGTGGAGGGCTTCTGGGGAGTGAACCAGGGAATTGAAGTTCAATCTGTTTCTCTCTCTCCCCCTCTCTCCCTTCTTTCTCCTCTCCCTCCCTCTCTCTCTCTCTTTATTATTCAAATAAATAAAAATAAATGTTTCCTTTAAAAACATTGTATTTCATTACCGTTTTGACCTGGGTTTTTGCAGTGATATTGAACTTCCTTTCATAAGCTCGTAAATCGTTCGTATTTTCTCCTTATAAATTGCCTGTTAATGCTGTTGCCCAGGTTTTCCCTGGGATGTTCATTTCATTTCCATTGCTAGATAAGAGCAGTTTATATAATAGGAGCTTCCATCACCCGCCTGACACTTGCTGCAACCATCCTTTCCCAATTTCTATTCAGAGGAGTGTTTGGATTTCTCATATTTTCGTCATAAAACATAGAGAACATTTTAAACATGACTCCTTAGACAGTTTAGATTTATTTGAGAGCAATAAAATTGTACGTAAGTGTGAGGATTCTATGTCACCTCCCCAGTGTCAAACCCTCCTCCACTTAGTTAACCACGATCAGGAATGTGGTGATTCCATTCCTTATGTTTTCTATGCTTTAAATTTACATATATGTGTATGATGTGTATTTGACATTTGCCACTCTGCACATATAATTCATATAAAACTTGCTATTTTCATTCAATCTCTTTTTCCATCATCTCTCAATGTTGATACACGTAGCTGTAGGACATGTTGTTATATTAGCATGCCACAGATTTCTTACCCATTCCTTGTAAATGAGTGCTCACGTTGTATCATGTATTATTTGCTGTTACAACTTTGCAATGAGCATTCATAACTTGTATCTTCAGTCCCTGTGTGGGAGTATATTTCCTAAGAAGTAAAGTACAGAAATCTCTGGCTTTATTTCATAAGATCCAGTTTACCTCCCAAGCTGTTACATCAGTTTGCATACCTCCTAGCTGTATAACAAAATCAAACTTTAATTTTTGCTAATTGACCAGGTGTGAATTGACATTGTTTCAGTTCGTATTGTCATGATTAACTTGGAAGTTGGGACTCCACTTAGATGCTATTTGTTTTTCCAGGATTTATTTATTCAAAAGGCAGAGTAACAGAGAGGGAGGGAGGGACAGAGAAAGAGAGAGAGATCTTCCATCTGTTGGTTCACTTCCCAAATGGTTGCAACAGCCAGAGCTGGTCCACACTAAAGCCAAAAGCCAGGAACTTCATCCAGGTCTCCCACATGTATGGCATGGGCCCAAGTAATTGGGCCATCTTCCAAAGCTTTCTCAGGCACATTAGCAGGAAGCTGGATTGGAAGTAGGGCAGACAAGACTCGAACAAGCACCCTGATGTGGGAGGCCGGCGTCACTAAGTGATGGCTTAACCCCCTGTGCCACAACTCCAGTCCCATCCTGTTCATAGGATTTGACTGTGTTGTAATCTTTTTGTTGCTATGATAGAATAATTAAGACAGTAACTGGGAAGTCCAAGGTTTGGGGGGATGGTCACGCGTGGTCAATGTCTTTTGCTGGTGAGAACTTGAGCCAGAGCGAGAGCTCTGTGACCAAATACCACCCAAAGACCCCCACACACTTCTCAAACCCCACTGATACATGGCCTTGGAGACTGAGCTGCCAACACAGGGTGTTTGGGAGCTGCATTCAGACCACAGGGCAGTTTATTATTGGGTTATCTACTGAGTGCTGGTTTTAGACGCTCCCTTCAACGTTCTGTAAGTAATTGTCTATTTTGATCATTGCAAACAACTTCTCTCAGTTTATGATTTGCCTTCTAACCATCTTTTGTGAATGTGTCTTTCCTGTAAGAAAGCCTTATGTGTTAATGTAGTCCAATGTATCAATCTTTTCCTTTATGATTTATGTTTTCTTTTAAAGACATGATCTCTATGAGTAGATTGTGAAGATGTTCTTCTGTATATTTGTCTAAAAATCTTAAAGCTCTGTCTTTGAAATGCATGCTTTTAGCTCATTTGAAATTTATTTTAGGGGTAGTTGTTTAGCTTAATGGAAAAGACTTTGGCTGAAGTGGTCATGTCCCACATTGGAGTACCTGGGCTCTGGCTCCTGACTCCAGCTCTCTGCTAATGCAGATCCTGGGAGGCACAGGTGATGTGAGAGACCAACATTGAGTTACTGACTCCAAGCTCAGCCCTTGGCCCTGGCCAGAACAACTGGGGCCGTTGGGGGAGAAAACCAATGGAGTAAGTCTCTCTTTCTCTCTCTCTCTCTTCCATTCAAATAAATAAATACAAACAAATAAAAGCACACTTTTAAATATAAAATTGATTTTATTTACAATATTGCTAACGATCACATTTTTCTTCCTCTGCTCCATAGTTCCTTTCCCATTCATTTCTGATGCTATCGCCTTCCTGTGATGAATTTCCATGGACTCCAAGGTAGAGCCCTGAGCTTTCTGTGGGGTTTCATCCTGTTTAATACCTGGAGTGTATTTCCAGACTGAGGACTATTTTTATTCACTTCCAGAAAATTTCTATGCATTATTTCCTCATAAATGCATTCTCCATCACTCCTACCGTTCTTTTGTCCTGGAGCTCCCAGAATCCCTACTAGTGGATGTGGAATTTTCTGAACTTTTCCTCCAACTATTAGCTGCTAGCCCATGGTTTGCATCTCTGTCTTTCTACAAGGCATAGTGTGGGAATTTCAACGCAGTCTTCCAATTAACTTCCTCTTTCTTTGTTTCCATTTTGTAAGATTCCAGTATTGATGATTATTCTTTTCTGGGAGTGTATGTAAGCTGTATCCTTTTTTATACCTATTTGGGGTTTTTTCCAGCTGTACGTTTTTATTTTGTAATTTCTTGTTTGTTAAATGAAAAAGTCTTAATTTTTCTCTTTGAGCACCCTAGTAATATTTGTTTTAAAGCTGTATATCATTGTATAAATGTAATGTCCACTGTGTTCTGTTTTAAATTTTCTTCCTGTTCTAAATGTTGATTCCACTGGTTGTTTTTCATCAGATATATTTTTTCTTGCACTTTGATATCTTAGTTCACAGTCTAATTTTCAATGTTTTTTTTTTGTTTATTGCTCATTTATTTATTCCTCTCTATCTTGTGATTCTTGTTTGTCTGCACTGGCCTTTCAGGACCTCAATCCAAAACCATACCTTGTGATGACGTTGAGACTAAGTTCAAGCTCCAGCCAGGCTCCTAGAGTGGAGGTCAAGTTTATGTTCTTTCTGCTCAGGCCTGAAGCTTAAATAAATTTTTGATGACATTAAAATCATGTACCACACAACCCATATTTGTAAGATGTAGAGTTGGTGTTTAGTGTAGTCACAAAATTCAGCAACCATCAAGTCAATCTAATCCATTGTGTTCAATCTAATTCCAGAAGATTTCTGTCAACCCAAAAATAAATTCTGTACCATTCAACAGTCATTCCTCACTCTAATCTATTCCCACGTCTTAGAAACAACTGATCTCCTTTCTATATCTACAGATTTGCCTATCTGGATTCTTCATATAAATGGAATGACACACTATGCAGACTTTTGCACCTGGCTTCTTTCATTTAGCATTTTTCAAGATCTGTCCACGTTGTAGCATGTAGCATGACTTTGTTCCTTTGTGTGACTGAGCAGTTGTCAGTTGTATGCACCTGCTACCTTTCATCTACTCATTAAATTATGGACATATGGGGTCATTTCCTCTTTTTAACCATTCTGAACAACACTACTATCTTATTAGTCAGCTTAAGCTGCCATAACAAAATACTATTGATGAGGTGGCTTAATCAACAGAAGTTAATTTCTCACACTTACGAAGTCTGGAATTCTGAGGTCAGAATGCCAGCCTTCAGCCTGTGTCCCTGTCAGGTAGAGAGAGAAGACAGAACAAGCTCTCTGATGCCTCCTCTTACTGTGGCACTAATCACTGCAAATTTTACCACACTTGGAGTTAAGGTTTCAACAGATGCATTTTGGGAATACACAGATGAATCCACAGCACCAGACCTGAACCACTCTGTATCAATGTTTGTGTGAAATCATTTTTCAATTCTCTTGTGTATACATCTAAGAGTAGAATGACTTGGGCATATGGTAACTCTACACTTAGCTTTTTGAGGAACATTTTACATTCTCAAAGCAAGGTTTGTGAATCCTATTTTCTCCATGTACTTTCCAACACTTGTCATTTTTCCAGCTTTTATTATTCTAATGAGTGGGTAGTGGTGTCTTATGGTGGTTTTGACTTGCATTTCCTTAATGATGAATGATGTTGAACATACTTTCATTTGCTTATGAGTTATTTGTATATCTTCTTTGGTAAAAATGTCTATTTAAGATTTGAGCCCCTTTTTAAATTGGGTGATTTGTCTTGTCATCATTGAGTTGTAAGTTATTGGTGTGTGTGTGTATTCTAGGTTAAAAACCTAGCAGGTGTATGATTGGAAAATATTTTCCTTAGGCAGAATTTTGCAGCTTTGCTAAGTCTTCTCTCAGGAACATGCTCAATAAGCCTCTCTTCAGCCCCTGTCTTTAAACAGAGCAGTGATTTATCTCACACCTCCCCCTCCAGCCCTATTCTGGATCCAGGGTCCAGAAAGCCTGGCTTCAGCTTGTGTTTCTGCTGTATCCAATCCATGAAGATGTTAATCTTGCACTGGAGCCTCAATCTGTCTTTTGGCTTCCCATTTATGTTTTATCCATCATTGCTGAGTTTCTAGCAAAGAGCATCATTCAACTGCAAACTCACAGCATCACATGGTCCTCGAAGACCTCTATCAATATTGTTTATAGTATTTTTCTTTGTGTGTACATTTTTTTAAACTGTAAGGTTAGATCTATTGATATTTTTATATGATTTCCTCCCTTGCTTTTAAGCTTAGAAAGATCTCTCCCAACCCAAGGGGAGAGAAATGTGGTCTTGCAATTTCTTCTTATAGTTTCCTTTATTCTTTATATTTTGCTCTCTATTCCATCTAGAATCTATTTATTGTACACGTAGGGATCCAAATGTGATAAGGCCCTCTGAAAGGCTTAGTAATTATCTCAGCATTATCCAGTGATTCAATGTTTTTTAAAAAATTATGTTTGTATTTATTTGAAAGGTAGAGAGAGACAGATGGAGGTCTTTCATCCACTGATTCACATCCCCCAATCCCCAATGTCCCAACAGCCAGGGCTGTGCCAGGCCAAAGTCAAGAGCCTAAAACTCAACCTGGGTTTCCCATATGGGCATCAGGGACACAACTACTGGAACCATCATCCGCTGCCTCCCAGGGCACACATTAACAGGAAGCTTGAATTGAACGGAGAGTCAGGACTCAAACCTAGGCACTCTGCTGTGGATGCAGGAATCCCAAGTGGCATCTTGCTAGACATATATGCTGTGTGTGAGTGTGTGAGTGTGTGTGTGTGTGTCCTCTAACTCTAGCATAGGACCAGTTATATTATGGGTGCTCAACAAAGATTTGCTGGATGAATTTATGGCTGAAGACAGAAAGGTAGAAGGACTCAGAGGGATTGTGTTCTAAGACACTGGTGATGACAGCGTTGGAACAACTGACCATGATACTCAAGAAGACAACCTAATACCTGGTACAGTGCCCATCACACTAACACCCAATAGACAGTCAATATGTGAACAGAATTTTGAGATGGGGAGTTCCATATGAATTAACTTCCTCCAGTTGAGTTTCCCTCCCTCCACTACTCCTCCAACCTATTTCAAAGCTCTCAGCCAGACCAATGCTTCACTTCCGAGGGTGCCCTGTCTGCCTTCCACCAGCTCCTCACAGAAACCCCTGCATCAGTGTGGAGTCAGGTGTCCAGGCAAAAAGCAGTGGGGACAACTTGAGAAAATGGAGGCTTCAGTGATAAATGATGATAACCTCTGTGAGTCCAGTCTCAGATCTTTCTCCCCGAGGGCTGGCCTAATATTTACAACCAATTCTAAGCCAGCTCTCAAAGCATGACAGAGTGGCAGAAACAATGGCTTAAACTCTGAAACCTTGGGTTTCTGCTTCTACCAATTTTGTTTTTAAGCTCAGTGACTATTGGCGAGATACTGAACTGTGTCACAATTTCTTCATCCGTAAAATAGCCACTTCTCTCCACTTCTGCCCATGTGTGTCTCTCCTTTCTTCAAACTTCATTTTTTTTAAGATTTATTTTATTTATTTGAAAGGCAGAGTTACACACAGAGAGAGGGAGAGGTACACACAGAGAGAGAGAGAGAGGTCTTCCATCTGCTGGTTCACTCCCCAACTGGCTGCAACAGCCGGAGCTGCGCTGATCTGAAGCCAGGAGCCAGGAGCTTTCTCCATGTCTCTCTACATGGGTGCAGGGACCCAATGACTTGGGCCATCTTCTGCTGCTTTCTCAGGCCATAGCAGAGAGCTGGATCATAAGTGGAGCAGCCAGGAATCAAATTGGTGCCCATATGGGATGCTGGCACTGCAGACAGCGGATTTACCTGCTATGCCACAGTGTTAGCCCCTCAAACTTCTTTTATTCTTCTGTGTCATTCCCCACACTAATGCTCAATGATTCCCCTTCAATTTGAGGGCTGAACACTTTCCCATGAAACTTCAACTCTGTAGGTTACAGCCTCTCCACACTGTCCCTAGGTACACCCCCTTGGTGCCTAGTGTCAACTTAGGACCAAGAGATGCCCAATAGTCATTACTGTATAAGTTGTCAAGAAAGGGCCAGGCGTTTGGTCTACCAGTTAAGATATCACCCAAGATGTCTGTGTCTTATATCATTACCTGTGTTCAAGTCTTGGTTCCAGCTCCTTACTCCTTATTCCAGCTTCCTGCTAATGTACCCTGGGAAGTAGCAGGTGACAGCTCAAGTAATTGGATTCCTACCACCCACATAAGAGACCTGGATTGAATTTCTGACTGCCCACCTTCAACACTGGCCCAATTATTATGGACATTTCGGGTGTGAACCAGTGGATGGGCTCTTGCTCCGTGTGTGTGTGTGTGTGTGTATGTGTGTGTGTGTGTATCTGTTTCTCTCTCTCTCTCTCCCTCCCTCCCTCCCTCTCAAATAAAGACAAATTTTCAAAATAAGTTAAATCACAAAATATTGGCTCTGGAAAGAAGAAACATTACAAATGATTTTTCCAACCTTATTATTTAAAAGAAAGAAAACCAAAGAGTGCTACTGCTTTCCCAAGGTCAACCACCAGAACCAGGACCCAAAGACTTTTAACTCTCATGCAGAGCTCTGACTTCTACAGTCAGTTCAGCTCCTTAAATGTGTTTTTCCAGGTCCAGGGTCATAACTTAGAACAGAGGTGGTGGCCGGCGCCGTGGCTCAACAGGCTAATCCTCCGGCACACCAGGTTCTAGTCCCGGTCGGGGCACCGGATTCTGTCCCGGTTGCCCCTCTTCCAGGCCAGCCCTCTGCTGTGGCCCAGGAGTGCAGTGGAGGACGGCCCAAGTGCTTGGGCCCTGCACCCCATGGGAGACCAGGGAAAAGCACCTAGCACCTGGCTCCTGCCATCGGATGAGCGCGGTGCGCCGGCCGCAGCGCGCCATCCACGGCAGCCATTGGAGGGTGAACCAACGGCAAAAGGAAGACCTTTCTCTCTGTCTCTCTCTCACTGTCCACTCTGCCTGTCAAAAAAAAAAAAAAAAAAAAGAACAGAGGTGGTAATGAACCAAGAAGAAATCTTAGGTGTAGTCCAAAAGGCTGAAAGTCACTGTTCTCTCCAAGTGCTGTCCTTCTTCCCAAACCACCTTGCTTAGAAGGTAGTCTGTCTCCTGTCCGGGTTTGTGTCAAAGTCCAAAACCACGAAGTGTCTGGATGTCTGTTCATTCCAATGGGAAAGAAAGCCTTTGACAAGAAAATGATTTAAGAAGCATTGGTGCACCTGCATCATAAATTTTTACATTCATTTTTCACTCTGCCATTCCTGACTTTGGAGGAGCAATCTTTCTTCAGACAGGTGACAAACAAGGCTGTGCTTGATTCAAGATAAATCTAGAGACCCCAAAAGCAAATGGGTTGCAAATTGTTCTACAGGAGAGTGTGTGTATCCAATTAGATTATACCCTTCGCTCCCATCATTAAGCTGGGCCAGAGCAACACCCTGCTGTCTCATACTAATGATGCTGTCAAAGGTTTTCCCCATGGTCTTCCAAGCACCAGGCTTTGGGTTGGCAGATCAAGGCTGCCTGATCAAACAGTGAGCTCTTCTCCTCTCGCAGACACTAATAAAGAACAAAAAGCCAGCATGCCCAGGAGAATAAGCTCACAACTACTGTTGGAAAAAACAGGCCTCTCAATTACAGAAGAGAGAGGAAAGGGATCAGAGGCGAGGTCAGGGTCGGCAGGACACTCTGTACAATGGAATTAGAATCACAGGAAGTTGACCCTGGAAAGATCTGAGTTTCCTGATCGTTTATTCCAACCTGATCGTTTCACGAGAACCACGGTCTGAAGTGGCGGATGGCTTTTCCAGAACCTAAGCCATCTGACCCCTCCCCCAGGGATGGTTAGTTTTAGATGTCAACTTGGCTGGGCTAAGGGATGCCCAGATGATGGGTAAAACATTATTTGCATTATTTCTGGATGTATCTGTGAGGGTCTTTCTCAAGGAAATTGTCATTCGACTCAGAGGACAAAAGATCTGTCCTGTCAATGTCATCACCTAATCCATTAAAAGCCCAAATAGAAGAAAAATACTGAAGAAGAGCCAATTCATTCTACCACCTTCTATCTATCTATCATCTATTATTTGTCCATCTAGTATCTATTATTTATCTATCTATCACCTATCTGTCTACCTATTCATCATCATCTATCATCTATCTATTTATCATTTGTCCATCTACTATCTATTATCTATCATCTATCTATTTATCTAGCTATAAATCTATCAATCATCTCTCATCCTTTGAGTTGGGACATCCATGGTCTGCCCTTGAACATCAGAATTCCCAATTCTCTGGTCTTTGGATCCCAACTTGATTCCACAATCTACTTCCCTGCTCCTCCGGCCAGAGTAACTATACGTAGACTTCTCACAGGCTCTGGTTCTTGGAGGGAGCTTGATTCATACACTCCTCATGCAAGATTCTTTTTTCTGTAGTGAGTTCAGCTCCTTAGATACTTTTCCAAGTCCAGTTTACTGTTAATGACCATTAATAACCAAAGGCAGAAGGACATGGGAGACTCATCTTTGCTTTGTGCAGCTGCTATGAGGGGCTTGCACTTGAGGGGCTTCCCCAGGCTCTGGGACAGAACCAGGGGGAAAGGGCTTGGCAGATGAGAAGGTCTTTCAGGATCCTCAAGGATTCTCAGGGAGAACCCAAGAGATCCGTGCCAGCATACTTCATCTGTGTCCACCCAACACCAAAAGGACAATTTGAAGTGATTACCCAGCCAATTTGCCAATTGTTAGTTATGAATAGGCCAGTGTGATGCTTGTCCTGAGAGCTGTGGGAAGAGCCAGCCATCTGGACTCTGAGTTAGGACCAATTCTCTCTCTCTCTCTCTCTCTCTCTCTCTCTCTCTCTCTCTTCCTTGAGTTATAAGTCCATCTTCTGCCCTTGGACATCAGAAAATGTCTTGTAGATAGACTGAATCCATATCCATATCCAAACCTTGACATGAACTTTAGATTGTTACTTGTCTCATCTGGGTATCAATAAATCTGGGCAATGATAGTATCTCATACACATAC
Source organism: Sylvilagus floridanus (assembly GCA_949820135.1). NCBI lineage: Eukaryota > Metazoa > Chordata > Mammalia > Lagomorpha > Leporidae > Sylvilagus > Sylvilagus floridanus. Next base: position 9,154,796 of record OX463234.1, on the reverse strand, counting down.
AGACAGACCCAGCATGGTGGAGGTTCCTTGTCTGTTTTGTTAGTATTATTCTTTGGGTGGAAGAGGGAAGACTCAAAACCACAGCATTTGAAGCCTCAGACCAAAAAGCCAAACTTGGAGAAGCATAGAAGGAAATCATTCATTCATTCATTCCAGAAATATTTACTGTACATCTATGGCATACCAATAGCTGCACTGGAGCCACAGAAGAAGGGAGATTAAGCCCAGCCATTTCCCCCTGGAGCCTGCAGTCTGAGACGATTATCCAGACAATAAGCAAATGTTATATGCTCTTAGAATAGCACATTATTGGGGCCGGTGCCTGGCATAGCCGGTAAAGCTGCCATCTGCAGCACTGGCATCCCATATGGGCACCGGTTCTAGTCCCGGCTGCTCCACTTCTGATCCAGCTCTCTGCTATGGCCTGGGAAAGAAGTATAAGATGGCCCAAGTCCTTGGACCCCTGCACCTGTATGGAAGACTCAGAGGAAGCTCCTGGCTCCTGGCTCCTGGCTCCTGGCTTCGGATTGGCGCAGCTCCGGCTGTTGCGGCCATGTTGGAGTGACCCAGTGGATGGAAGACCTCTCTCTCTCTCTATCTTTCTCTCTCTGCCCCTGCCTCTCTAACTCTGCCTTTCAAATAATAAATAAATAAATCTTAAAAAAAGAAAGAAAGAAAAGAAGAGCACAGGATCATGGGAGCATGGAGAGGGAAACCTGATTTTTGAAGCTTCTCTCATCAAGACGATGTTTTAAGTTGGTAGGACTTTGCTGCAATAGAGAGCGAGGCCCAGTGGAACCACATACAGAGTTGCTCTCACTGACTTAGGGCTTTGAGACGTCTACGTCAGCTCATTTACAATAGAACCACATCTGTTTTTTAACTGCTCTTGTATCAACTCCAGTACTCATCACGTAATCATTCCTGGATGAATAGCTGTGAAAAGAAATGAATGGATTACTTTTCTTTTAAAGATTTATTTATTTATTTGAAAGACAGACTTACAGAGTGGAGACAGAAAGAGAGGTCTTGCATTTGCTGGTTCACTCCCCACATGGCCGCAATGGCTGGAGCTGTGCCGATCCTACGCCAGGAGCCAGGAGCTTCTTACAGGTGTCCCACATGGATTTCCCAAGCCATAGCAGAGAGCAGGATCGGCAGTGGAGCAGCCGTGTCTCGAACCAGTACCCATATGGGATGCCAGCGCTTCAGGCCTGGGCGTTAACCCACTGCGCCACAGCACCCTGGATTCCTTTTCTTAATTTGTGGTGAAATTCCTGTTAACACAAAGCTCATTTTAAAGCCTCCAGTCCCGTGGCATTTAGTACGATCCCAAAGTTGTGAAATTATCCCCTCCATCTTCTTCCAGATATTTCTGTCATCCCAAAAAGGAACTCTGATGTTTATTAGCAGTCACTCCCCCACCCACTCACCCCCACTCCTCCCAGTCTTTGGCAACCTCGAATCCTGTCTCTAATAGGATTCACCTATTCTGAACATTTCACATCCAGACAATCTTGTATCTGTGTCCTTTGCGACCAACTGCCTTCCCTTGGCATAACATTTCAGAGTTCATCCGTGTCATAGCATTGTTCTTTTTCATGGTGAATGGGCTGCTTTTGATGTCAGCTTAATACTTCCTCCTGTGGCTGTAACATAAGCTACTAGCCACCTCCTAAGCCTGGGCATTCAAACATGCTTTCCTGCAAAACATATTCCATGATTCACGGGATAACTTTTATGTATATGTGCAATTCATTTTACTGGCTCCTAAGATCAGGTTTTATTAAGCACACGTACTGTTTATTTATTTCGCTACTAAGCAGCTCACTTGATTAACTTTTTATTAGTCCTATCCTTTATTTATTGCCCAAACTGTGCAAACTGATGATATAGGGCATGATATTTTGAAATATCTATACAGTGGAGAATGGTCAAGCCCAGCTAATGAATGCAGGCATTACCGCCCCCACTTACGTATTTAGAGTAAAAAATGCTTAAAATCTGCTCTTTCATGATTTTCAAGAATATAACATATTGTTAACTATAGTTGCCATACCGAACCATAGGTCTCTTGAATTTATTGCTCCTGTCTGACATTTAGATCTTTTAACCAACATCTCCTCATTTCTCCTCTCTCCCCGCTCCAGCCTCTGCTGACTGCTTCTAGCATCTGTTTCCATGTTTTTCTGTCTGGATTATTTAATTTAACATAGACCCTCAGTCCATCCATGTTGTCACAAGTGACAGGGGTCAATTGTTTTCTAAGGGGTAGTTTTATCCCACTGTGTTTATGTGCCTGGTTTTCTTGCATTTGTTTGTCGGCTGATGGATACTTATGGTTGATTCCATATCCTGGGCGGCTGTATGTAGTGCTGCAGTGAGCATGGATGTGAGATCTCTCCTTGATACCGATCTCATTTCGGTTGTATATATTTCCAGTAATTGGATTGCTAAACCATATGGGAGTTCTATTTTTACTTTTTTGAAGAAATTCCATACTGTTTTCCACAATGACTGTACTAATTTACATTCCCACCAACAGTATACCAGGGTTCGCTTTGATCCACAGCCTCTCCAACACTTGTAACCTCTTGTCTTTTTGATAAAAGCCATTCCAACCACTGGGAGGTGATGCCTCATGGAGGTTTTAATGTACTTTTTTTTAAGTTTCTAAAATTTTATTTATTTATTTGAAAGGCAGAGCAACAGAAAGAAATGTGCATTTTTTTATGCTTGGTGCCATTAAGCATTTTTCACACCTCTTTTGGTCTTTCTATGCCTTCCTTTGAGAAATGTCTATTCAGGAAATTTGCCCACTCTTAATTGGATTTTTTGCTTTCTTGGTATTTAATTGTTTGACTCCCTTATATGTTTAAGTATCAAACCCCTATCAGATGCATGGCTTGCAAATATTTCCTCTTGTCTCTTTCTGTGCAAAAACTCTTAGTTGGATGTCATCTCATTTGCCTATTTTTCCTTTGGTTGTCTATATTTTTAGATTCACATTCCCCCAAAACATCATGGCCCGGACAAATGTCACAGAGCTTTTCCTCTATGTTTTCTTCTTGAATTTCGTATTTTCAAGTCTTCTCTTTATAGTTGGTTTTTGGATGTGGGGTGAGGAATCGAGTTTATCCTTCTGCTTCTAGATAACCAGTTTTCCCATCACCATTTACTGAAGAGACTTTTCCCGGTGTGTTCCTTTGTCATCTGTTAGAAGTTAATTAACAGCATGTGTGGGAACTCATTTCCAGGTTCTCTATTCTGTCCCATTGAGCCACGTGTCTGTTTCTTTTTCAGTGACATGCTATTCGGATTGCTATAAATTTGTTCTGGGGTTTGAAACCAGAGGTCTAATTCTTTCAGCTTTGTTCTTTTGGATCTAAATTGGTTTGACCCTGTGGGATCCTGTACAATTCCATAGAAATTTTTACACTGATTTATCTATTTCTGTAAAAATGTTATTGGGATTTTAATAGGTATGTCATTGAATTTGTAGATTGTTTTGAATAGTGTGGACAGATTATCTTAAGAGTGTTATTTCTTCCAATCCATAAGCATAAGATAGGCTCCCACTTGTTTGCACCTTCTTCCTTTTCTTTATTTCTTATAGCTTTCACTGTAGGGATAGTTCATCTCCTTGACTAAATTATTTTGAAGTATTTTTGGGCATTATTTTAAATTAGATTTTTGAATTTCAATTTCCTTTTGGCTTTTGATAAAACAAAAAAACCGTTGTTCATGGTTAGTGTATGGAAATGCTACTGATTTTTGTATGTTGATTTTGTATCTTCCAACTTTATTGAATTTATTAGTCTTAACAATTTTTTCCTCTTTTTTTGTGGAGTCTTTAGGGTTTTCCGTATATAAGATTATGTTGGGAGCAAACATACACCCTCACCACTTCCTTTCTTTTTTTTTTTAAGATTTTATTTATTTGAGAGGTAGAGTTACAGACGGAGAGGTAGAGATAGAGAGAAAGGTCTTCCATCTGCTGGTTCACTTCTCAAGTGGCCTCAGTGGCTGGAACTGAGCCGATCCGAAGCCAGGAGCCAGGAGCTTCTTCCAGGTCTCCCACATGGGTGCAAGGGCCCAAGGACTCGGGCCATATTCTACTCCTTTCCAGGCCATAACAGAGAGCTAGATTGGAAGTGGAGCGGCTGGGACTCGAACCGGAACCCAAATGGGATGCTGGCACTGTGAGGCTGCTCTACCCGCTATGCCACAGCACTGGCACCTACAACCCTTATTATGAGGTACATTCCTTCTACTTATAAATTTTTCTGCATTTTTCCTTTGGTACCTAATTTTAAAAGAATTGTAACATGAAAAATGTTGAATTTTGTCAAATATCTTTTTTGTGTCTATGGAGATGATCCTATGGGTTTTTTCCCATTCTGTTGATGTAATGTATCCTATTTACTGATTTGTGTATGTTGAACCATATGTGCACTCCAGGAATCAATGCCATTGCATCATGGTGAATGATCCTCTTGGGTTCGGTTTGCTAGTGTTATGTTGAGGATTTTTTATTCCATGCTCGTCAGGAATGTTGGCCTGTAATTTTCTGTTCTTACAGTGCCCTTATCTAGCTCTTAGGTCAGGGTAGCTCTGGCTTCATAAAACGAGTGCAGAAGTGTTACTTCCTAGTGTTTAATAGCTTGAGAAGAATTCATGTTAGTCCTTTAAATGATTGGGAAATTTCAACATGAAAGCCATCAATCCTGAGATTGTCTCTGGTGGGAAATGTTTTATTACTGATTCAAGCTCCTTAGTCATTGTTTATGTGGGGAACCAGCCGCCTGTGGGCACCTCCTCATTGCAATCTGCCTTAACCTGCTGAGCATAACAAAGTCAAGGAAGTACTGACCGCTAGACATGCAAGAGATACACCTTCAACCTGAGGATATGCATGCCCTTTGATCTGATCCATGGACTGCTCGCCCTAGGGGACTGAGAATGGGGGGCAGCCTCTTGAGTCTTTCTCTTTCTTTCTCTCGGCTGCTTCTGCTCTTTCTCTTTCTCTTCTTTCCTTCTTCTATCACTAAAAATAAAAGTTCCTTGAGAACCGATCAACAGCGGTCGTGTCGTGCGTGAATCCGTGGGTTGGACCCTTGTTGGCGAGGGTTCGACAGTTTATCTGTTCGGATTTTTATTTCTTTATGGTTCGGTCTTTGTAGCTTGTGTGTGCCTGGGAATTTGTTTTTTCGAAGTTATGCAATTTGTTGGTATGTAATTGTTCATAGTCATCTCTTATGATCCTTTGTATTTCTATGATAGAAGTTGGAGTATCTCCTCTTTAATTTCTGATTTTGTTCTTCTGAGTCATCTCTCTTTTGGTCTCAGTCAAGCTGAAGGTTTGTTGTTTTTAACTTTTCAGAAAAACAGCTCCTTATTGTGTTGCTCTTTTGTATTTCTTTTCTAGACTCCATTTCGTTTATTTCTGCTCTGATCACTATTAGTTCCTTTCTCCTAATGTTGAGCTTCGTTTATTTCTGGTTACATTAATCTTAATGTATGATTGTTTATTTGAGATCTTCTTTTTTGATCTAAGGTGTTCATTGCTAGAAACTTCCCTCTCGGAAAAACTTTTGCTAAATCCCATACATTTTGCTATGTTTTGCTTCCATTTTCATTTGTCTCAAGATTTTTTTAAGTCTATTGTGAGTTTTTTTTTCCTTTAATTCACTGGTGGTTCGTGATCTTGTTGTTTAATTTCTATATATTTGTTTAATTTCCTGGAATTTATCTTGTTACTGATTCCTGGTTGCCTACCATTGTGTTTGGAAAACTTATACTTGATATTATTTTCATATTCTTCACTTCACTAAAACCTGCTTTGTGGTCTAATACATTATTCTATCCTGCAGAGTGCTTTGTGGGCCTTTGAGAAGAATATGCATTCTGCTATTGTTGGATGAGTTGTTCTATAAATGTCTGTCAGAGCCATTTGGTGTAAAGTGTAGTTCAAGTCCAATATTTCCTTATTGATTTTCTGTCTGGGTGAACTGTTCATTGTTGAAAGTGAGGTGTTGAAGTCTCCTGGTACTGTTATATTACAGTCTGTTTCTTCCTTCTGATCTACTGATATTTTCTTTATCTATTTAGGTGCTTCAGTGTTGGGTGCATACATATTTACAATCGTGATACTCTCTTGTGGAATCAACACCTTTATGCTTACACAGTGATCTTGTCACTTTTTAAAGTTTTAAACTTAAGGTCTATTTTATATAAGTACCACTCGCCCTGCTGTCTTTTGATTTCTGTTTCATGGACTATATTTTTCCACCCCTTTACTTTCCACCTATGCTTGTCTTTAAAGATGATTGGATCTCTTATAACTGTAATGTACTTGGTTCCTGTTTTCTTTTCCTGTTTAGTTACTCTGTGTCTTAAGATTTAATTCATTTACACTCGAGAAAATTATTAATAGGTAATGACATACTAGTGTCTTTTTGTTCATGATTTTCTGTCTGTTTGGTAGACACTTTGTCTTTCTCTCACTCTCTTGCTGTTCTCTGTGATTTTCAGTAGTAACATAAAAACATTTTCATCATTTATTTTTATCTTTCATGTATCATAAGTTTTTGCTTTGCAGTTACCATGAAACTTATATAAAATACCTTACTGTTTTAGCAGGCTATTTTAAGCTGATAATAACCTTGATCACAAATAAATACCATACATTTTTACTCATCTTCACATATTTTTATGCATTTATGGTCATAATTTATATATTATAGATTACATGTTCCCTAAAAGTTTATTGAGCTATTATTATTTTCAATAGTTTTATATTTTAACCTTCATACTAAAAATATGATATAGAAGCTACTATTACAATGGTATTAATTTATTTATCTGAGAGGCAGAGGGACACACAGGGAGAGAAATGCAGACAGAGAGATCGTCCATTTGCTCATTCACTCCCCAAACGCCCACAACAGGTGGAACTGCATCGGGCTGAAATCAGGACTGGGAACTCAGTCCAGATCTTTCATGTGAGTGGCAGGAGTTGTGTCATCATTGCTACCTTCCAGAGTCTGCATTAGCAGGAAGATGGAGTTAGGAGCCAGGGTTGGGCATCAAATCCAGGTACTCTGATAAGGGATGTAGATGTCTTAACCAGCAGCTTAGTCACTAGGCTAAATAATTGCCCCAAAACACTAGAGAATTCGGAATTTGACCAACTCTTTGTTTCTACCAGTGAATTCTATATCTTTATACGTTATTAAATAATGTCATTTTCTTGTGTATTGAATCATTCACTCTCTTTAGCTTTTATTGTTAGGTCTAAAATTAGTGAATTCCTACAGCTTTTTTTCTGTATGGAAAAGCCCTTTTGTTTCTGAAGGACAGCTTTGCTGGGTAAGTAGTCTGGGCTAGCTATGTTTCTTCTACTGGTACTTTGAATATATAATTCTATTCTCTCCCAGCTTACAATGTTTCTGCTGAGAAATCCACTAGGCCTTATGCAAGACCTGGGGTCTGGATCCACAGTGGCTAGCCCCGTGCTGGCATCTACTTAGATGAGACTGGACCCCTAGGCCTGCAGGGGCTTTGGGCCACAAGCACTGACTTAGAGCCTATGTTCTTTGGAACTAAAGCCTGACATTGGGACAGGCCTACAAGCTGGGCCTTTGGGCGCCAGTCTAGAATCCGAGACTCTGAGGACTGGCTTGGTGCCAGGGGTGGTCTGGAGCCCGGGACTCTTGAGTAGCCTGATGGTAGGGTGAGCATGGAACCTGAGACTTAGGACCTGCATTGGTGATGAGGTGGGCTTAGCATTAAATTGGGTCTTGAAGCTGAGTCTTTTTGTGCTTTCCTGGAATCTGGGGTTTAGGGGTCTGGCCTACAAGTAGAGCTGGCCTAGAAATAGCATATGGCTTCTGCCTATAGCCTGGGACCTCTGGGGGCAGCATGGGGCTGAGGTTGCCCAAGGCTGCCAGGTTGACTTGGAACATAAGGAAGGCTTGGCAGTGGAGCAGGCCTGGAGTCTTGGTCTTTGGGTACAGCCTTGGAGCTTGGGGCTATGGAGACCTGTCTGGCACTGTTATGGGAGGAGCCCAGTGTTGCTGTTCACATCACTCTCGCTCCCCAACATGGAAGGTTCTCTCTCTGTGGTGTGCCACCTGGGTTTAGGAAAGGGGTGACGTGTGTGACATAAAACTGTCCTCTCTGCCATTTTCAAAGCATCTGTTTAAGAGTCTGTGCTACACCCAAGTACTGTCATCTCTCACCTGGTTTCCTTAGCTCCTGCCAAGGCATGTGTGTGCTTAGACAGTTGTCCAAGTTGATGCTTCTGTGAGCTGAGAGCCGGAAGGTCCCTTTCTACCATCTTGCTGACATCGCTGGCTTAATTAAGTTTTTTTTTTTTTTCAAACCCAATTGACTCATTTTTCAACTGGCCATTTTAGTGAAATTGCCGAACTGGGAGGCTCATGTAGACACAAACAAAGCATCGTGGGAAGGGAAAAGTTACGAGAGGGGAGTGCAATGCATCCAGTAGAGACTCTAATGTGCCTCTCTTCCCAGCCACAGGGGAAAGCACTTACATCTTCCCAAACATAATTACCTTCCTGGTGTTTAATGAATACGACTTTAATACACGCAATGCAATGGAAATCTGCTCAAACTCAAGACATGGAGGAAGTCCCCTTGCCCTCGCTGCTCTGGTATACAAACGTAAGGCTTTAAATGTCTGGAGATTATTGATTTGGTTGTTGACTCAGGGCAGTCCGGTGGGGTGTCCCTGCAAGCAATCACCTCGTGTATCTAAACATGTTTAGCAAATCTAAACAGAAACCCCAGAGAATGATGCTGGCTGGTGGACCCAGAAGTACAGCAAGACGCACAGAGTTCTGGGACCAGAACAAACCAGTGGTTTTCAGTCTTTGGCAGGTACAGGGATCACCTGGGGAGATTATTAAAAATACAGATGCCTAAGCCAGTTCGCTCACTCTGATTGCATGGCTACGGGCCTATGCATCTATATTTTTAACAAGTTCCCCAGATCATTGTGAGGCACACCAAAGCTAGAGGACCATTAGACCCACCCACTGGGGAGCTCTGTATTGTTTATCTCTTGCAGCAGGAGTGGTTTTCCCGAATGGCTCCAGCGCTCACACTAAGGAATGCTTCAAGAGGTTTCTGTGCAAACCCACTCCTGCAGTCCTGCACAGAAGCTGAAGCTGTGGTCTTGAGATCTCTAAGGAATCCCATGTGGAAGAAAAAACATGTTGATCCAGTAGTCCAGAAAATTCTTATCTGTCCTGAGGAATTATTTTCCTTTGGTGGAGGAAGAATGAGAATGATGAATATTTGTAATACATCACGTTTCTGGTTTATTTCAGTGGCCAAGATCCTCCTGCAATGTTTGGTTTTACAGCAATCTTCTTGCCTGCTTGAACCATGTGAAACTCTTAAGGCTTTGTCTTTTTCTTTAAAAAAAAAAAAGATTTATTTATTTGAAAAGCAGAGTTACAGAGAGGCAGAGGCAGAGAGTGACAAGGGAGGTCTTCTATCTGCTGGTTCACTCCCCAGTTGGTCACGACGGCAGGAACTGCACCCATCCAAACCCAGAAGCCAGGAGCTTCTTCCAGGTCTCCCACGTGGGTGCAGGAGCCCAAAGACTTGGGCCATCTTCTTCTGCTTTCCCAGGCCACAGCAGAGAGCTGGATCAGAAGTGGAACAGCCGGGGCTCAAACCAGTGACCGTATAGGATGCCGGCACTGCAGACGGCAGCTTTACTAGCTATGCCACAGCGCCAGTCCCAAGGTTTTGTCTTAGTTTGTTTTCTGTTCTGACAAAACATCTGATGTTGAGTCATTTATCCAGAAAAGAGGTTTATTTAGTTCACGGTCTTGGAGGTCCAAATGGGTGGTACCAGCATCTGGTTGGCCCTGGGGAGAGCTTCTGGCTATGCCAAAACAGGAAAGATGGCATTGGGACAGGTGCACACGCTCCAAAGAGATCACATTGTGAAACAGGACATGAGGGATCGGGAAGGGGCCGCTATCAAGGGAACCAACCCAGATCTGCAACCACTGTATCCATCCGTTCCCCCACTGGCCTAACAGCCACCTACTAAGCTCTGCCTCTTCAAGTAGACTCTACCATCTCAACTTTGCCACCCAATGTCCCAGCAACCTTCCTGCACACGGCCCTTTGGGAGATAAACCACATCCAAATCATAGCGGGTTTGCACCAGACACATTCCTCTAGAGCGTTTCTATTTTCCTGTGCCATCATTAAAATTTCTCTCTCCGATCAGCTCCTGGCCTTCTGGGGGCCTCTGTGGCATCAGGCCTGGTGAGCATGTGTCCGTGTGTCTTTCTACGAGCTTGTTTGTGTTTTTGCTTACCTCCCCACATCTGCGTCATGAGTGCTGTCTAGTGTAGGCAGCAAGATTCATGACATAACTCTAGTCCTCAGTCTCTTGAAAAGATGTTCATCCCAAAGTGATTAAATGGAAGATTGATGCCAATGCTTAAAAGCAGCATGGTGGGGGGCAGCTCTGTGGCACAGAGGATTAATGCCCTGGTCTGAAGTGCCGGCATCCCATATGGGCGCAGGTTCAAGACGCGGATGTTCCACTTCCCATCCAGCTCTCTGCTGTGGCCTGGGAAAGCAGTGGAAGAGGGCCCAAGTCCTTGGGCCCCTGCAGCCAAGTGGGAGACCTGGAAGAAGCTCCTGGCTCCTGGCTTTGGATCGGTGCAGCTCCAGTCATTGCGGCCATCTGGGGAGTGAACCATTGGATGGAAGACATCTCTCTCTGTCTCTACCTCTCTCTGTAACTCTGTCTTTCAAATAAATACAATAAATCTTTTTTTAAAAAGCTGCATGGAGAATTGTAATGAACAGCTGTGAGGGCTTCACAAGGAAGCCAATTTAGATGGTCACTCCTGCAAACCTCCCTCCTTTTCCTATCTGAACCGCTACCTCTGGGCTTTGATGAGCCCAACTGGCTCAAGGGCTCAAGGCATCAGTCACTTCTATCTTCGGCCGTTTTGCGGAGTTTCAGGCTCCTGACCTTGGCCAGTTGCCTGCCAATTCTTGCAGAAGCAGCAGACCAGAACGTGTGGCTGGAACAGGATCAGTCGCTCTCCACTTCCGGGAAAGAGCTCCTAGTTTATACACTGCCGGATGCAGCTTAGCCGTGTCATCCTTTAAAAAGCACGGATAAGATGGCTTTAATAGGGGAAGAGCTTTGTTCTAGTACTCACACCTTTAATCTACTCTGGTGGAAATTGGCTGCCACCGTGGGGTATGTCTGAAACAGGGGCTCCCGGCTCCAGACTTGCGCCTACGACCCTTGAGAAGTGACTACAAAAACAGGCAGCGATGTAGACTGCTAATGGCTTTTGCACACTGCACATATAGTGGGATACCCACAAAACCTGGCTGCCCACAACCTCCTCTGGTGTCTTCCTAAATGCAGTCCCTTGGAACATACCACATTCCTACAGAGAAAGCTGGAAATAGCAAGACCATAATTTTCCCTGATTCCCGACCCAACGTCGGGTTTACAACATGGCTGTGTCCATCTTCAATTTCCGAAATGAACCAACCATTCAGTGTTCTTTGCTTCCTATGGGTGTCTCGCTGGCTGTAGCAGCTCTTTCTCTTTCTCTCATTTGGATGAGTAATTTTCTTCCCGGGGAAGCAAGTGGGTTAAGTGGGCCACAGTGTCCACCCAGCAAGCCGTGCATAGAACCAATAAGAAGGCCACTGCTCTGAAGAGAACCAGTGAATCTCTGTGGGTCGCTTATGGATTTTTATGCATTGATTTTTATGCATTGATTTTTCTCTGTGGGGGAAAGAAAGATTTCCCCCCATAGGCCACTAAGGCAGACAGTGGCCAAAGGATTGAGCCTAGAGTTTTGTACCAGTAGGGGATGGATCAAGATGTCTTGCATAAGCCAAGGCTCTTCTATCTATCATGTAATTTGGTGGCAGGTGGGGTGTTGACTGGCCCGAGAGTCCACTGTAGCTTGGGAATGGTGTGTGAGGGGTGGGCACATCCATGGGAGACCACCTACCCCAATCCCAGTATCCTCTGAACCTCTAATATGTGTTCAGCTCACTTAGCTTTTTTTGAATACACGTAGCAACAGCGAGCATTTTAAAATCATCTGAGTGGGTTTTTTTAAAAATTCAGTAACGTGTTTGTTTTTGCCCATAAATGATCCGACTCCATGGTGTAGGAAATAAACGAGAAAGCTCAGCCGTCTTCTCTTGTTAGAAGCTGCTATCCAGAAACATCTATGTGGGCACCCTCACTTTTTTTTCTCTTTCTCTCTCGTCTGGGGACGATGAAATCTGCAAAGCCGTTTATCTCCCCTAAATTAGCCGCGTGACCACTCTGAGCTATGAATAACCACTCCCTCACAGCACTAATGCGTGTGTCTGGGAGGGTCAGGCGGTGATCACCCATGCAGAGAGAGCAGCCAAGATCGGTGCAAGCCTGTGTCGGCACTGACCAGTGGCGAGAGCCACAGTCGGAACCCAGGCGCCCCACAGCTGCCGCCAACTCCTCAGGGCAAGAGAACTCACGGGCGCCTTCTGGCCCAAGGAGAGCAGCACGGGGCTCCTCCAGCTGGACTGAGGGGAATCTTCATGGCTGATGGTGCCCCATGTGCACCCCTGGGGCTTCTGGCTCTGCTGCCCTTGACTGTGCCCTGTTTTTCTGTTGACCAGCTCCTACTCACTGACCTCTTAGAGCCGCGGCTCCTGCAGCCACTCAGGATGTAGTGGGTGCTGTCACTCTGTCCCATTATCAGGTGGGTGTTGACTGTGGCAGGGTCTAAAGCAGGAGGCCCTCCTTCTTCACTTGAGAGTGACCACAGCTGAGGCTAAACAAGAGATCGCGAGAGTTATGTGAGTGAGAGAGAGAGAGAGAGAGATCCTGCGCGTGCAGAGAAACACAAACACAGTCAGGTATCAGGCCACTCAACCTGGCTTCCTAGCCTGTCTACCTAAATATGAATGCATCATTTAATCTTTCAGTGTGTGCTTCCTCATCTGTAAACTGAATTATTATATAGATGAGGATGCTTCAAAATGTTTATAGATAATATGAGTAATGAAAAACTGCACATGGTTTTCAAAATTTTCCAGGGCAGATGTTTGGCCTAGTGGTTAAGGAATGGGCTAGGATGGCTGCAGACCACGTCAGAGTGCTTATACTCAAGCCCCAGCTGTGCATCTGACCCCAGTTCCCTGCTAAGGAGCACTCTGGGAGGCAGCGGGTGACGGCTCAGGGAGTTGGATCCCACATGGGAGATGGGGACTGACTTCTGGGCTCCTGGCTTCAACGTGGCCCAGCCCCAGCTGCTGCAGGCCTTAGGGGAGTGGACCAGGGGATGGGCAATCCCTCACTCCTCTCTCTCTCTCTCTCTCTTAAATGAATTTTTTGAAAACTCCTTAAATTTTGCACCCAAATAAATTCCTCTATAAATTCTATGTTTCCATGAACGTTTTGAAGCATCCTTGTATAATTACTGTATATCGTGGGAGATATAGCTATAGAGAGAGATTCATTAAGTTCAAAAGGCTGCTGTGGCATTGCGAGATGGAAAACTCAGATCCTTGCTCAGCCGAAAGAAAAAGATTTGTTGTTATGACCGTGATGACAACGATCACCGAGTTCAAGTTTTCTGGGAAAAGAAGAATTTACCCAAGCGTCTGGATTTATGGAAATCTTTGCAGACGCACAAGGAAAAACTCTTCACCTCCGAGGAGAGCCCTTGTCTGAGGAGGAGCTGAGCCTCCTAACAGAGGTTGAATAATCCAGAGCGCCCTGGAGGGTTTTCAGTCCCTGTTAGGCTGGAGCGAGCCCTGCCCCTCCCCGCCCCGGACCATCTCTCCAGCCTTCTGCAAATCCCAGAATAAAGACATTAGCAATCACCTTCTGGGCTGCAATATAAAATACTTGAAATGTCAGGCCGGGGTGATGAGAGGAGCAGCAGTAGAAACACCTGCTGTTTCTGTAATGGACAGAGTGTGTCTGTACACTCTGATCATAAAACGCTACGCAGCGACAGAGTTGCATTCGGTTTGCGTGCCAAAGCTCCCGTTTGGGCAGTGAAGTGCTCTCTTTGGGAGTTAATAAAATCATAATGGCCAGGCATCAGGGTTTCTTCGTTTCCTTTAGTTGTTGAGGCACTTTCTCTTTAAGTCTATAAAGCCATTTAAATGCCTTACCGAATTCCACCCCTGGTGAAGTGATAATTGTCATTCCCTTTGGCTACCTAACTTCTACCCCCTCTTTATATTTGCAGAGAAATAGCTCACCTGCAATCTGGAAGCTAAATGTGCAAGACACTCATCTTTCTCAGCCTCTCTTGCAGTTAGGCATAGATGCATGGCCTGGCTCCACTGCTCATGCGCCTGGACACCAAATCGGAAGTCAGGGATGTGAACACGCTAGGATCACGTGAGTCGTTTTGCAGCTGAGATAGACACTTCATTTCTATTCCATTTCCATTCTGTTCTATTATATCCTGAGTCACAAGCCTCACACAGTGGCAGCTGTGTCTCCACGGAACCCTTATGCAGTGCAACCTCAAGCATTGTCCCTGTTTGCATCAAACCCTCTGAACGTGACCCTCAGATCCTTCCAGAGCTCCTGGGAGTTTCTTGCTCCCCTTCTGTGTCATGTTCTTCTTCTCTTCATCTGGCTATTTTCTGCTCCTTCTTGCTGAGATAAGACCTAGGTGGCCTTGGTCCCAACTAGGAACCAAGTTCTGCCTCTTCCAAGAACTCTTCCTCCCATCAGGCTGTTTCAACCTCTCAGCGTCAGCGGTTCTGCTGTGCTTTCCATCTCTTCATCCCCTCCGAAAGTTCATGTTCAAACTTAATCTCCAGAGCTGTGCTGTGGCGCAGTGGGTTAAGGGCCTGGCCTGAAGCACAGGCATCCCATATGGGCACTGGTTCGAGTCCCGGCTGCTCCACTTCCAATCCAGTTCTCTGCTATGGCCTGGGAAAGCAGTAGAAGATGGCCCAAGTCCTTGGGCCCCTGCACCCACATGGGAGACCCAGAAGAAGCTCCTGGCTCCTGGCTTCGGATCAGCGCAGCTCTGGCTGCAGCCATCTAGTGAGTGAACCAACGGATAGAAGACCTCTCTCTCTCTGTCTCTACCTCTCTCTGTAACTCTGTCTTTCAAATAAATAAAATAAATCTTAAAAAAACTTAATCCCCAATGCAACAGTATTGGAAGGCATAGTCTTTGGGAAGTGATTGAGTCATGATAAGATTAAAAGGTGTGACAGAGAAAGCTCATCCCTTTTTATGTATTTGTTTTCCTTTGCCCTTCTGCCTTCTGACATGTGAGGGCACAGCGTTCCTTCCCTCGAGGACGCAGGATGGGAGGCACCACCTTGGAAGCAGAGAGAAGCCCTTCCCAGACTAGACCTGCTGGTGCCTTGAACTTGGGCGTCCAGCCTCCATGACTTGAATAAGTAGATGTCTGTCCTTTGTAACGTGCCCAGTCTCCAGCAGTCTGTTATAGCAGCACTCATGGGCCAAGGCCAGCTAATTCTTATCAATTTTTTTTTATCACAAGTGCCCAGAACTACAGATGCTCAATAAACACCCCTGTACTGTTTTCTTATGGCTACCATACAAATAACCATATATTTGAGATCTTAAACAACACACATTTAGGGGCTGGCATTGTTGTGTAGTAAGCTAAACCTCCACCTGTGGTGCCAGCATCCCATAGTGGTGATAGTTTGTGTCCTGGCTGCTCCTCTTCTGATCCATTTCTCTGCTTATGGCTTGGGAAAACAGTGGAAGATGGTCCAAGTCCTTGGGCCTCTGCATCTCTATGGGAGACCCAGAGGAAACCCCTGACTCCTGGCTTTGGATCAACTCAGCTCTGGCTTTGTGGCCATTTTGGGGAGTGAACAAGTAGATGGAATACTTCTCTCTCTGTCTCTCCCTCCCTCTCTCTGCAACTCTCTTTCTCAAATAAATAAATATTCACACACACATACACACACATTTATTCCCTCAGAGATTTGGAGGCCAGAAATTCAAAATCCGTTTTTGGGTCCAGAATCAAGATGTGAGCAAAGCTATGTGAAGTCCCCGGCGAAGAATCCGTCACTTGCCCCTTGCTGCTTATGGCTGCTCTGAACATCCTTGGCTTGTGGCTGTGTAACCCCAGTCTCTACTGTCCCAGCTGCATTGCCTGCTCGTCTTCGGACTGCCATCTTCTCCCTCCCTCCTATAAGGATCATGGTGATGACAGTTAGGCCACCAGGATAATGACCCCGGATAACTTCACCATCGGAAGATCTCTCCCTTAACTGCGTCTCTGTAATCACAGGCGCCAGAGGTCAAGATACAGACACCCTGGCAGCCCTCGTTCAGCCTACCACATCGCAGGTCATGCGCTGCACGAATTTCCATTATGTAAACCACTAGCCTACCCTCCCCAGGACACTGTGTTTGGAGCTCACCCATGTGACTCTGTCTTGGGTGAAACCAGTTTCATGGCAGAACCCCTTGGGCTGAGTCTCCGTTGAGCAACCTGCCCGTGTGCAGATCGCCTGGTGGCTGAAAGTTCTCGAAAAGGTCGCTCAAGCCGTTGTGATGTCAGTCTTTTCTGTCCTGCTACTATGTGGCCTTGAACAAAGCTACTGGATAAATGGAACAGCTCTGCTCTTACGGCTGGGAGACCGGTGGCCAGGCTCTTCTTCATGTGGGAACCTGAGTAAACATTCCCTCTCCCTGGACCTCGGTTTATCTTTCCTGTAAGGACAGACTGAAATACTTCCCATTTAGCCACATCCCATACTATATGCTTCCATTTATAAGCTAAGTGGTATTATTTAGGAATGATGACCTACATGAAAATGCAATAAAAAAATGGCAGCAATGCTCACAAAAGCTAAACTGACAGCAAAATGAATGTGGCTTATATGAGTACGTAGAGTGGAATATCATTCAGCCTTTAAAAAGAACTAAGTTCTTGCAAATGGATGAACATTGGAGACATCATGGCCAAGTGGAATAAGCCAGATGAGAAGAAACACATTTCCAAGGATGACCCTTGTGGGAGATGTCCAGAACCAGCCAACTAACGGAGACGGAAGGTGGATCAGCACTTGCCTAGGGTCTATAGGGGTAAAGCTTGGGAGGTGGCATTTATAATGAGGTTCCTAGTCACAGTCACAGAGACAGAAAGCAGAATGGCATTACAGGGGTTGGGGCAGGAGAATGGGAAGTTGGTGGGGACAGAGTTGCAGCTTTGAAACCTGAAAAGAGTTGTGGACATGTGTGGTGGTGATGATCGTATAGCAAAATGAACCACAAAACTGAGCACTTAAAAATGGTTATGATGGTAAATTTTACGTTATCTATGTTTCAACACAATTTAAAAAGCCAGAAACATATAAAAACTAGGCTAGTGACTATGTCTGGTTTGGAGAAGGCATAAGGAGGTTCATTTGGCCAATGTGTATTTCTTGACCTGGGTAAGGGGTGGATCACATGGGTATTTGCATCCTAATCATTTGCTAGGCTTTACAGAAAAAGCTTACTGATTTATTTATTTATTTTTATTTGTGATACAGAGTTACAGAGAGGGGTAGAGACAGAGAGAGGTCTTCCATCTGCTGGTTCACTCCCCAGATGGCCGCAATGGAGCTTCTTCCGGGTCTTCCACGTGAGTACAGGGGCCCAAGGACTTGGGACATCTTCTACTGATTTCCCAGGCCATAGCAGAGAGCAGGATTAAAAGTGGAGCAGCCGGGACTCGAACTGGCGCCCATATGGGATGCCGGCGCTTCAGGCCAGGACATTAACCTGCTGCGCCACAGCGCTGGCCCCTACTTATTTATTTTTAAAATTTCTATTCACTTATTTTAGAAGGAAGGAGGAGAAACAGCAAGACAGAATTCCCATCTGCTAGTTCCCTCCCCTAAAAGCCTCTGATGGCCAGGGCTATGTTGGGGAAAAGCTGGGCACTGCGAACTCACCCTGGGTGTCCCACATAGGTATCAGGAACCCAGCTACATGCCCCTCTGGGGTTCTGCATTAGCGGGAAGTAGAAGTCAGTGGCAAGAGACAGGCATGGAACCCAGGCACTCCAAAGTGGGGGTATAAGTGTCTTCACTGGTGTCTTAACCAGTAGGCCCAATACTTGTCCCCTAATTAATTATTTTTATTGAATGGTTTCATTAACTACTTTTTATTTAATTTATTATTTGGAAAAACCCCAACCATTCCCAGGATGAGAGATAATAACATAAGTCCAGCTGCAACAATTATCCTTGTTGTGGGCTTGTGCACGCCTCCTAATCTGGGAGAGCGTGGGACGGCTGAAGGCCAAGTGCAGATGTTATATTATTTCATGCAAAAATCCTTCAGTCCATGCATGGATGCTTTGTGCATTTTTGAGTGTAGGATGCTTAAAGTGTAGGATGCTAAAGATGCTCAAAGTATAAAGGCGGGAGTGGACCTGGCCACTCTTCCCATGCAGGGAAAGGGTGTGTACGTGTGTGTATGTACGCAAGTGTGACTGTATGGGTGCATGATTGTGCATCTGTTCCATGTGTGCATGCAAGCATGTGTGCATGTGTGTTAATGTGTGTGCTTGTATGTGTGTATACATGCATGCGTGTGCATGTGTGTGTATCTGTGTTCGTGCATGCATGTGTGTGCATGGTGTATGTATGCATGTGTGTATGTGTGCATGTGTGTGAATCAGTGTGTATGTGCATGTGTGGGTGTGGGTGCAGTGGGCACGTGCTCACAGCCCTGGGTTGGAAGGACAGATACACCAGTGGCTTTCTGTCCCAGCTTGGGGGTGGGGGGCACAGTTTTGGCTCCCACTGATGGAGCCGAACACTTTCAAGATCCAAGTCAAGCCTGGGAGCCCAGAGGAGCTGTAACCCCCGTTTGTACAAGAAGTCACTGTCCATTGTCAAGTCCAAACCCCACATCTGTCTTCTCTGTCTGGCCAGCATCGAGCACAGTGAGTCACCCGGAGTCAGACCTCCATCAATATTCAAGGAATTAATGACCTGGGCGTAAAATGTCTCCAAAGAACCTCACAGCTTGGAAGAGACCCAGATTTTTGCAATAACTTGAAGCAAACTTCCCAGCCCTTGGAGAGAAGAGGGAATTCCTGGGCCCCTGCATGGAATTCCGGCCAGGAGGGGCTTGGGTCCCTGAGACAAACATCTGTGTCCCAAATGTGGGCCTGCGTTAGTCCTGCTGCTAGAGAAATCTGAAAGCAGGTTCATGGTGCATGCACGCTGTAAATGCCCCAGTCGTATAAAACACGGGTAGAAATGAGGGTGTGCATAACGGGCCCTCAGTCCTGGTGTGGTCAGGCCCTCTCTATAGGTCGCTGAGATCCTGGGCGCCATGCAAACAGCCTAATGGAAGAGTCCCATCTGGGATCGCCACAATCTTCCCATTGTCCAAGTCTCCCCTTCCAGAAGCTCCTCACACTTAGCAAGCCGTCCAGCTCCTACCACAGTGCCTTTGCACTGGCTGTTCCCCTGCTGGGCATGCTTTTCTCCCCAGGGCTTGCTCCCTCGTGTTCTGTAAGTCCATGGTCAAATATCACCTTGTAGACTTCTCATGACTAGCTACATGCACAGGATAGCAACCCCTCCTGGATCCCAGCTCCCCCTGTCTCTTGGACTCTGCTTATTTTTCTGTGCAACCCCTCTGTCAGTCTCCCCTCCCTCAGCCACAGCATAGAAGCTCCATGGGAGATTTCATTTATTTTCTCCACCGTGGTGAATCCAGAGCCTAGAGCAGTGCTTGGTGTATAATGGGGATTCAGTTCGTCTTTGTTGAATTCTAGTGGGGGCTGCGCAGTGTCACTGAACACTTGTGAGCTCTCAGATTTTGTCTTCCCAGCTGGTCCCCTCATGATCTCCTTCTGTTTGATCTGCTTGCCCAAGAGCTATGGGAATGGCCAAACACACAACACCCAACACTGGACAGTTGGATCCACAGTAACTTATGAATCATACAGACTCACAGCCTGGGGAGCGGGGAGGTAGAACCACACAAGGGTGGTACTCAGGAAGACAGGGAACCAGCAGGGGCAATGGGAGGTGAGCCTTATAGTACAAAGAGGGTGGGGTGACCTTGTCCCCAGGGGATATGTGGTCACCCAGCTGGAATGATTCCATAAGCTGGCAGAGAACTGAAGCCCAGGGGCTCAAGGATAAGTAGGAGCTGGGCCTGAACCCCTGATAAAGAGAGTTGTTTGGCCAGGGGACCTCACCTGTGGGAAGAGAGTGAGGAGGAGGCTTTGCAGGTGAGTCACCTGAGACCCTCCTGGTTTCAACAGCAAATACTGAGCTTCATGTCAAGCCGTGCATCCCACTCCTCTCTTGTGCGTGTGCTTGAACAGGGCTAGCTGGTCCATCCTGGAGGTCCTGGGCTCGCTCTCTGCCAGCCCAGCTCTGCTCTTGGCTCCTACTTGGTCCCAGTGCCTCCATGGTGCTGCTGCTGGGACTTTCAGTTCTAACAACCAACTCCAGGCCATCAAATCCTGTCTCTCCGGGGATTGGCTCGGTGTATGTAGATGTTCTATCTTCTGTCCTACTCTGTTCTCTCTGATCTCGCACAATGACTTGTGGAGAGAAGAAAGCATTTGATCCACTGTTAAAGAGACTCTGCCCCTTGGCTCATTCCAACGGGGACCTGACCCAACTGCCTACTAGTTCATCTCCCCCCTCATGTTTTCAGGAGTTCTCTCTACTGCTTGGGACCTCCAGGCAGAGCCTTCGACCACGGTCATTGAAAACAGGGCTCTAACAAAAAGGGTCATATGAACAAGGGCTGCAAACTCCACCTACCTTCCCTTGAATAGACACGGGATCCATGCCTCAGTCCACATGGCCTTGTAAGAATTCCTTGAGACAATGGGTGTCCAGGGTGAAGGGCAGGACACTGTGTGTGACTGAGACCCAGCAGGGGAGCCATGAAAGAAGCTGTGGCTGTTCCCAGGGCATGTGCTGCTGGGGTGACCATGTCCTCCTGTTAGCGAAGGTGAGTGGTGGGATTCTTCTCTCTGCACAGGAAAGAATTCAAGCAGGAGACACAGAGCAAAGCTTCAAGCTTTGTTGGGGACGGGGCACCTGTCAGAATGGAAGGGACCGAGAAAGAGTGCCCAGTCACTCAGACTTGGGAAAAGTGAGTTTCCATGGTTAAATGGAGAAAATACACCTTGCAGGGTAGGTGGATGGCTCAGCAGAGAGCCAAGAGCTGAGTGCAAGGTCTGTCTTCAGACTGGGGCTTATAAGGGAAAGAATCCAATTTTCCCCGTCGTTACTCCTCCTCCAGGATGAAGAAAATCCCTCCCAGGTTTCATTATCAGACTGGGGAGTCTACCTGGAGCCCGGCAGAGCAGCCTCCCCCAGGATGCTGCCTGGGAGAGAGGCTCTGGAGGCTTTATTGCTCCATGGTATCAGGCTGGGTAACCCATGTGGTGCTGAGGAGAGAGGATCATCCAGGGGAGCTTCCCCTGGGGAAAGGGTGAGACCACCTCGAAAGTTATCGGGGTCCAGGCAAGACTTTGCAGTGTAGCTACTGGGGTTCTTCCAAGGTTAATTCTGCAGCTTCTGTTGCATTTCTTTCAAACCCCTCTCCCTAACTTCCTACCTAACACTCCTACTGGGAGCTGGGAAGAACTCAGCCACAGATACTGGGGCTTCTAGGGAGTCCTCAGGCTGGGACCACCTCCCTCTACAGTCAGAGCTGCCGAGGAGCCCTAGAGCATCTGTCCCAATGGCCACTGGAAGTGTAGAGACTTTGCAAGGCAGAAGAACCACTGGCTTTGCTAAGAGACCCCTCCGCCGCCATTGGCCATCGCCAGATCACCTGGAATCCTGCTGTGATCTCCGGACCAAATCCTGAAGCTGTCGCGTGGTCCCCTTGGACTTCAGGTTTTGTCTGTGAAATGGGGAGGACAAAGGTGACAAACAGAGACCCAAGTTTCCCTCCTGCACTGCTGAGGGTCTATGGGCCCTGCTGAAGTGCACCCAACACCATCACCAACAACCCAGACCTGCCCTTGAATTTCAGTGTTGAGCGCAGGGTGGGTAGAGTGTTTATGCTCTTAACCCAAGTGCTCCCAAAACAGGGTAAACTGAAGCAGGCTTCACATGCAGCTTTATAAGGCTTTTCAAGTAAAATTTCCTGAAGGGGAAGAAGCAACATCTGAAAGCAACTGAGCCAAACAAAGCCCATCTGACAAAGAGGACTCAGCCTGGGGACTGGGGGCCGGGGTCACTGTATTCTGTCTAAAGGGAGCGAGAGGAAGCAGAGGTATGGGACATGGTGCCCAGGTGGAGATCTGCCACTGGAACCCTTAAGAGAGGCTCAGATCCAGGTCCCCAGGGTGCAGGGTTGCTACTCAGACACAGTAATGAGCCCCCAAGGTGCACATGAACCAGGGGATCATTGCCAAGTCCAACTCAGTCTCTCCCTGCAGGCTCCTCCCTGCCTTCCCTCCCCAGCTTGTCTCTTCTCCTATCCTCTAGTGCCTGGCACCTGGCTCGCTCTATCCAGTCTCAGGAGGGGATCCCTGCCTAATCAGGAGCAAGAGGGTGAATGCCAGGATCTTTGTGGCTGCTCGAACGCCAGGGGAGTCGGGGTAACTCTTCTGCTGCAGGTGCCATAGCCCCACAGCCCTGGGCAAGCTGCCTCCAGAGCAGAGTGAGTGCCATGCCCCTCCCCCAAGTCTTCTCCACCCAGCCACTCCCACCTTGCCTCTTGCCCTTGGCTTTGTGGCTCTCCAATGCCCAGAGCCTCCCTGGTTCCCATGGCTGGGTAGGCGTTCCTCCTGACACTTATCCTTGAATGATTGCTTGTCATTGTGGTCCCCTCTCCACCCAGAGAAGGGGCCAGGACCACGTGCTGTGAGCGTTCATCTCTGGGTCCCCAGCAGGAAGCACACACACCCCCACAAGCGACATGTTGCAAATAGGGGCAGATATAGGAACAAAGATATAGGAACAAAGATATAGGAACAAAGGGCTCCCCGGAGGGGGGTGCTGCTTGAGGTCTGGAGGCTGGTGGGTACCAGGAGAGAGGAAGCAACTTTCTCTCCGCTGCTTGCCCTGACAGCACCAGCAGGATGTGGTCGGGTGCGGAAGTGACGGTTGGGCTTCAGGGCATCCATTAAAACCCAAAGGAAAACAGTATCTAAGCAACAGGGAACCTCGATGTGCAATGTGGCCATGATGTCACAGGAACCCCTCCGACCCCCACCACAGCTGTCATGTCTTGTCCTCTCGGTTTCTCCTGGATGAACAATTTCCTCTGGAGGATTCCGCCAAGCTGGAACTCAAGTCCAGGAGCTCAGCTGGGTGGGAGCGGAAGCGACTGGGTTTCAACTCATTTCTCCCCAGGAACAGCACTGCTTGACCTTGGGTGGGTTGGGCTCTCTGGACATCAGTTTCCACGACTGTGGGTCCCACTGTTCTAGAGGTTGTGATTCTGCCCCATAGGAGAGAGAGGAAGTGTGGGGCTGTGCTTGCCACAGGCAGCTCCTGGGTAGCAGGCAGAGCACACGCCAGCAACCCAAGGGAGACAGGTGGCAGTCCCAACAGGCTGCAGCCAGCCAGGCCTCCCCAGTGGTGGCTGCTGGGGCAGCATTCAGAATTCCAGCTGCATCCCTGGTCCCCACGCAGCCTCCTCTCCAACTCCCCCCAGCCCACTGCTGTCTCCAGATGAAATCTGCAGAATCCAGACTGTATCTGCCAGTGGATTTTTTTTTTTAATGTTTATTTGAAAAGCAGGTTTATAGAGAAGAGAGGGAGAGACAGAGAGAGAGCCTCCATCAGCTGGTTCACTCCCCAAAAGCCAGAGCTGGGCCAGGCCAAAGCCAGGAGCTTTATCCAGGTCTCCCAAGAGGGTGCAGGGGCCCAAAACTTGGGCCATCTTCTACTGCTTTCCCAGGCCACAGCAGAGAGCTGGATTGGAAGAGGAGCAGCCGGGACTCAACCCAGCGCCCATATGGGATGCTGGCACTGCAGGTGACGACCTAATGCGTTATGCCACAGCATTGGCCCCTCACCCAGTGTTTATGAAATATGGATCATAAAAATGATCTGTGGTACAGCTCCCTGCTGATGCCCCTGGAAAGGCAACCGATGATGGCCCAAGTGCTTGGACCCCTGGCACCTGCACGGGAGACCTGGATGGAGCTCCCAGCTCCTGGATTTGGTCTGGGCCAGCCCTGGCTGTTGTGGGTATTTGGGGAGTGACCCAGCGAATGAAAGATCTCTATTTTTCTCCCTCTCCCTCCTTTTCTCTCCTCCTCCCCAACCACCTCTCTCCTCCCCCTCCCCCTCCCCCCTCTCTCTGTGTGTCATTCTGCCCTTCAAATAAATAAAATAATGTTTTTTTTTAGAAAAGGAGAAGAAGAGTTCAAATCTGCAGCTGGTGGGTAAAGTGTTTGACCTCCTCGTGGTCAGTGGTATTCAGGTGCCGGGAGTTTCTTGGAAGGGAATGGGCTCTTACACGGGGGAAGAGTTTCCAGAAAGCCGTGAGGGGGGCCCTGAGCCAGCCTCAGGAACTCTCCTCTTGGATTTCCAGGCACAATCGCTGCCTTGAAAAGCCCGTTCTGGGGGCCGGCGCTGTGGTGTAGCGGGTAAAACCACCACCGCCTGCAGTGCTGGCATCCCATATGGATGTCGGTTCGAGACCCGGCTGCTCCACTTCCAATCCAGCTCTCTGCTGCAACCTGGGAAAGCAGTAGAAGATGGCCCAGGTCCTTGGGCCTCTGCACCCATGTGGGAGACCTGGAGGAAGCTCCTGGCTCCTTGCTTTGGATCGCTGCAGCTCTGGCTGTGGCAGCCATCTGGGGAGTGAACCAGCGGATGGAAGACCTCTCTCTCTCTCTGCTTCTCCTTCTCTCTGTGTGTAACTCTGACTTTCAAAGTAAATAAAAATCTTTAAAAAATTGGAGTCAGCCTCTTCCTCTGGGCACCTCTGTAAGTCCTGTAAGCTGCCCCTGCCCAGAGTCCTGAGGGACAGGTGCCCTGTGCACTCGGGCAAAGCTGGAAGCAAGGAGCCGAGGCAAGAGGCTGGGGACCGTGGTAATCAAAAGGGAGCCACTCGCATCCAACCTGATCAAGTAGGAATGGGAGTCTTTGAGGGAGGGCTCTCGTGGACACGTGCCTAGGACAGAAGTTAACACAAAGACCAAAAACCACGACCTTGTCCAAAGCCGCCGCCAACTTACACAAAATTACCATGCACCTACGTGTCCGGCAGCCGCCTGATCGACCTTGAACTCACTTCACCCTTGCTATTGAACCTTGCAGCCAAAGATTCTGGTCTCAGAAGCACGAATGTAACCCTCTTCATTTTACCTTCGAAACACCTGTCTTCCTACACCTCTCCCAACATCACAGCATGCCTATCCCAGATTGGCAAATTCCCTGCTCACTCCCAAATAAAATCATTTTCTTAAGAGAGTTCATTGTGTGTTCAGATAGACTGGAGGCTTAGTCATACTCCTCCAATACCCAAGAATCCACTTTTACCAAAGCCTTCCCTCCCGGCTAGCATGGAGAGGGCTGGCTCAGACCCCCCAGCGCAAGATGGCCAAGGCATTGTCATAGGTTAGAGTGCACACTGTGTCCCCTGTGTGGAGAGCCACGAGTCTCCCTCCATCACCACTTGTCCGACCTGCACAAGCTGTAGTTTGCTCATGAGCAAGACTGGGAGAACAGTAGCAGCTTAGAAGTGTTGTGAAAATTAAATGACTCACTGTATAAAAGCCACTATAGAAAAGCAGCCCAGGGACACTTAAATAAGTGAGTAGCTTGCAATTGTCCCAGCATGAACACCGATCGCTCCTCCAGCTCTCTCAGCTCTCAAGGAGCCATAGTAACGGGCAAGTGTTTAGTTCTTATTTATTTACTTATTTTTATTTAACTTCAGAGCCTGAGAAAGAGGGAGAGAGAGCTCCTATCTTACTAGTTCATTATCCAAATGCCCACAACAGCCCCAGCTGGGGCCAAAACTGGGCTCTGAGAACTCAGTCCAGGTCTCCCACTTGGGTGGCAGGGACCCAGTTCCTTAAGCTGCCACTGCCACCTGCCGGAGTCTGCATTAGCAGGGAGCTAGATCAGGAGTGGAGCTGGGAACCAAACCCAGGCACTCGGATGGACGTGGAATGCACGTGTCTTATTGGAGTCTTAAGGGTTAGGCCCAAGGCGCAGTCCACCAGCAAGTATTTAAGGAGACAATGAGAAAGTAACTTCTGTCTGAGGTCCAGAAATCCGGGCTCTAGTCTCACCAAGCCCCCTGGAGCTATCAGCCCGCCTAACTAACTAGCAAGTTCATGTACCTCTCTGTGCTTGCTGTTATGGCCAAACTAAGATCCCTGGGGTTCCCCCTTTGGAAGGGAGACATTCCCAGAAGCCCGTGAAGTGAAATGAAGAGGCTGATCCTGACTTTCCAAGCTGGCTGGCGACTGGTCTCTGGGGCTGCTGGTCTGGGAGGACTTAACCCAGGCTGCTCCCCTCTCCTTTCATTTTAACAACCTGGCAGGGGCTGTGCGTTCCTCCTCGGCTGCCTGGGCTCAGCTACACGGCCTTGCACGCTGGGCTGGGAGCCCAGAGAGGCCTTGGTGAAGAGACACTTGGGGACCTTCCTTTTCCAATGCCTGGCTCTGATTTATCTCTCCTCCTGGCCGGGGTTCTGCTGCCCTGATCTTATAACCACATAATTATGTTGTTAGCACATGATGAGCCGCAGTACACAGCGTGCCGTGCTGGGGAGGATTAGAATAAATCGCTGCTCCCGCGAGTTTGGAGATGGACCAGCACCGCAAGGGAAGAGAAAGAGGAGGGAGGAGAGGAGAGAGGGCCAGCTGTGGGCCCACGCACATCCACTACAACCCTGCACATTCCCAGTGTCTTACAGGCCACCCGGCTCTGGTCATGGGTAAAGAGACCCAGGAGAGGGAGACAGGGACTTGGCTTGAACCTTGCTTGTATGCAACAGGGAGCAGACGAAGACATCCGCAGTGAGAATGAGAACTTGGTGTTGACCCCGGTCTGGATGTTGGCGGGAGTTACAGTGCGCAGAAAGCCAAATCTGCACGTCTGGGCTGCCCCAAGAGCAGCGCCGGTGTCTCAGACCCTGGGGGGAACATACCAGCAGTCCCACCTTAGCAACTGCTAAGCCCAGTGCACAGAGCCTACTCTGTCTGCACTGGGAGCTTGCGGGGTTGAGGGAGCTCAGCTCTGCACACTGTAGTCGCTTTGACATTGGACAATCTAACCCCATATGCTCAGCCGACTCAGAAGCTTGGCCCACACAGTGCCCTCTGCCAGGAATACCCTCTCCCTTCTCCTTCTGTTTGCTTGTATGCTCACCTCCGGGGCTGCCCTGGGGTGGACCTCTGCCCTAGGCATGCCCAGCTGTGATGGAATTGTCTGTCCGGATGAAGCTCCGATTACCCCCATTGTTGCCTGCTACAGTGGACAGACCCTCATAAGTAGGACGGATGACCTTGGCAGAAGAGGTCAGGTCCCTACCTAGCCCTCTGTCCACTCAGGGAGGAGGACACAGAGAGAGAATGGAAGAAATCTGCAATGCAGAAGACGACCCTCCCCAGAGCAAGGATGGCACCCGAGCTTGGACTGCAGGAAGTGACTGTCTGTCATTTATGAGCCATGCCATTCCACGGGACTGTGTTCCAGCAGCCCGGATGGACTAAGATGCCTGCCTGCTCTGTACTTGCTTCAGGCAGCAAATGGCCTGAGCCATCTCTGTACGGGATGTTGGAGATGGGGTGGAACAGCCGTGCAGCTGGGACCAAGAGTGATGGGAAACTTGGCTGAATGTCCGTGGGCGGGGATCCACTGAGAACAGTGGTGCCTTGCTGAGGAGCTCCGAGGCGAGGTGCAGGGTGGGGTCCTGCTTCTTGGGGTCTGGCGTGCTTGGAGAGCCAGACACGCCAGCTGTTAGGAGAAGGGGGTGATGCCGCAGCTGGCAGGCTAGAACGATTGATGGAAGCTGGAGATGGAAAGCAGAAAATAAGAAGATAGAGGTATGAGCACCTGAGCAGAAGGCAGGGCATGGTGATGGCGGAAGTCAGCCTTCCCCTCCTCCATCCTGGACCCCAACGTGTGCTTCCCTACAGTCCAGGGGTCCTAGGATTCCGCCGCCCTGTCTCCACCCCAGCCAAGCCCCAAGCCACCTTCCACCTTTCCCTGCTCCGGGAGCTGGCAGTGCTACACAGCTGCTGCCGGCTGCTCCCCTACTTGGCTCCTCGCTACTGCTCTCGCTGGCTCCCTGATGAAATTCCCAGAGCCTCAGCTCCAAAGAATCCCACTTCCTGGAGGCTCTGAGCTCTCGCTCTCACCGCTGACCTCATCCGCCTTGGGGAGGTGGGAGCCACATGCAGACTCCTTTAGAATCCACACTTTCTGCTGCAGCTCTTCTGTCCCCTGCCCCTTTGTCCCCTGGCAAGAGCGTCCTCCCCTCCACCTCCATGCCAACCCTTCCCTTTATGCTCCTCGCTCTCCCAGGCCCTCCTTGGTCTGCAGGAGGGCTGCCCTGTGCGTCCTCAGACAGGAATCTTCACCCCATGTGTCAAGCAGCTCCAACCGCTACCCTAGAAGGCGGCTTCTGGTTCCCTCTGGACTTTGAGAAAGAACAGAGTCTTAGGTCACTTTTTGTTGCTAGAAATGAATGCCAGAGAGCAGGTGATTTATAAAGAATAAAGTGTTACTCAGCTCACAGTTCTGGGAACTTCAAGACCGGGTGAGGTTGCTCTCACCAATGGGGACTCTCCATGAGACCTGGCGGGGGAGCAGAACGTCGCTTGGTGAGACATGGAGCCAGAGTGGCTTTAATAACAGACCCATTCTCACGACAGCCCATTAATCCCTCAACCCATGAACGCATTAATCCTCATTACCTAATCACCTCTTCTTTTCCCAGAAATCTTTTATGTAAAGTACACAGACTTCATGCATTTCATAAAACTACTTAAGGAACATAGTGATTCTTCACACCATATCCGCCCTCTCACCCTTCCTCCTTTTCTCTCTCCTATTCCCATTCTAATTTTTTTTAAAATTAAATAATATGTATAGCCAAGATCTTCCTGCAGCTTTATTGCCAGTGGCTTGGGCTGGGCTGCTGCACTCTGGACACACATCACTCTCCGAAGCTGGTGCTGAGGTTCTCGGCTGCTCTGCCGGGGTCCTGAGTTGCGCATGTCCACACCCTCCAGGTAGATCCACTGTGTCCCGCTAGCTTGCATGGAGTTTCCACTACCATTTTCTCCCTAACTCTTCCCTGAGATTGTACTCTCTCCACACTTTTTAGAACTCTCTCTCTCTAGACCAGAGCAGTAAGCTCCCTCCCTATTCCGCCATTTTGGTGTCTCCATCCACAATCAATTTTGTGCACGGTAATTGATTGTATGTATTTCTGCTTCCTCTATCTAGTTCTTAGCTTTACAAATACAGAAGTTTCCCTAATCATCTCTTAAAGGTCCCCCTGGTCTCACCTTTCAAGGCCTCACAGCAGGAACTGACTCCTCACGATTTATTTATTTTAGAGGAAGAGAGAGACAGAGACCTCCTGTCTGCTGGATCACTCTCTAAATACCCATAATGACCAGGACTGGACAAGGCCAAAATCAGGAACTAGGAAATCAATTCAGGTCTTGCATGGGATTGGCAGGAACTCAATCACTGGGACCTCCCCTGCTGTCTCCCAGGGTCAGCATTAACAGGAAGCTGAACTCAGGAGCCAGAGTAAAGAAACCCAGACACGCTGATGTGGGTGCAGGTATTTCAACCACTAAACTAAATGTCCACTCCTAGAAATATGCTTTTAAATGTCGAAATACACACACATGCATACACACGTTTGTTGCATCATTATTTTGACTGGAAAGAAAAACTGGAAACTACCCCAATGTTTCTTTAAAAGGGAGCACGGACTAATCACAATATAAACAATATAAACATCTTATAGAATATATAGACATAGTGTAGGAGTGAGATGTGATGTGCAGTAGCTAAAAGGAATGGGGGGGGGGGGAGGCATGCTGTGACATAGAAAGCCAAGCCTCTACTTATAGTACCGACATCTCATAGGGATGCTGGTTTGAATCCCAGCTGTTCCATTTCCGATCCAGCTCCCTGCTAATGCAGAGGAAGAAAGCCCAAATACTGGGGCCCCTGCACCCACGTGGGAGACGTAGATGAAGCTCCTGGCTCCTGGCCTCAGCCTGGTCCAGCCCCAGCCATTGCAAGCATTTGGGAAGTGAACCAGTGAATGGAAGATCAACTTTCTCTCTCTCTCTCTCTCTCTCTCTCTCAAATAAATAAATAAATCCTTTTAAAACAGGAATGAAATGAAGTATTATGTCGCCTGTAAAAAGAATGAGCTGATAAAGGAAGTTATTTTCCTGAGTATCCCTTCATACAGTTCAAGGTGTTTCATTGTTTTGCCATGGGGTACACTTTGGAGCTGTTCCCAAACACTCTAGTTTTCTGTTCTCTGGAACTGAAGTGGGAACCCCCATCCCTGTCTCCTTGCAAATGTATTTATGTGCCTTGCCAGGGCCCATGAAAACGCTAGCGAGAGACTCACACTGGGTTGCAGCCACTGTCCATCTCCTTGACCCTTCACCCTTGTGCAAGGCCCTTGCTGCCCACCACAGGCAGTAGCCCTGCTGAGATGGGGTCAGTCTGTGGGTTCATGGACCCTGGAGGTCACATAGATGTGGGACAGCAAGCAGAGAGAAGAGCAAGGGCATGGAGGAGGGAAACCTAAGAGACAGAGACAAGTGGGTGGAGAGATCGGGGTGGTGGAGAAGACAGAGCCTGTGAGAGACCCCCAGGTGGACACTTCTTCCTGAGTCTTGCTTAAATTCCCCGAGGTACCTGATGCCACTTTCATCTCTGTTGGCTTTGGAGAAACCACAGTATCGTCAAAGAAATCCCATTGACGTAGCTGGCTTGCAGCCAGGACTGCAGAACATCTCTGCTAAGCACCTCCCTCCACTCCAGCCCACCCTGCATTTCCTGACATTCCCTGGGACAGAGGCTCCTCCAGGCTTCCCTGTGTCCCTGACACCTGCAGAATTGGCTGCCTCGGTATCTCTCCACCTCACCCTTTCAGCGCAAGAATCCCCTGTTCCCCTAGTTGCTCTGCTTTTCTGGTGTAAGATGCCAATGCCCAGCCTCATCATCCCTCCCCAAACCTCCATCCTCAAAGCTAGAAAAGTCTCTCGTTCCTGGCTGGCTGCCTCCCTTCCACCAGTCACCAGGTTCTGCCTTGCACTATAGTTGTTTCACTTGCTTTATTTCTGGGGCTGAATTTTAAACTTCTTGATGGTAATACGTGTATCTCAGTCCTCCCAAGAGCGCTTAAATGCTTCCCGGATGTTTAAATTATGTAGGGCTGCTCTTAGTCATTCTACTGCCCCCTAAAAATAAGGGTGAAGAGGAAGCAGCTTTCGTAGGTCTTCAGAACAAAGCTTAAGTCCACTCCTTTTTCAATCAGCAACCAAATAAAAATGACACTTCCCGATACCATTGATGCCCAGGCCAAACTTGTCCTTAGGGCTTTGATATTCATTACTGCGAATCATCACAGGAAATTTCTGTAAGCTGCTGTCAACTTGTTGGTGAAGAGACTTGCCCAGGGCACCATCACTAAGGACACAGCCCCAGTCCTTACCCAAGTGACTTGTCCTTGGGGATTAGGTGTTCAATCACTTGGCCGTGGGAAGAGCCTAAGAGGAGAGATGTAGCATGCTCTCTCCTTGGTCTATAAGAGGAGCTTGGGTGTGAAGCTTTGGCTGTCATTCATCTGCAGTGGGCGTGGAAAGGATAAAGGGGAATCCTGCCTACAGGTCTCTATAGACACTAGGAGGCTCACACTGGGTGGTGCATGTGTATGTGTGTGTGTGTGTGTGTGTGTGTGAGATCTATTGCTGCACTAGGTTGTCAAAGGCCTCTGTGTGCACTGTACACTTGGCACAGTGAAGACACCACTTAGGACACCCACATTCCATATGGGAGTGCCTGGGTTCGAGTCCTAGTTCCATTCTGATTCCAGCCGCCTACTAATACACACCCTGGGAGATGGCAGGTGACAGCTCAAGGACTTGAGTCTCTGCCATCCATGTGGGAAACTCACATTGAGTTCCCAACTGCCAATTTCAGCCTGGCCCAGCCTCAGCTGTTGTAGGCACTTGAATGAACGAGTAGAGGAAGGGTTCTCTGTATCTCTCTTTCTCCATCTCATTGCCTTCCAAATTAAAAGTAAATAAATAAAATGTTTTTTTTAAAAAGGTGAAAGATTTATACGATCTGAAGAGAAACCAGAGTATAAAATGTTTTTTTTAAAAAAATGCCAAAAGCCAGTGGTCTCACTCTATTTTTGAAAAAGCTCTGTGACCTCTCATACCATTAAGAACCAGGGGAGGGGGTGAGTGATGAAAAGGGGAGGGAAAGAAGGAATGGCAGCAGGATAAGGGGAAGCGGCAAGAAGATAGGGACCAAGGGAGGATGATGGGAGGAATGTGTGAGAAACAAGAACTCTACTTGATGTGCTCACACCGGGCCTGCAGGGGGCGCACAGGAGCCCTGTGCTTGTTTCCACAACGAGCCAAGTACTCTGTGTGTCCATCAGCCTGTGAGTGCTCGGGAGAGAGGAGCTGTGTGCAGGTGCATGTGTGTGAGATAATGAGGCCTGAGGGTACAAGTGAGACTGTGACCTCCCTACCACCCTCAATGAGCCCCCCTGCACACACACACACACGTGCAAACACACACCCACACCCACACCCCCCCACACACACACTGTCCGGGGCAGAACGGCCAGGGAAGTTCTTATGACAATGTTGGGTCAATCCTGAAGTGCATTCAGTTGCAAAGACTGACACTGCTGGGTACAGGCACTGGCTAACGGCTATGTGCTTGGGGATGAGCTGGTGCCCAGTATGAATAACCCCAACCACTCCATTCTTCCCCCACTCTTACACCTCCAACCTGCTGGGAACTGTAGTATCAGATCTGTCACAGCCTCGTGAGCTCTCCATAGCCCTCTTTCAATCTGTCCCCTTGAGATTTTCCCATGATGCTTTTGCCAATGATGCTGCCATCTTGCTCCAAGTGTTAGGACAGAATGGCAGCTGAGAAGGTGGCCTGAAAGTTCAGATGCAAGCTCTGCCACTCGTTTGTGTTTGTCTTAGGCAAAGTGCCTCAACCTCAGTATTCTCATCTACAAAATGGGGATTAAAATAGTGCTCGATGTAGGGCCAGCACTGTGGCATTTACAACACCAGCATCCCATAGTGGAGTGCCTCTTGGGGTCCCGACTGCTCCACTTCTGATCCAGCTCCTTGCTAATGCTCTTGGGCAAGCAGCAGGAGATGGCCCAAGTGCTTGGGCCCCTGCCACCCCTGGGCGAGATCTGGATGATGCTGGCTTCAGTCTGGCGCAGCCGGGGCTGTTGTGGCCATTAGGGGAGTGAACTAGCAGATGGAAGATCTCTCTCTTTCTCTCTCTTTTTTCCTCTCTGTCACTCTGCTTTTCAGATAAATAAAATAAATACTTTTTTTAGAAATGGTCCCAAATGCATGAGGTTATCCTGCATATTAAATACATCTAGATGTGTGACATTCTTGGCACAATGTCTGGCACGTGGTATGCACCTGAGAAATTCGAGCCGGTGCCAGTGTGTGCAGGGCTGTAATTGTATCCTCCAGGCTCCTGTATTGGAAAGTTATTCTTCAATGTGTGTTCAGTCATGTTGAAAGGAGGGTTTTTAAAGGGTTTCTAAGTCCTCATGAATGGATCCAGCTATTACCAGGGAAGCAAGTTTGCTATAGTGGGAGGGGGGTGGGTGGGCTTGTCACCATGGAAGCCAGTTGATTATAAAGAATGAGGTCTCCCGCCACCCCCAACGCCACCTTATGAGGCTTTCTTCCACCTTATGATGCCACAGGATGGCCCTCACTGGATGCTGCCACCTTGATCTTGGGCCTCCTAGCTTCTCCCTCTGCGAAAACAGCTTTCTGTTCTTTATAAATGACCCAGTCTCTGATGTTGTACTACAGCCGCACAAAGCATCGTTAAGTGCACTCAGTCTCCCTGGCTCTGGCTCAGTAGAGGCCTCCAAGCCAACTGGAAAGGCCTCAGCAGGGCTACATGGGACCTCCCAGCCTGATCCCTCGCTGATTCACCCGACTTGGCCCCCATCTGCGGATGGAGCTGAGCCTGAAGAAGAGACCGCGGAATCCGGACAACTTGGAAAGAGGAAAGTTGACTACTGGGTCAACGACAGAACCATCTAATAAAGGAGGCAGGCTCCAGAGACGGCTGATTCTGCTTTGGGTGTTTGAAGGGCAGACAGACAGAGATCTCCCATCCATTGCACCACTCCCCTAGATGCCCACTTGAGTGGCAGGCACCCAAGTACTTTAAAAAAAAAAAAGATTTATTTATTTATTTGAGAGGTAGAGTTACAGACAGAGAGAGGGAGACAGAGAGAGGGGTCTTCCTTCCGCTGGTCCACTCCCCAGATGGCTGCAACAGCCGGAGCTGGGCCCATCCGAAGCCAGGAGCCAAGAGCTTCTTCTGGGTCTCCCACGCAGGGGCAGAGGCCCAAGTCTTACGACCCTGTACCTATGGGTGTCTAGTAACGCTGTAACAACGGTTTTGTCCCACATTACTAAAACCCCTTGTGATTCTTCCTCATCCCAGGGTAACAAAAAGTACCAATGAGAGTAAAAACAGCTAAGGGGAAAAACCATCCCCAGGTTCCCCAGGAACAAGGAGGGTTACTTCCTGGCCTGCACTTTGGGAGCCAGGAGAGGGCGCTGGTGAGCACACCTCTGTGCAGCTCCTAACCCAGCAGCCATCCCAGCGAAGAGAGGGGAGCTGGCAAGTGGGGAGGCAACTAGGCCCCGGGGAATTCTTATAAAATCCCCCAAAAGGATGGCCAGGAGCCCAAGGGAGCGGAAGTGACTGCCCTTGGGAGTGTCATGGAAACCCGACTGGCCTGGGGAGGAGAGTCCTGGCCATTGCTACAGGGAATTGGAGAGACCGGGGAAGCTCCTGGACCGCGCTTCCTGGTCTCTCTGCTGGAATTCTACCCGCCAATCAGCCAGCGCGCCCATCACACATTCCCCAACCCCCTAGAGTAAGCTGGGGAGGGGATGCTCACAGTTAAAGACCAGAGAGTCGAATGCAAGCAGGTCCCCTGCGGGAAAGGAGAGGTGAGGAGAAACAGGTGGTGACCCTCGAAGAGTGCCTGGGTGGGAGATGGGGTGGGAGGGGTGGGCTTCCTGGATAGGAGTGAAGGAGGCCTCTTGCTGGGGGTGAACTCTGAGTTGCTCCTGGACTCTCCCAAGGGCTTCCTTCGCCAAGATCTCCATCGGGGGTTCTCCAACCTGACTGTGCATAGCAGTCACCCAGGAACCTAGAAAACACACAAGCAATCAAGCAAGCAGCCACCCCCAGCTGCACGTTGGCTCCACTCCAGGGTGTGGATTGAGGAGCAGGCACCAGTAACTTTTCAACACTCACCAGCTGAAAACAAAGTACAGCAAGGGTTGAGATGTAAGCCTCGCATGCCAAACAACTTCCTATTTCAGATAGCTCATCTTGGATCCTAATGAAAGAATAACTATTCCATTTCTATGGGCATTTTTAACAGTCATGATTTGAATTGTCTAATTATTCCTACTAAGAAAATGGTGCAACACTTTCAAGGGAACAACTTTCATAGGGGGAAGTCCCTTTTATTTTTTAACTATGAGTGAGGCAGAGACAGACAGACACAGACAGACAGAGCTCCCATTCACTGGTTTATTCTTCAAAAGCCTACAACAGCATGGGCTGGGCTAGGCCCTAGCCAGGAGCCAGGAACTCCATCCAGGTCTCCCAAGTGGGTGACAGCAACCCAACCTGTAGAGTTGTCATCTGCTGTCCCCCCCCCACACACACACACACACACAGTCATGCAACTACAGGAATCTGGAATTGGTAGCAGAGACGAGACTCGAACCCGGGCACTCCAACATGGGGCTCCAGCATCCCAGCTGACGGCTTCACTGCCGGCCATGGAGAAATCTCTTGTGCATGTGTATCTCTTTTTTTAAAAAAAGATTTATTTATTTATTTGAAAGTAAGTTACACAGAGAGAAGGAGAGGCAGAGAGAGAGAGAGAGGGAGAGAGAGGTCTTCCATCCGCTGGTTCACTCACCAGTTGGCCACAATGATCCAAAGCCAGGAGCCAGGAGCTTCTTCCAGGTCTCCCACGCAGGTGCAGGGACCCAAGGACTTGGGTCATCTTCCACTACTTTCCCAGGCCACAGCAGAGAGCTGGATGGGAAGTGGAGCAGCCAAGACTCGAACTGGTGCCCATGTGGGATGCCGGCACTGCAGGTGGCGGCTTTACCCACTATGCCACAGTGCCAGCCCCTCTCTGAGTCTTAACTGGATTCATGGAAAGTATAGAAATTGAAGCCCTAGAGCTTGGCGTAACTACCAAGCATTTAATCTTGGGTTTACTGAAGCGGAAATTGGTACATTCCTGCAGGAGTAGCTGTCAGAAGTGGTGTGTACACAAGAACTTGGTGGGCTGGCTCATTTCAAGGTGAGGATTTGTAGACACGTGACTACACACAGCTCCCCCGCCATCTCTCTTTTTTTCCCCTCTTCATTCTCCTTCCAGGCAGAAGGCAAAGGCCTTTGGGGGCCAATGCATTTGTGACTCTAAGAACTGTCACTGAAGACACTTGGGACAAATCAGCCAGTCTCCAGCCAGGTCCATCTCTGCGTTCATCTGTTTTTATTCTCTCTCAAGATTCTGTATTTGGTTTCTTCTTAACGGTTTGACTCTAGCAGCTCTAATTTATTGATTTTTTTAAGGTAAAGCCTGGTTCTCAGATTTGCTAGAAATATCAGCCTGGGAGTGAGCAGGGGCTGGCTGGGTCATTCTCCTCCCTACAGACCAGCAGGGAGGAGGCAATGGATGAGCTGGCTAAGAGGAAGGCTGTCAGGTCTCTTTTATCCAAGGCTGCTTCTTGGTGAACACCGTGGTAAACTCCAGACCCACGTAGACGAGGGATGGGATGTCTGAGATCGCAACCCTGCAGGAGGGGCTCCCGGGCCTCCGATCCTCTCAAGGCAGAATGCGTGAAAGCATTTAGAGACGGGACAAACACACAGGTTGTCAGCAACCCAAACCTTCGCAGCCACACTCCAGTTCAAGCAGCGAACTC
Organism: Sylvilagus floridanus; assembly: GCA_949820135.1. Taxonomy (NCBI): domain Eukaryota; kingdom Metazoa; phylum Chordata; class Mammalia; order Lagomorpha; family Leporidae; genus Sylvilagus; species Sylvilagus floridanus. Next base: position 9,117,528 of record OX463234.1, on the reverse strand, counting down.
TTGTTCACTTCCTGTTGGCTGCCTGGAAAACGTGAGCCTATGGTTGTCACCGTACAACTATGTGATGTTAAACATCTGTTTGCTAGGAAACATTTGGATAATTGAAAGCAGGATTCGTTTAGATTCCAGAGCCCAGAACAAAGCTTTGCTAGGGTCCTCTCCCCACCGCCTGATCTTTTACCCTGCAACCTGGGCCGTGGGCCACAAAAACTGTGAGGCCCCAGCCACACACAGGCTGCCTGGGGAATGGATTTTCTTGACGTTGCCAAGACCAGACATTTGGCCTCATGGCTCAGAACGGAGAGTTGCTTAGTTTTTTTTTTTAATTCAGATCTGTGTTCATTTTTATCCAGATGTTTGGCCACTACAACAAAATTAAAAGACCTCTCCCAATCCGACATGCCTGCACTGGTCCTGAACTCCTTATTCATTGAGACTTTCTGGTCTTTAAGCAAGAACAACTCTTGTTGACATGATTGTTATCTCATTATCGGTGAGCGGCAAGTAACGCAGGGTCAGGACTTTGCAGGCGCGTGTGCACACACACATTACAAATAGCTAACAACAGGGGGCTCGCGTTGTGGCACAGTGTATTAAGCTGCTGCCTATGATGCCGGCATTCCACGTGATCACCAGTTTGAGGCCTGGCTGCTCCACTTCTGATCCAGCTCCCTGCTAGTGTAGGAAAGCAACGGAAGATGGCTCAAGTGCTTGGGCTCCTGACACTCATGTGGGAGACCCAGATGAAGCTCCAGCCTCCTGGCTTCAGCCTGGCCTACCCATGGCCATTGTGGACATTTGGGGAGTGAACCAGCAGATGGAAGATTCTCTCTCTCTCTCTCTCTCTCTCTCTCTCTTTCTCTTTCCCTCTCTCTGTGTGTAACTCTGCCTTTCAAATAAATAAATAAATCTTTAAGAATAGGTAACATCTATGAGTTGGGACACAATGCTCACTGCTTTAAATGCAGTAACAATTAATTCTTAGAAGAACCAAGTGGCCAGCGCCGTGGCTCAACAGGCTAATCCTCCACCTTGCGGCGCTGTCCACTCTGCCTGTCCAAAAAAAATTTTTTTTTAAATTTTAAAAAATTTTTAAAAAAAGAAGAACCATGTGTAATAAACACCATCCAGCATTCACTCTCTTCTGTAGATAAGGAAACAGAAACACGATGAAACTAAGCCTCTTATCCCCAAATCAGGACTAGGAGGATGGAGTTACCAGTTCCTAAGATCAGGCAGAGCAGATGCTGAGGTTAGGTGGGAAACCATACCTTCTATTTTTTTTTTTTTTTGACAGGCAGAGTGGACAGTGAGAGAGAGAGACAGAGAGAAAGGTCTTCCTTTGCTGTTGGTTCACCCACTAGTGGCTGCTGCGGCCAGCACGCTTCGGCTGGCACACCATGCCCATCCGAAGCCAGGAGCCAGGTGCTTCTCCTGGTCTCCCATGCGGGTGCAGGGCCCAAGCACTTGGGCCATCCTCCACTGCAATCCCGGGCCACAGCAGAGAGCTGGCCTGGAAGAGGGGCAACTGGGACAGAATCCAGCGCCCCAACCGGGACTAGAATCCGGTGTGCCGGCGCCGCAAGGCGGAGGATTAGCCTGTTGAGCCACGGCGCCGGCCCTATTTTTTTTTTTTTTTTTTTGACAGGCAGAGTTAGACAGTGAGAGAGAGACAGAGATAAAGGTCTTCCTTTACCATTGGTTCACCCCCCAAATAGCCGCTGTGGCAGGTGTGCTGCGCTGATCTGAAGCCAGGAGCCAGGTGCTTCCTCCTGGTCTCCATGCGGGTGCAGGGCCCAAGCACTTGGACCATCCTCCACTGCTTTTCTGGGCCACAGCAGAGAGCTTGCCTGGAAGAGGGGCAACCGGGACAGAATCCAGTGCCCCGACCGGAACTAGAACCCGGTGTGCCAGCGCCGCAAGGTGGAGGATTAGTCTATTGAGCCACGGCGCTGGCCTATACCTTCTGTTTTTGACATGCTGAGTTTGAGGCACCAGTTAAGCATATGGGTGGAAATTTCTGGAGAACCCTTGAATACAGGAGCAAGGTGGAGGTCAAGTCCACTGGGGAGAGTCATGAGATACAAACAATGTATAAGCCATGGCACTAGAAAGGATCCTCTAGGGCCAGGGTGTCAAGAAGAGGATGGAGGCTTGGCATGCCAGCATTATGAGGTCTAGAAGAGGGGCCAGCAGAGGATACAGGAGTGGCCAGTGGGGTAGCCAGGGAAGTAGAATGACCAAGAAAGACGAACACCAAGAGCTGCGGAGTCCAGGCACCAAGGAAGGGTTTCAAGGACGAGAAGGTCTCTTTGTCAAGTGCCGCCAACAGGTGGCGCACCATGGGGATTGCCCATTATATTCAGCCAGAGGAAGTCATCGTTGGCCTCCAGAAGAGCCTGAGTGATGGCTGGGTGGCGTGGCTGGGAGACTTAGACGCTAAGGAAGGAGGCCTGTCCACTGCGCCCTCCCTTCACAGTTCCCGTGACTTCCACCTCTGCCCCACGTCCACCACCCATCCTGATGGACCCTGCTTTCTTGTCGCCCTGAACGCTGCCCCTCTAAGAGCTTCACTCCGACGCTGGTGCTTGGAACCTCGTGTCCTTAGCGCCCCCTCCTCGTGCACTAAACTCCTTCTCTTGCTCTGTGGACCCTCCCCCACTCCCTTCATTCCTCCACGCCTCCTCTGGTCCACTTCCTGTCTTCATACTCTTCCCTTTCCACACTAACATCCCTTGCTCCTGAGGCCACTGCACGCCATGTGACAAACCCCACCCCCACCCCCACCCCAGGGTGCTAGTTCCCAGGTGAATGAGCCCTGCTAGAGAAGCTAAGACCACCCCCAAAACAGGTGTCACTGACGACTCATGGCTCCGCCACCTCCTCACCTCTCGGCTTGCTGCCTGGCCATCCTCCTACTAGTTAGCAATCAGGTTTCATGGCAACACTGTTTCCCTGCCTTAATCATCCCTAGCCTAACTCAGCTCTTTCCCCCTCCACCAGCAACAGGCATTTCCTTGCCAAGTTGGAAAATCCTTTTAGAAGACACATTCCTGAATCTTTGGCTCCACTCAATGACTCTGGGGGTTCACCATCAGTTTGAAGGAGAATGAATTACTCTGGATACCAGCGCCGGCCTGATTCGTATTCCATGCCCGAGCCAGACAGAGGAAGCCCTGCCAGCGGGAGATGGATGACAGAGGTGGAGGAGGAGCCCTGGCAGGGAGGCAGACGCTCGCTCCAGACGGTCCCGGGGGCTGCCCAGGCACCACAGCATCCTAATGGGGCCTGGTTCTTACACGGCAGCTCCTGGGCCCCAGAGGCACACCTGGGGACAGGCAGGGCTGGGCCGTTCTGCAGCCAAACATGACTCATAATGCTTGCAGAACAGCACACTTCCCTTGAGCATTCTAGCGCAACCCTCTCTCTCCCTGTCCCTACACATGTGCTGAATGCAGTACCTCCTGGCAAGATCCTTGCAATGTAAAACATCCGACTAATGCCCTAAGCAATCGAGGCGAATGGTCTTCTCTGGATGTCTCCCATGTGCCACGTATTACCCAGGTACCCCTCACATGGAAGTTATGCCGGGGACTGTGCTGGGCGCTGCCTAGCCTGCAGTGATTGTGCTAGTCTCCTTGTCACTAGTTTAACTAAAATAGCTGAGAGATACCACTGTGGGAAATGAAAAGTTAGTTTCAGGTTACAGCCGGAAGTTCAGGATAAGAGCTGGTCACAGCAGGTGCACACCCACAATTACATGGTGAGCCAGGCAAGAGAGAGAGAGAGAGAGAGAGAGAGAGAGAGAGAGAGGGAGGGAGGGAAGGAGGGAGGGAGAGCACCTAGATGGAACTGAAGTCAAAAAATCAGCCTCTTTCAAGAACCACCCTAGGAGGTGATGCCTCTGTTGACCCAGAGACCTGTCACTGGCCCCGCCTCAGACACTATGGTTAAATCAAGCATTGCGGGGCTGGGTCTGTGGCATAGCAGGTAAAGCCGTCGCCTGCAGTGCCAGCATCCTATATGGGTGCCGGTTTGAGACCCGGCTGCTCCACTTCTGATCCAGCTCCCTGCTATGACCTGGGAAAGCAGTGGAGGATGGCCCAAGTCCTTGGGTTCCTGCACCCACGTAGGAGAAAAAGCTTCTGACTCCTGGCTTTGGATCAGCACAGCTCCAGTCATTGTGGCCACTTGGGGAGTCAACTAGCAGATGGAAGACTCTCTCTCTCTCTCTCTCTCTCTCTCTCTCTCTTCCTCTGCCTCTCCTTCTCTGTCTGTGTTAACTCTGACTTTCAAATAAATAAATATATCTTTTAAAACCAGTCAAGCATTGTGGTTGGATCAAGTCTCCATCTTTAATCAATCAACCATTAACATTAAGACATTGGAGTTGAAACATCTTGCATGAGTTCTGGAAAGGCAGATCCTCCCGCACCCATAAGAGTGATAACATCAGTGCAGTTTCTAGCTCGTGGACTAATAGAACAGCCAAAATTTAAACAAACAAATACAAACTGTTAAAGTGCTATAAAAGAAAAAATAGGGCACGATTACAAGTTTAATTGTATCCCCTTAAAAAATATGCTGGAGTTCTAACCATTCACATCTCAGAATGTAACCCTACTTTGGAGGGAAGTTCACAGCAGTTAGCATTGGTTAAAATGGGGTCAATTAATTTTTTTATGAAAGAAATTCCTGTGTTCCCATGTTTATAACAGCTCAATTCACAATAAGAAAGACATGGGTGACCCTAGATGTTCATCAACTGAAAACTGAATAAAGAAAATATGGTATATATAAATTATTAAATATTATTCAGCCATAGGATCCTGACATTTGCAACAAAATGAATGGAACTGGAAGTGATTATATCAAGCAAAATAAGCCAGACTCAGAAAGACAAATACTATGTTTTGTCTTATTTGTAGAAGTTAATGTAGAAAGTTAAAAACTGTGTGAATGTCATATCATTTGTTAAATAGTTATAAATATTGCTCACTAACATACCATGTACCTGACAATTTACACTTCTTTCCTATTAGTATCATTAATATGAATCCTTCATTTGTGATATTAGTATTAGCGGGTTTTTTTTAGAAAACTTTTATTTAATAAATAGAAATTTCAAAGTACAACTTTTGGATTGTAGCAGTTTTTCCCCCCATACCCACCCTCCCATCTGCAAAACATCCCATCTCCTACTCCCTCTCCCATCCCATTCTTCATTAAGATTCTTTTTAAATTATCTTTATATACAGAAGATCAACTTAGTATATACTAAATAAAGATTTCAACAGACTGCACCCACACAGACACACAAAGTATAAAGTACCATTTGAATATTATTTTTACCGTTAATTCTCATAGTACAACACATTAAGGACAGAGATCCTACATGGGGAGCAAGTGCACAGTGACTCTCGTTGTTGATTTAACAATTGACACTCTTATTTATGATGTCAGTGATCACCCGAGGCTCTTGTCAAGAGCTGCTAAGGCTATGGAAGCCTCTTGAGTTCACAAACTCTGACCTTATTTAGACAAGGCCATAGTCAAAGTGGAAGTTATCTCCTCCCTTCAGAGAAAGGTACCTCCTTCTTTGATGGCCCCCCCTTTTTTTTTTTGACAGGCAGAGTGGACATTGAGAGAGAGAGAGACAGAGAGAAATGTCTTCCTTTGCCGTTGGTTCACCCTCCAATGGCCGCCAAGGCTGGCGCACCACGCTGATCCGAAGCCAGGAGCCAGGTGCTTCCTCCTGGTTTCCCATGCAGGTGCAGGGCCCAAGCACTTGGGCCATCCTCCACTGCACTCCAGGGCCACAGCAGAGAGCTGGCCTGGAAGAGGGGCAACCGGGACAGAATCCGGTGCTGCAACCTGGACTAGAACCTTGTGTGCTGGTGCCACAGGCGGAGGATTAGCCTATTGAGCCGCGGCACTGGCCAATGGCCCCTTCTTTCCACCAGGATCTCACTCACAGAGATCTTTCATTTCGGTCACTTTTTGCCACAGTGTCTTGGCTTTCCATGGTATGGTGAGTTCATAATCCAAAATGACTGCTATCCTTTTAAGAAAAACAAATGAGGGGCCTGTGCTGTGATGCAACAGGTAAGCCACCACCTGCAACCTCGGCATCCCATGTGAGCCCCGATTCGAGTCCTGGCTGCTCCATTTCCTATTAGGCTCCCTGTTATGGTGCCTGGGAAAGATAGTGAATGATGGCCCAAGTGCTTGAGTCCCTGCTACCTATGTGGGAGACCAGGGAAATGTTCAAGGCTCCTGGTCTCCCCTTGGCCCAGTCTTGGTCAATATGGCCATTTGGGGAATGAACCAGCAGATGGAAGATACCTCTCTCTCTTGCTCACCTGCTCACTCTTGCTTTGAGACAGCAGCAACCCTAGGAAATCCAGATGCCATGCAACATAAATCACATTGAGGCCCAGTTCAGAATGGGATGTGAAATAGGCTTCTGATGTAAATATAAGGGATTTACTCAAAGGAGGTAGGATACATGAGACTCACACTAAGCCTTGGAAAGGATAGGAATACAGAAATTATGGATCTCTGAGCAAGAACCACAGATTTCCAAAGGCATGACCAGCCAAAGAGATGTGTTCCAGTAATTTTACTTTCTTGGATAAACTTGACCCAAATTCAAACTTCTGGGGCAGAGAGTCCAAGTGGCTTAGCTTGGGTCCTGTGCCAACTCTGGAAGGTAGATGAGATTGGATTGGAGAAGCTGGACATCTTGATAGTCTGTCCCATCAGGACTGCTTGCTTCCCAAAGGAAAGACAGAGTATTGGTATGAGCAAAAACGGGAGAGATGCTAAAAAGGAGAAAATAGCAGACAAAGTGATTCTTTGGGGGGTGACTTTTCAGCTGACCCTTGAAGGACAATGAGAGCTGCAGATGGAGGTCCGAGGCCAAGATAATAGCAGGAGTGGGGGCCGGCGCTGTGGCACAGCGGGTTAATATCCTGACTTGAAGCACTGGCATCCCCATATGGATGCCGGTTCAAGACACGACTGCTCCACTTCTGAACCAGCTCTCTGCTACGGCCTGAGAAAGCAGTAAGAAGATGGCCCAAGTCCTTGGGCCCCTGCACCCACGTGGGAGACCCAGAAGAAGCTCCTGGCTCCAGCTGTTGTGGCCAATTGGGGAGTAAACCATCGGATGGAAGACTTTTCTCTCTTTCTGCCTCTCCTCTCTCTGTGTAACTCTGACTTTCAAATAAATAAATCTTAGAAAACAATAGTAGGAGTGAATGCAAGGCCATCAGAAACAACTTGGGATGTTCAAGGAACTAGCAGCCGTGGGTGGACGTGACCTTGAGAGGGAAGATCGGGAAGAAGAGCATATTTAGGTGAGAGTTTAGTCCGGAGGCTTTTTGGGTTGGAGAAGTCTGAAAAACAGAGCAAATTGTTAGGTAGGGAGTTGAATACGGGAGTTGTGGCTGAAAATAGAGGTCTTGATGGACACGTAAATTGGGGAGTTATTGACATTTACACGAAGATGTAGAAGAGATGCTGTGGTCAAGTCCAAGAATTTCCAGCACTGGGAACAATGGTCCCCTCCAGGTGTTCCTGATAACATCTGCAGAAGTAAACACTTTCAGTCCGCATCCTCGCTGTGTGTGTTTATTTAAAATTATGCACAGGGGCAGGCTTTGTGGCACGGGGGTCTAAGCTGGTGTACACAGTGCATCTCCAATCCGAGTGCCATTTTGAGTCTCAGCTTCTGATCCAGCTCCCTGCTAATGCGCCTGGGAAGCAGCCAATGACGGCCCACGCACCTGTGCCCCTGCCACCCATGTGGGAGCCCCAGGTGGAGTTACTGGCTCCTGGCTTTAGCCTAACCCAGCCCTGGCTGTTGTAGCCATTTAGGGAGCAGATCAGAAGATAGAAACGCCTTCTCTCGCTCTCTCCCTCTCCCACCACTCTGCCTTCCAAATTAATTATTTAATCTTTAAAGCATAATAAAATAAAATGATGTCCAGATGCTGCTGTACTCAAATATTTTGTAAGCTTTAAAACATACACACAAAAGAAATTTTGGAAGATGAGATTTTAAAAATTAAAACAGAAATTAACATAAATTGGGAGCCAGCCGACTTCGGGGTTTTTGAGTGTTTCAAGCAAAAGGTAACAATTACCGTGTCAAATGTTGCTGTGCTGGCCGGTCAAATGATGGGTGAGCGAATTTTTGGATTGGGCAACACAGCTGACATTTCCACTCCAACAGGAGCAGTTTCCATGGCAAAGTAGGTTTGGAAGCCACAGCAGAGAGTTGAAAATAAAAGGGTTTCTTTTCTTTTCTTTTTCTTTCTTAAGTTTATCTGAGAAGCAGAGACACAGATAATTCCTCTTTGCTGGTTCACTCTCTCCAGATGCCCGCAACAAGCCGAGGCTGAGCCACGGCCAAAGCCAGGAGCCAGGAACACAACCCAGGACTCCCACATGGTAGGAGTTGGGCCATCACCTCTGTACCTGCCCTCCCCAGAGTCTGTGCATTGGCGGGAAGCTAGAGTCAAGAGTTTGAGCCGGGAATCAAACCCAGGCACTTTGATGTGGGACATCCATGTCGTAACCATTAGGCTAAGCACCTGCCCTGGAAACACAAGGGTATGACGTCACTGAATAGCCCTGACTGCTCTGGGAGGGGAGAGTCTTTCTCACCACTTAGGAGTGGGGAGCTCAGGGCTCAGGGCTGTAAAGAGTGTGCCTCTGCTTGCACACTGCGGCAGAAGAATGAAAATTTACCACCAAGCCTGCTTGGATTTATAGCGCTTGGATCCTGCCATTAAAGGAAGCTAATAGGTATAAAAATGCCATTAGGTAGAAGCAGAGCCCGAGTTAGAATGGAAACAACTGCTCATAAACACTGCACCCTCAGTGGCAAAACCTTCCAGTGAAGAAGAGAAGACGTTGATACCAAGCCAAGTGCAACACCCCTCGCCCGGAGTCTCTAAGCAAAAAAAAAAAAAAAAAAAAAAAAAAAAAAAAAAAAAAATTAAGAAAGAAAGAAAAAAGAAAAAAAAGAAGCAGCTTCATCCAACTACTAGAAGTTGATCCAAGTACTGTGGAGTTATTCCTCCGGAAGATGTCAGATTCCATGTCAACGTATAAGACATCTGTGTGTGCAGGGCAAATGGCCCCGGAAAAACCTGCCCTTGGAGACTGACAAACTACACCTCGAAGACCCCGACCAGCAGTGCTTCCTCCTACAAGGACAGATCTCGTTTTAAATGACACCAGATGAGGTGACCGACTTGCACACAGGGACCCTGATGTGTGGAAAATGCACATCTGAAACATAAGATGACTGCTCAGCCCAGAGCGGCCTCAGGGCCCTAAGAGAAGACCAGGGAACAGCAGGTTCACATCTCCCTTCCATCACACAGGGCATATGTCTGGACTCGGACTTGACAATGATATTTATATTATTCTACTTTAAAAAAAATTTATTTGAAAAAGAGAGAGAGAGGGAGGGGGAGGGAGAGAGAGACAAAGACAGAGAGAGAGAGAGAGAGAGTCTTCCTTCCATCAGTTCACTCCCCAAGGCGCCTGGAACTCAATCCAGGTCTCCCACATGGGTGGCAGGGACCCAAGTACCAGTACATCCCAAGGTGTGCATTAGCAGGAAGCTGGATTGGAAGCAGAGGGGCCGGGACTTCCGCCAGGCAATCCATGTGGGATGGTGGTGTCCCAAGCACTGCCCCAAATGCCCACTTCAAATGACTCTCACTCTTGTCCAGCTGCTTTGGATTAAGTAAGATTGGGCTTCCCCTCCCACTATACACAGCCACAAACTGGGCAAGCTGTTTTCAGATGTTGGAATGGGAATCCACTGTTCTCAGACTTCAGGCCACAGACAGCACAGGGCTGCAAACATTGCGGGAGAGAAACTAAGGAGGTGACGCCTGACATGCTCAGAGTCCCTTCTAGAACACAGAGGTAAGGAAGGGGACACGGCTGTTTTCACAGAGGATGGAGCCTGAAGATTGGGAAGGCTGGGGCAGCTAGAAACTCAGGACAAGGTCATTGAAAGGAGGGAGCTTGGAAAGACAAGGAACTCACAGATCTGCAAAGGGACCGCCCACCCCCGGCCCCCGATTCTGAGTAACAGGCTGTAGACAAGGTCTTCAAAATGCTTATCAAAGGGTCAGCACTGGGGCACAGCAGGTTAAGCCACTGCCTGATATTGTAGGTACAGAGCCAATTCGAGCCCCAGCTGCTCCACTTAGTATCCAGCTCCCTGCTAATGCACCTACAAAGGCAATAAAAGATGGCCCAAGTACTTGGGCCCCTGCCACCCATGTGGGAGACCAGGATGGAGTTCCTGGCTGCTGGCTTGAGCCTGCCCCAGACCTGGCCATTGCAGCCATTTGGAAGTGAGCCAGCAAATGACAGATTCTCTCCCCTCCTCCCTTTCAAGTAGATAAACATAAACATTTTTAAAAATAAGTGGGCTAAGGCCGGCGCCATGGCTCAATAGGCTAATCCTTCGCCTTGCGGCACCGGCACACTGGGTTCTAGTCCCGGTCGGGGTGCCAGATTCTGTCCCGGTTGCCCCTCTTCCAGGCCAGCAACTACTGTGGCCAGGGAGTGCAGTGGAGGAAGTCCCAAGTGCTTGGGCCCTGCACCCCATGGGAGACCAGGAGAAGCACCTGGCTCCTGCCATCGGATCAGCGCAGTGCGGCGGCCATTGGAGGGTGAACCAACAGCAAAGGAAGACCTTTCTCTCTGTCTCTCTCTCTCTCACTGTCCACTCTGCCTGTCAAAAAAAAAAAAAGTGGGCTAATAAAACATTTAAACTGATTACAGCAATAGCTGGAGCATGCTAATTGTGCAGTGTTAGTCAGCATTATGGTTTTATTTCACTATTTTTTGTATTCTCATCTGTATAATGGGTATACCATCTCCTGCCTCTAGTGCTTGACATAGGAGTACACAGAACATAAACATAAAGTTCCAACACATTGCCTAATATGAAATAGATATTCAATAAATGGCACAGACTATTCAAGAAATAAGAGGAGACAGCTGAATAAATTTGAAAACACAAAAATGTTAAAATTCTATCCATGTCAAAGCATAAATAAAATGAAAATACACACATCGGTAAATTTATGCAATAGATGAAAAATTCCTATAAATTTATGGAAAGGCAAAAACACCCTGTTGAATAAAAGGACAAAAGAAACAGGGACTGGCATTGTGGCATAACAGGTAAATCCACCACCTACAATACCAGCATCCCATATGGGAGCCAGTTTAGGTCCCAGGTGCTCCACTGCCAATGTTGCTAATGTCCTGGGAAAAGCTGCAGAATAGGGGACCCTGCCACACACGTGGGAGACCTGGATGAAGCTCCTGGCTCCTGGATTCGGCCTGGCCCAGCCCTGGTCATTGTAGGGAGTGAGCCTGCAGTTGGAAGATTTCTCTCTCTCTCCACCCCCCTCCCTAACTGTGACTTTCAAATAAACAAACAAATCTTTTATTTAAAAAAAGAAGTAAACAAATAATTCATAAGAAGATACACAAATGGCTAAGAAATATTTTTAGTAATACTTTATACAAAGTAAATTATTTAAAGTGTTACTTCAGATGACTAATAAAGAAATGTAAACAAGATAACAATGAAGTGGTAAAACACTATTTCTGGAAAACCATCTGGCAAAATGTATCAATAATCTTAAAAAAAAATTATGCTCATACAACGATGCTTCTTCTAAGCATATATTCTCAGAAAATAACCAGACAGAGATTTATTGCTAAGATGTACTTGCAGTATTATCTGTAAAGTTGTTTAGATGAAGATATTATAGGTTGATCACTTCTGTTCCTCATAACTCTAATGATGTTACAGTTTTTGCTTTAACAGTAAACACATTGGAAAAAAGATTGCTTTTATATTAAGATATAATACCACCCAGAGAGATTTGCAGTTTCCTTTTAACCAATAATCACTTCTTCTTGGGCACTCATCAACACTCCTTAATGCTTCACTGCAGTTGTACATCTGGAGAAAGCTCTATTTGTCTTCCGAAATATCAGAGAGGTGCCAGTGTTAGTCGTGTGTGCGTGTGTGACATTGTTGGAAATTAAGATGCAGCAGGGCTTTGTAAGTAACAGATCTTCATCTCAAACTGACACAGTCATTTCATCCTGCAAACAGGAGCACAGGAGCTTGGGAATTCTCTAAGTAGCACATCCACAGCTGAGCTTCCTGAGTCATATCAGTTAGGACGGCGTCCGAAGCCACAAGTGACTGACTGTGTGTCCTTAAGAGGGAGAAGCTCACTGGCAACCCAGATCATTGTCCCTGTCTACCTGCTAAGCTTGCATTTCTAATAGGTTTGGGGGAAGTCAAAAAGCTGAGAACTCTTGCATTTTTTCTTACATTGGTGTCGTTTGGGGAGTGATGTTGCTTAAAGCAATTAAAGTCCAGATATTCTGCTGTCCTAAAAGATCCTGAAGGTATCGCTTTTAACAACTTAAAAAAAAAAATCTCTTGCCAAACAGCTGAGTCATTTTTTGGAGCAAAATCTCTGGTTGAGAGAGCTAATGACACTATCTACCTCCATCGCACTTCCACTCACTCAGAGAAGGAAAAATCAAATCCTGCATGCCCATTGGGTCTAAGGGGTTACCTTTTAGACACAGATTCATGGAGCAGTAAGAAACTCGAAAGATTTTTTTAGGATTTTTTATTTATTTAAACGGCAGAGTTGCAGACAGACAGATCTTCCATCTACTGGTTCACTCCCCAAATGGCCCCCCAAAGCCAGGAGCTTAACACCTCATCTAGGTCTCCCATGTGGGTACCAGAGATCCAAGTACTTGGGCCATCTTCCATTTCTTCCCTTAGAGCATCCGCAGGGAGCTGGATGGGAAGTGGAGCAGCTGAGACTTGAACTGGTGCTCATATGGGATGCTGGCACTGCAGGCTGTGGCTTAACCCACTGTACTGGCTCCCAAACTAGAAAGTTCTGCTCTGGCTTCCTGGATGTTCCCGTCCTTAATGAGTCCTGGCCACACAGTGCACTCCTGTAGGGCAAAGACATCTTGGGGACTTGAATTTCAACATGAGTTTTGGAGGGGGGTCAAGACCCAGACCATAGCAGTCAACTTACTTCTCATCCTTAAATAAATACCATCTAGCAAAGTGTCTACCCCTGGCTCATAGGGGAGGCATCCGTTGGCAGAATAGAGATTCCTTGCCATCATCTTGAATCCAACTGTTCCCTCAAACCTCGAGAGGGCGTGTGGCGTGCGTCACGGAGGCAGGCTGCGGAGATCCGAAAGACTCGTTTTAACTCTCAGCTCCCACACTTTCCAGCTGTCTGATCTTGGAAGTTCTGGCGCTCTCGAAGCTCTCGGAATACAGAGATAGAACGGCCCTTAATTGATAATGTTTCCATGCAAATGAAAGAGAATGATGCGATAGAAGACAGGAAGCTGAACGCCAATTTTCAAGTAAGATTTTTATAATTGTTCACCTTTTTATTAAAAGCACGAGGGCTCCTCCACAGGTGTGAGGAGCAAAACCATAATCTTTCAGAAACCATGGAACATGGAAGGTCTCAGGCAAGTTTGAATCCCTAAGTTTCTAATGAATTTGGTTTTTAAAGGCACGAGAGATGGAAAATATATGGTATTTTATGTGTCAGTATAACAGCAAGCTTCAATATATATTTTATATGGCCAGTGAAAGAAGAAACAAGACTTCAAGCCCATTTAAAATGAGAAATCCAACAGAGGAAAATATAAAAATATCTATATTGAGGATTCATGCTTCAGAAAGTTAGGAAGAACTCCAGCTGTTTTCTGGATTGGCAAAAAGATACGTCAAGCATCGCTTCCTTCCTGGGCCTCTTACAATATTGACAGGTCTGCATTTGTGTGCACACACGTGAGGCCTCGTGTTGAATTATTAACCCAAAGATCAGTAACATCTACCTCCTACTGGACACCCTCAAAAAAAAAAAAAAATCTAACTAGGCATCCAGGAAAACAAACCCAAGAGATGATCATTCTGCATAGGGACGGTGTGTGAATAATTAATTTGCAGCGTTTGGACAGATTTCATTCACAAATACCTGGTGGTTTACTGAGAGATGTTAACTCAAGCTACATTTTTAGGCAAAAAGACAGAAAGATACTGTAGAGGCCCTCATGAAGTGATCAGAGAGGCCAGCCTTATGGTGTAGCAAGCCAAGACACCACCTGCAATGCCAGCATCCCATATCGGAGTGCCAGTTCAAAGTCCCGGCAGCTCCACTTCTGATCCAGCTCCCTGCTAATGCACCTGGGAAAGCAGCATAAGATGGCCTAAATGCTTGGGTCCCTGCCATCCCGGTGGGAGATCCAGTCTCCTGGCTTCAGCCCTGGCCGTTGCAACCATGTGGTGAGTGAATCAGCAGATGAAAGATCTCTTTCTCTCTTTGCCTCTCCCTCTCTCTATGTCACATGCATTTCAAATAAATAAAAAATAAAATATTTTTGGAAAAATGTTCAAAGGTCAACAGAACAAATGAGGGATCCTTTGGGCCTGGGTCCTGAGCGTGTGTTATAGTCAGTTATCATGATCAATTATGTGGAAGGCTTGGGAATAAGCTATATAAAAAGTACATTAGAAATATAAGACCTGGGGTTTGGCATTGTGGCATAGCAGGTAAAGCTGCCTCCTGCAGCGCCAGCATCCCATGTTCAAGTCCCGGCTGCTCCAATTCCAATCCAGCTCCCTGCTCATGGCCTGGGAAAAATAGCAGAAGATGGCCCAAGTGCTTGGGTCTCTGCACCCCACACGGAAGACCCAGATGAAACTCCTGGCTCCTGGCTTTGGCCTGGCTTAGTGCCAGCTGTTGCAGCCATCTGGGTAGTAAACTGGTAGATGGAAGATAGATATCTCTCTCTCTTTCTCTCCTCTTCATTCTCTAACTCTTTCAAAATAAATAAAGCCTTTAAAATAAAAAAAAAAGACATAAAATAAGGCCCCTGATCTCAAGAGGTGTTATGGAGTGAAGTGTGTCTACCCCAAATTTGTGTGCTGATGTCCCAATCCCCAGTACCTTAGAAAATGGCTGTATTTGGAGTCTGGGCCTTTAAAGAAGCAGTTAAAATGTAGTCATTAGAGTGAGCCCTGGGCCTTCAGATGCAAGCTGACTGGTGTCCTTACAGATATAAGAAAACATCAGTAACATACACACTCGGTGGAAAGACCATGTGGAGAAACAGGGAGAAGACAGCCATGCATAAGCCAGAAGGCCAAAGATGAACCAAACCCTTGACCTTGGATTTCATTCCTGCAGGTCTGTGAGAAAATATGTGTCTGGGGGCCAGCGCTGTGGCATAGTAAGCTAAGCTGTCACCTGCAGTATCAGCATCCTATATGGGCTCCAGTTCAAGTCCCGGCTGCTCCACTTCCAATCCAGCTCTCTGCTATGGCCTAGAAAAGCAGTGGAAAATGGCCCAGTCCTTGGGCCCTGCACCTGCGTGGGAGACCCAGAAGAATTTCCTGGCACCTGGCTTTGGATCTGGCCATTGCAGCCAATTGGAGAGTGAACCGGTGGAAGATTCTGTGTGTGTGTGTGTATCTGTCTGTCACTCTGCCTTTAAAATAAGTAAAATAAATCTTTTTTAAAAAAAGAGAGTTTATTTGGCTCATCGTTTTGGAGGTTCAAGGTCAAGACGCTGGCACTGGCTCAGCTCCTGTGAGGGCCTCAAGGTAGATGACCGTGGAGCACGCACAGGAGGGATCCAAGGGTGAGACAGGAAGCCAGAGGCCAACTCGGGGCTCAGACTTGCTCTTCCACAATTCTCACAAGAGCTAACCGAGGACCCAGGAGAACTACATCAAGTTCTTCCAGCATCAGTGACCTGATTGCTTCCCACCCCTTAAAGGCCCCAGCACCTCCCAATATGGCCACACTGAGGACCAAGCATCCAACATAGGAACACTTGGGGGACGGATTGAGCCTCAGCCAAGCTCAAGCCCTGCCTTGTTCCCGCAGTTCAGCCCCAGCGTCTCCTTCCCAAGCAGCTTCCCTGGCCCACAGTTGGGTGAGATGCATTCTCTGGCACCCTGCTCTCTCTCTGTATCCCCTGGAATCCTGGGTGTCTCTGGCCTCCCGCGACCCCTCTGTTTCAGAACTCACTGAGCTGGTGTCCTCCTGTCTCCACTAGGAAGCACAGGCTCCATCCTTTCCCCACCACCTTCCTCTCTCTAAATTCCTTTCTCATTGATGTACTCAAGAAATAGTTCCAAATGGAAGTGAGAAAGAGAGGTCACAGCACACACTCTTGTCCCGAGGTGACTTCCTGGGTCCCCAGTACCCATTTCTGCCTGTAGAACATATTCTTTTCCATGACAGAGGCATATGATTGGAGTTCAAAGGCTTTCTTTGCTTCTAATCTGGAGCTGAATGGTTTTTCCACATCTCTGGTTGTTCCTTTTCTGCCCGACATGGATGTTAGCCAGGTTAGGTCTGTTGGCTTCGGCACTCAGCTCCCGACCCGGGCTCCGCTCTGTGAAGTGGTGACGATGGAAACAGCTTCTGACGAGCAGAAGGGAACCATAACAGAAGCTGGTGTTGGAAGGAGAGGGCGGATGCATCCAGGAGCAAGACCTCTCAGGTCCGGAAGCCTGGCCCTGCAGCAGCACTGGCTCGCAGGGAATGGAAGAGGAGAAACCGGTCTCGGGGCTCAGGAAGCTAACGGAGCCTGAAATTAGAGGCAGGAGGCCTGGACAGGCGCTGGCGATGACAACCCCAGCCCCTCTCATTGTGCAATAGCTGCCTCGCTGGCCAACGAGAAGGCTCACACTTCTTCTCTTAATTTTTATTTATTTGAGAGGCAGAGTTAGAGAGAGAGAGAGAGAGAGAGGTCTTCCATCCACTGGTTCACTCCCTAAATGGCCACAATGACCAGAGCTGTGCCAATCTGAAGCCAGGAGCCAGGGGCTTCTTCCGGGTCTCCCACGTGGGTGCAGGGGCCCAAGCACTCGAGCCGTCTTCTACTGCTTTCCCAGGCCACAGCAGAGAGCTAGATTGGAAGAGGAGCAGCTGGGGCATGAATTGATGTCCATATGGGATGCTGGTGCCTTAGGGGGAGGCTTAGCCTACTACGCCACAAAGCTGGGCCAAGGGCTCATGTTTTCAATGCAATGACAATTTCCTCTCTGCCCTCCTCACCACTCGCCTTCTGGCTTCCCTGGGATTGTAAAATCGCTGGAACTGGTTTTTCATCTGTTCCAAGTAATACATTGCAACATGCCATTTTCCTCCTGCGATACTGCATGTAGATTGTGTGTGTGTGCGTGCGTGTGTGCATCCTTGCACACACCTATGTGTGTGCCAAGTGGCTCTCGAGTCACCTACCATCAGTCTCCTTGCTGTTTCCAGGGAAACTTAGCAAGAGCCAAGAAAAGGCTGAGGAACATCTTTCTGAAATGTTTAGGCTTAAGCAGGTCCAACAAGGGAGCCCAGAGACATGGAAGGGTTTACTGCCCAGTGGCCAAGTCAGGACAGAGGCTCAGACCTGCAGACGCCCGGTCCGCAGCACTTGGTTTGCGATGGGATGCCTCTCTTTGAATCAGAAAAATAAAAATAAAAAAAAAACCTTTAATTATCCTTGCAGCTCCCAGGGGCAGGTTCACTCATCCTTTGCTGGGTAAATTACTTATACTGAAGGGTGCTCCTGAGAGGTCACCATGAAGCCACACAGACCAGAAGCAGCGTTTAATTTATTGTGGCCTGATACCCCAGCTGCTGCTGCTTCCACTATGCCTGTTTTCAATACACATTTCCAGTTCCATGGCCTGCATTGGCCAAGGAGAGGGTGGCTTCTGTAGAGTACCGTGGGGGGTGTCGTGGAGGATGGGATTGGGTTGGGTTGGTGGCCAGGGACACTACTGTCCTAGTGACTGCTCCTCCAGCTCCAGTCCCCAGTGACCTGCTCAGTAAGACCCCACCCAACACAGATGCATCGCTATCCACATGAAGGCTTTGCACTCATTTTACCTTCACAACCACACAGCGGGGTAATTGTGGCCTCGATCCACTTGGCGTACAGCTGTGATGGGAAGGCCCAGATGAGGCAAGCCATGGCCTGCGGTGATCGGAAACAGGTGGCAGCCCCAGACTCACGTTCATACGTGTCTGATTCCAGAGCCTCTGGTCTGCCGGGAGTGGGGCCTCCAGGGGAAGGTTCAGGGCCATTCTTTGAGTTACTGAGCTCCTAGGTATCAGTTGCCCCACCTGTGAAATGGAGACGTTATGAGGATTAAATGGGTTATAGAGTAAGGTGGCTTCCAACAGTTCATAATAATAATCTGATAAAAAAATGCTGTTGGTCAGGGCTGGCACTGTGGTGTGATGGGTAAAGCTGCCGTCTGCAGTGCCGGCATCCCATATGGGCGCTGGTTCAAGTCCCAGCTGTTCTACTTCCCATCCAGCTCTTTGCTATGGCCTGGAAAAGCAGGGGAAGATGGTCCAAGTGCTTGGGCCCCTGCACCCATGTGGGAGACCCTGAAGAAGCTCCTGGCTCCTGGCTTCGGATCAGTGCAGCTCCAGACATTGTGGCCATCTGGGGAGTGAACCAACGGATGGAAGACCTCTCTCTCTCTTTCTCTCTCTCTCTCTCTCTCTGCCTCTCTGTAGCTCTGCCTTTCAAATAAAATAAATAAATCTTCTAAAAAGTAATAATAAAATAAAATAAATACTGTTGGCCATGAACCACAGGATCAGGTACAGAAGTCTTGATGATGACGTCTGTGAAAATTAAATAAATATTTTTTAAAAAAAGAACGTGAGACAGTGGTACCCTTGACAGCTGGACAGCTTTAAGTTATGATTGTGTGATGATGCTGATGGTGATGATGCTGATGGAGGGGCACCAAGATAACACAAGGTCCAGAGTGAACTCAACCAGCGCATGAGGCTGATGCTTCAGAGATGACGGAAGCTGGACCAGCAAAGGCCTCCACGCCAACGGGCAATGATGAGGCCAGAAAGAGGGACACCTCTTCCAGGCAAGAGGCAACAGCAACAGCCTTGCTCTTCAGTGTCTCCCTATGCAAGAACAACTCCTGAGCCTCCAGCTGGGGCAGGGAAGAAGGCGGCTACAGGGGTTCTGTGTGGCAGCCATCAATCAAGTCTCTCTTCATTCCCTCAACACAGGCGAGATTTGTCCTCTCAAACCTTCTCCCAGACTTGGCTGTAACTCAGCTCTCCCAGAGACAGGAGAGAATGGAAACCTCTCTCATTTCACCTGCGGGGAGCTGGACTCCTGGAAGGAGACTCACAGAGGAGTCCAGACACAAGGAGCAGCCAATGCTGCTTGAGTAGGAATGATACACTTGAATGTCTAAAACAGGTCCTATCTTAACTTAATAGTACTTTCTCCTATCTCTACACAAGTTTACCTGAAGAACTTAAAAACTGCAACAACCAATAAAAGCAAATCTCTCGTGCGGGCCCCAGACACATATTATTTTTCAAAGCTCTTGGGTGCCTGTGTTGCACAGAGACACTGGCATTCCCTTTTGAGTGGTGGAGTGCCTTTT
This sequence comes from Sylvilagus floridanus, assembly GCA_949820135.1. Lineage (NCBI taxonomy): Eukaryota > Metazoa > Chordata > Mammalia > Lagomorpha > Leporidae > Sylvilagus > Sylvilagus floridanus. The sequence goes on along the minus strand of OX463234.1, from coordinate 9,097,964 downwards.
CCATCCCTCTGAGCTGGACAAGGATTTGTGCAGCAAGAATCTGTCCTACAGACACAGAACACAGGAGGGTCAGCACACACATCACGCCGTGTTGACAGCTGACCAAAGAGTGGGTCAGGATAGGTATTTCCACAGGAATACACAATGCAAAATCAAAGTGGTATTCGTGGAAATCAAACACTGTGAAATTGACAGCACACTGGAGCAGATGAGGGAGTTTCATTTCCCCCTATTGGTAGGACAGGGAAAACTAACAGGCATCCTACCTGTCTCTCATTGTGTTTATGACTCCCAAATGAGGATGTAGGTAGTAAAGCACATTGCAGTTCATAAGGCTTTGTTCAACAATGAATTATTACGTGAGATTAAAGTTGTCACTGCTCTGCTGGTTTTGTGGGCATAAAATACATTCAACATAAAAACAAACAGTTGTGTGGGAAAAATCGTCTTGTTGGACTAATTTTCATGCAGCGACAGAGCATGTAGGCATCCCTGGATCCAGCCTACAGACACGCTTAAGTCATCCCACCCCAGCCCACTGCAAAGTGAACCCCACCAGCACAACTCTTTAACCTAATCCCCAAGCAACCACTGTGAAACAAAGATTGGTTTGTTGCCTTACCCAAGCCTGGCTTGCACTTGAAAGACAGACACATTGGTTGCAGAAAACGCTCTCTACCAACGTTTAGCTTGGAGGGTAAGTCTCTATCTCGTGCATCTTAATTACTGGCCTCTGTTAGGAGTTTAGTTTGGGAGATCAGCAGGCTGTGTCCAGGCAGGGATGGCTGGGAGACCTGAGCCTTGTAGAATTGCAACAACCAGAGAAGTGCAAAGGATCACACTCAGAGGCAAGGTCAGCAGAGGTGGAGCCATGACTCTCAGAGATCAAAATCACAAAGCACAAGCTGGTCCTTCCTCCCACCAAGGGATCAGCTGGCAACTCTCAGACCACCTCTGTCCCCTCTTTCCCAAGCCTAGGAAAGCCAGCTCCAAATGAGGGTTAGCCAGCTCCAAATGAGGGTTGCCCAGCTCGAAGCTGATAGTCTAAACTCAGCCCCACCCAGCACTGGTCTACCCTCTTCATGATGTCTTAGCCTTGGGATGCATCCGCTGGAGTAGCCACAGCAAAATTCCACAGGCTAGGGGGCTGCAGCCAGAGGCGTTTATGTCCTCACAGTTCTGGAGCTGCAAGTCCAAGATCATGTTGTAGACTTGGATTCTGCTCTCAAGTGGCCACTCTCTGGCTGTGTCCTTGCATGGGCTTTGCTCTGTGCACATCCTCAGGGTCTCTTCCTCTTCTGAGAAGGGCACCAGTCGGACCCTTGAATGGGCTCATTTCAACTTGATCACCTGTTCAAAGACTTCATCTTCAGATACATTTAAAGTCTGAATACTAGCAGGATAGCTAGTATTTATGAATGTGGGGGTGTGTGCAAATCATCTCATAACATCCTAGTCTCTAGAACTGTCCCAACACCGTGTGGCTAGACTTTCCTTCCATTATGTGGCCCTTGACCTTGGTCAGTGACCTTGCCGAATATCTTCTCACCCAACTCTCACATTCACTCCACTCCTGGAAGCCTTAGGACAGAATCCCACCTTTGCTGGGACCCCTGGCCAGGGACGTAGATTGAGACCCCCTTAGTTCTTGGGAAAAGGAGTTGAGACATTTTGCCATGAACTGGTGGCTCAGACTGTGGGCTCCTCCTTGCTCTGACGTCAGGACCCCTCCCACCTTTCTATGAGAGTTGTATAGTTTGGAAGAAGGGCATGATCAGGGAGAAAATAAGTGGCCCTTTGATGAGCATTGGTAGTGGGGGTGTCCTCCTTTTATACTTTTTCAACACAATCTCTACGAAATTGAGGGAAAATCCAAAGAAAATGGCCAGGATATTCATACATTTGACTACAAATGGTCTTGCACACATGAAGACCCCATTTCTCATGGGATGTCTGGTCAATTGGCAGACAGGGGAGAAACACACGGTGTATTCATGGAATCTGAAAATTCCCTTGGGCTATTTGTGGTCATGACACCCCCTCTCCAGACAGGTAACACAGGCAGGGTCTGGGGGTAGGGAAGTGAAGGGGGAGTAGTGAATTTTACCAAGAAGTCAGTCTGTTCACCAAAAATGCTTGCTTCTCCCCAAGAGCTAACTTAGCACCAGGTGGCAATCTTCCAGCTTGTGGGTGATTTGCTTCGTTGGCCAAAGAGCGGGTGAAGTATTATTTATCCATTCATTTATTCAACAAGTATGAAATATTTATTGCAGTCTCAGCCTCTTGTTGAAGACTGGGAAGAGAAGGATGAAAGCAATGCTCTCTGATGTGGAGAGGATGTTTTAAGAGACTCCTGGGAGATGGGAACGATTGATGTCAGGCTGGCTGTGGGAGCCGGAAACCCCACGCAGGTGCATGGATGGATGGTGGAGGGTAAGGTGTCAGCAGCAACCCTGAGCCTTGAGAAAAGTGGCCCCTTTCCGCCAACCAGCAGGTCTGCAAGAATAGAGGTGGTGCCTGCCCCAGGAGGTGAAGGCAGACAGGTGTGAATTCAAATGAGGCTTTTCCCAAATGATACCTGCGGTGGGATTGGTCCAATGGCCTCCTGCACACATGCACAGCCAGTCTTAGATGACACAAATGTGAGCACCCCCTGTAGTTCTGGGGGCTGGGTTTGCTGTCTCTGATGGCCCCGGGGCAGTGGTGACAACTCTGAGATGAGCAAGTTCACCTAGGGCACTTGTCTCGTGCCTGGGGAGACACCGTGTTCCAACTGAGAAGAGTGATTTCCTCAAGAGCTGCTCCCGTGGAGTCCCCCACCCCCACCCCGTGATGATCAAGTTCATGAATACTGGGATAGCCAAAAGAAGACAGTATTTTGGGATCCATCCAGTTAGCAGCCTGCATGCTCTGGCATTCAACACAAAATCCTTATCAGAGATGTATTAGCTGGAGTTCTCCAGAGACACAGAACCCACAGGATATGTGTACTACACATACACACACACACATCCCCTTACTGGTTTTGCATATATATATATATGAGAGAGAGAGAGTTAGCTTAAGGAATTGTGCATTGTGGAGGTACAAATCCCAAATCTATAGCATAGGCCAGAAGAGTGGAGATCCCAGGGAAAGGGCTGATGTTGCAATCCAAGTCCAAGTCTAAGGTTATTTGCTGGCAGAATTCCTTCTTGTTTGAGAGAGGTCAGTCTTTGTTCTAGCCAGGTCTTCAACTGCTTGGGTGAGGCCCACTCCCATGATTCAGGGGTCATCGGTTTTACTCCAAGCCCGCCCATTGAAATGTTGCTCTCACCCCAAAAGGACCTTCACAGAAATAGTGAGAGCAGTGATTGACCAAATATCTGGGCACTGTGGCCAGCCATGTTGACACATAAAATTAACCATCATGGGGTCAGTGCTGTGGCTTAGTAGCTATGCCTCTACCTGCGGAGCCAATATCCCATATGGGTAATAGTTCATTTCCTGGCTGCTCCTTTTCTGATCCAACTCTGCTTATGCCTTGGGCCCCTGCACCCACGTGGGAGACCTGGAAGAAGCTCCTGGCTCCTGGCTTCGGATCGGCTCAACTCCAGCCATTATAGCCATTTGAGGAGTGAACCAGCAATGGAAGACTTTTCTTTCTGTCTCTCCCTCTCTCTATCTGTAGTTCTAACTCTCAAATAAGCAAATAAATCTTTTTTTAAAAAAAAAAGTCAACCAACACAAGAGATCTAATAGAGATGGAAGCCTTCCACTGATCAAGAAATATTTTTGAGTATGGAGGGAACCTGTCTTATTACGTCAACCACTCAGAGGCATAGCTTGTAGATATTGAGATCCTCGGAGGGGGTCCAGTGGGTTTTCCCAGGACCACTGCTTAGAACTTTCTGGAGTGCTTAGGACCCAGCCAGCCTTCTTTGGTCTGCTTCCTTCAAAATCAGATTGGGGTTGGGAGGCAGCTCCAGGAATGACAGAAGAAACCAGGCACCCTCCTTTATATATTCAGCTTAGGAAGGAGAATGTCTTTAAAAAGGAAAAAGGTGGAGCTGGTGCTGTGGTGTAGTGGGTAAAGCTTCCACCTGCTGTGCCGGCATCCTGCATGGATGCAGGTTTGAGTCCCAGCTGCCCCACTTCCGATCCAGGTCCCTGCTAACACGCTTGGGAAAGCATCAGAAGATGGCCCAAGCACTTGGGTCCCTGGCACCCGTGTGGAAGACCTGGATGGAGTTCCTGGCTCCTGGCTTTAGCCTGGCCCAGCCCTAGCTGTTGCAGCCAGGACTGGCACTCATGTGAGAGTTCCCACCTCCTGGCTTTCACTTGGCCCAGCTTCGGCTGTTGTGGACATTTGGGGGAGTGCATCAGTGGATCTCCTGTGTGTGTGTGTGTGTGTGTGTGTGTGTGTGTGTGTCTTTCTCTCTCTTTCTCTGCCTCTGAAGTAAACAAAAATTAAAAACTATAGAACAGTGACCTTCCACATGTTTACCAGTTCTGCTGTTCATAATCCCTCATTATCTCTCTGCCGCCTTCTGGTTTGATCCGCCTTCAATATAAAAGGCTCCCTTTAGCTTTCTTGGAGCGCAGCAGGCTGCAGTTGATTTGCCTATTTTCATTTATCTTAAAATATCTTTAGTGCACTTGCTGTTTTTCCTATTGTGCAAAACACCTTTATTTCATCCAATGTCAATAAGTGATTTTTTTGTTGTTGAGTTATAAAACAAAGATGAAGGATGCCCAAGGGACACGCATCTGGTCTGAAGATCCATTCACAGTGGATTCAGCCCAATGGGTGCTCACTCAGCCTGCTCTGGAGGGCATCTGTGTGCACCTGCGCCCCAGTCATATGCCTGCTTGCTTCCAGAAGCATTTCCCCCCATTGCTCCTACCAGAGTACCAGAGTCTGACCTCTCCTCATCACACCTGCCAAGCTTCACTGCCCACTGGATTCAGCCACCGCCAGCTACCAGCAAGAGACTGGCGAAGAGGAGCAACCAAAGCCCGTTTCCCACCCTCCCTCTCACACCTATTCCAGTGATGGCAGCATCTCCCTGGGATTCCCACTCCCATGACAGCCCCTACTTCTGCATCCCAGCTCTGGCAGGTGCCTCTGCCTCAGTTCCAGCATCAACTCCTGAGCTCTACAAAGTGGGTCCTGAGTTCCAGGGCTTCTCGAACCAATCCTAGGTTTATAAACAGGTGGAGAGTATGTGGAAACTGCTCGAAGTCCTCCATTTCTTATTCTTTTTAAAAATTTTACTTTGTTTGAGCTGCAGAGAGAGAGAAGGGAGAGAGACAGAATGATCTCTTGTCTACTAGTCCACGAGCCAAAGCCAGGAGCTGGAAACTGAATCCAGGGCTCCCATGTGGAAGGTAGGTACTCAACTACTGCCTCCCCAGTGTGCATTAGCAGGAAGCTGGAGCTGAACTCAAACCAGGCACTGTGATATGGGATGTGGCTCTCCCAGCTCATGTGGAGGCTTAACCACCATGCCATATGCCTGCCCCAGGCCATTCATTTCTGAATGGTGCATTGACTGTCATGCATCATTGCTGGGCAGGCATCAAAGTTGGCAGAGTGGACTCTGTGAGCTTGGGCAAGGTACTTAACCTCGACATGCCTCCCATCACCTGCTAAATGGGAAAATGGGTAGCATCTGATGGATAGGCTTGTGGCAATGATTCAGTGAGCTAAGCCCCTGCGTAGATGCCCATCTTAGCTACTGGGGCCTGAGCGCTGCCCAACACACGGGCTCCTCCTGTCCCCCGCAGCTGGCTGCCTAGTGAGAACATCCCCTTCCCACCCTGTGCTCTTCTGTCACCTGCCAAGGCCAGCCCGTGAAGAGGCGATGAACGGGCCTCGAGACACTGAACTCCTCGTTGTCAGAGGAGGGGGAGGGAACCCTCGGAGGTGGAGCTTCAAGAAGGCTGAGTTCTCGGAGGCCACAGAGAACGCTTTCTGAGTGCTCTGTCTCTGCCTGGCTTGTTCCCTGTCCCCAGGACAGGATCAGGATCAAGAAGCAGAAATTGCAGGGGGCCGGCAGATCCTGGCTTTGATTTATGGAGGCATTTCCTGGCAGTGACAAGCATCTGAAGGTGGTGGCGAGGAGTTCCCCATCCCATGGGTGTTCATGGGGAGCAACAGAGGGGCTTCAGGCTCTCCTGGGAAGATGACCCCCACTGTCCTTTCAAATCCCCTCCAGCCCTGGACTCAGCACCCTGACAGTTACACGCCCAGCGTGAGTCCCAACCCGTACATTAAAGCGACAATGTCTGCTTTGGTTCCTCCAGGGCTCCCTGGTCCCTTACTCTCCCTGTCTCTGGGTACCTGAACACCTGCCTACATTGCCCCAAGCAGACTACAGGAAATCAGTAAGGGAAATTAGGGGGATTTTGCATTTCAAGAACCCCAGACCAAAACTAAAGAACACAGGAAGAGAAAGGCAGAGAAAATTGTAACCCCCCAGGAACCTGAAGGAAGGGCAGTTAGGGTGAATCACAGGAAACAAGAGCAGAGGGGGGTCCGTGCACTTGGCCCCAGGGTGCACCCAAGTGCGACAGTACCATTTCTAGGTCAGCTGGGTTCCCAAAAGGAGAAGCACCTGTTGCACTTGTTCCCATACAGAACCCAAGGAGCCCAGCGTGCAGGACTGCCCAGCCTGGCCCGGTGTGGCATAGGAGCAGGAGGGTGGCACTGGGCACATAGAACGAGACCAGATTTTTCTGCGCCCAGGTATCTTGTTGATTGCAGGTGCTCGCCCTCCACCGGAGAGACGGCAGCGCTGGGAACCAGGTGCATCCTGCCTTCTGCCCGACCACCCTCCACCTCCCACCCGTGAGAGCCCAGACACGTGCACTCAACCTCAAGGGAACTGGAAACTCAGACTTAACAGAATTTTCTGCCATTTTTCAGAAGGAAGCTCCCATCCAAATTAAGTTCACTCATAGGAAAATAAAATGCTATTTCTTACCATAGAGATCTGGGGCTGGCTGGGTACCAGCTCCTGGGGCAAGCTCATAAAGCCTGCTTGGCCCTCCCAGGGCGGCCCGCGGCTGTCCCGTTGGAGCCATGACCTGCTTTGCTGGGCTGTGTCATTTAAGATGTCATCAGCTCTGGGCCTTGGGAGGCAGCTGTAATGCCGAGGAAGAGAGGCGTTGGGAGGCGAGGCTGGAAGCCCGAGTCTCGGGCCCTCCTTAGGGGCGTGTGTGCGGGCTTCGGGTTCCGGCGGGCAGAATTTTCCCGCACAACCGCCTGCCGCCCCCGGTTATGAGCTGAACTGGATACCCTTCCATCAAGCTGCAGGCTTACGGCTGCTGTTGCGACAAAACCTTGCAGACACAAAACCAGTTCAGGCTCGATCTGGGTGGAGCGCAGAGGATTCAGTCCCCTGTCTCTGCTGGTGCCTGGCTCCCCTCTGCAGCTTCTGTTCTGGGCTGCTCTTGCTGGCTCTAGGCCACGCTCTGACATCGCCCCTAGGCAAGGCAGGTCTTCTCCAGTGCACCTGCCTCTGCCCTTGATCCCAGGGCTCCGCCCCGCCCCGTGCTGGCGCCCCCTGCGTGCATAGACAGACTGGCAAATCTGAGCACCAGCAGCATTGAGCCCCACCCCCTTTCTCTCAACATCCATGAGTCGGTCAATGGCACCCGTCTTTCCCTGGACACTCAGGCCAGGGATCCAGGAGTCAGCCCCCATCGCCAGTCTGTCCCCCATACCTGACCCAATGCTACCAACTCTTCCTCCAAAGTAGGTCCCAGCCTATCCACTTCCCGCTTGCCTCTGGGCCACCACTGGAATAAAAACCATCATGAGTGGGCACCCCGGCTATTGCAAGAAACTCCTGTGCCTAGGACCCCTTGGCCTGCAGCAGCCAGAGGAACAGCTGGAGCTGTGCTGTGACCTCTCTCTCGTGCTGGGAACCCTCTGATGGCTTCCCACGGTGTTAGAATGAAATCCGCCCTCCTGCAGGGCCCTACAGGCTCCCACCACATTTAGATCAAGAAGTCCTGAGCGTTTGGTCCTCCATTCTCTCTGCTGCAGCCACCCTGACCCACCCTGACTCTTTTCTTCACAAACATCAAACCTACTCCCTCCTCTAGACCTGGTAAGACCCTGGTCCCTCTGCCTAGGAGGGAGACCTGAGGTCTTTTGGCAGCTGCTTCTCAATGATCAGGCTCAGCACGAACGGACAAATGGGGAGATAGACTGTGCTTGTCCAGAGCAAGCCCCTCTGCCTCCTTGTGTTCCAGTGAGTCCCACATAAGGCACACACTACCAGGGTGCCCAGGACAGTACGACGGCGAGCAAGAAGAAAGTGATTTTATCTCTATTTCTATGAATCTTTAACTACATTTTACAACACTCCTATCTTGTGTATGTTTTGTGATGCATTAGTGCAATGGTATATGCATATTCTTTATAAATAGTTACACAGACGTACGTCGAAATTGTATATAGCAAACTGCAAAAAAAAAATTTAAACTGCTGTTTATTTATTCGGAAGGAAGAGAGAGAGAGAGAGAGAGAGAGAGAGAGAGAGAACATCTACCCACTTGTTCAGTCTCCAAATGGCAGCAACAGCCAGATCTGGGCCAGGCTGTAGGGGCCTCCATTCAGGTCCCTCTCCATTCAGGGTGCAGGGGCCCAAATAGTTGGGCCATCTTCCGCTGCTTTCCCAGGTGCATTAGCAGGGAGCTGGACTGAAAGAGGAGCAGCTGGGATTCAAACTGGCGCTGCAATATGAGATGCTGAGGTTGCAGGCAGTGGCCTAACTCACTGTGCCACAACGCTGGCTCCTGGACATTTTTCATGAAAGTATGCAGTCAAAATGTGGAGGGTGTGGGTGGTGGTTCACTGGTTAAAACTCCAATTTGACACACGCAACCCACATCTGAGTGCCTGAATTCATGTCCCAATTCACTCCCAATTTTAGTTTCCTGACAGTGTGCACCCTGGGAGGTGGCAAGTGGCTGGGTTCCTGCCACCCATGTGGCAGACCTGGGTTGTTTCAATCTGGCCCAGCCCTGGCTATTGTGGGCATTTGGAGAGTAAATCAGCAATGGGAGATCTCTCTCTCTCTCTCTCTCTGTCTCTCAAATTAATTAATTAATTAATTAACATTCAAAATAAAGAAAAACTGGGAGCCAGTGTTGTGGCACAGAGGTTAAGCCGCTACCTACAACACCAGCATCCCATACCAAAGCACTGGTTCAAAGTCCTGGCTGCTCCACTTCTGATCCAGCTCCCTGCAAATGTGCCTGGGAAAGAAGCAGTTGAATCAGAGAAGGGGAGATGTCTCTCTCTCTCTCCCTCTCTCTTTCTCTCTCTCTCTCTCTTGTCTCTCCATCTCTATCTGTCACTTGCCTTTCAAATAAATATATATTTTAAAAAAATAAAAGGAAAAAGTGGAGGGCTAGATATTTAGCCTAGTATTCTCACAAGTACAATGCAGTCATCAACTTTGGTAAATTTAACATTGAAACAGCACTTGATCTAATCTCCCATCTGCCCTGCGTACTTAAAATCTTGTCAAAGACACTCCTAATTCCTCAACTGGAGCCTCACTTGGAATCTCCACGTACAGTTAAGATGCTGGCTAAGAAACCAGCATCCCATCTTGGAATGTGTGCATTCCATGCCTTGTTCTACCTCTTGATTCCAGCTTTCTCTAACACACATCTTGAGAAGCCTTGGCTAATCTGGACATTTGGTCATTGAATCAGTGGGCAGAGAATTTTCTCTCTGCTTTTTCATCTCTCTTTCTGTCACTCAGTCTTTTTAAGTTCTATTTTAAATGTTGGGAACTGCTGCTGTATGGTAACACTCCATTTTATTATCTTATTGTTATGTACCACTAACCACGATTTTCCTTTGGCTTCATGGATTGACCCTATCTCTTGCCTAGGATGTAAGCTCCACATAAGATTCACGTCTTGTTCATGCGATGTTCTCTGTGTGGCCAGCATTTGTTCAATAAACTGCTTGCTGTCTGATTGAATCCATGGGTGAATGAATGAGCAGTCTTTCCCAGGACCTAGTGGAATGGTCTGACCACAGCCAGCTCTACCCAAATAATGATGCAGTCCATGGGACAAGACTCCTCATGGGAAACTGGGCAAATTTGGGGAACTTTTGCCCCATTTCCAAACCATCCCCCTATTTCTACCTGTCACAGGCTATCAGGCAACCAACATGCCAGCATCCGATAGCCAGCCCTCAGGAAGTCATTAATGCCTTAAAATAAACTAGCTTCTTTAAAATTATGTGTGTATGGGGTCGGCAATGTGGCGCAAATATTTGGGGAGGTAAACTAGCAGATGGAAGATTTCTTTGTCTCTCTGCCTTTCGAATAAATAAAAATTTAATTTTAAAAAAGTATAGGCTGGCGCAGCATCTGACTAGGCTAATCCTCTGCCTGCAGCGCCGGCACACCGGGTTCTAGTCCCGGTTGGGGCGCCGGATTCTGTCCTGGTTGCTCCTCTTCCAGGCCAGCTCTCTGCTGTGGCCAGGAAGTGCAGTGGAGGATGGCCCAAGTGCTTGGGCCCTGCACGTGCATGGGAGACCAGGAGAAGCACCTGGCTCCTGGCTTTGAATCAGCGTGGCGCGCCGGCCACAGCGGCCATCGCGGGGTGAACCAATGGTAAAGGAAGACCTTTCTGTCTCTCTCTCACTGTCCACTCTATTTGTCAAAAAAAAAAAAAAGTATAGACAAGTTGCAAATGCAAAGGACACACATATGTGGCTCTACTGATATTTGCCAGTTGTGAACCATTTCCTCCGCTGGTCTTATCACTTGCTCTCTCCTCATTATCTCTGCATACACATTTCTTCTGAACCACAGCAGAATAGATTCCGTGCACTCAAATAAACACTTCTGTGTTCCCCGGAATAAAGATACTTTCACAAGTACAATGCAGTCATCAGCTTCGGTAAATTTAACATTGAAACAGCACTTGATCTAATCTCCCATCCGCCCTGTGTTCTTAAAATCTTGTCAAAGACGCTCCTGATTCCTCAGCTGGAGTCTCACCTGGAATCCCCACGTACAGCCCAGAAAGCTGCGTGCGCTTCATGCTGCCTCGACCACAAACAGCCACAGACCTGATGTCTTCCCACCGCGCGAATGCACTCTCCTCCTGTTCCGGAAGTCAGACATCCAAAGCCAGAGTCACTGGACCAGAGCCAGGGTTGTTGGCAGCAGTGCTCGCTCCCAGAGGCTCCAGGGAGGACTCTGTCCCCTTGCCTTTCCCAGCTAGGAGTTGTCCTCGCCCCCTCTGAGCCCCCCACCAACATTTCTTGGCTTACAGCACCTGCTCCGTGACAGGCCTCCCACTTCCTCCTTTGATCTGCTGTGTCCCTCCCACAAGGACCACCCAGGCACCCCAGGATCACATTCCCCCTACCTTAACTCGATTGCACCTGCGCGTGGGTGTCACTACTTCCTCCACGGGGCCAGGCAGCCCCAACCCTACACCAGGAAGTCACGGGAGAGTCTGGGGATGCCACTCAGGCTGGGGTGTGCTGCTGGCCTGCCCTGGACCTGGGGAGGCATCAGGATTTAAAAAGCAAGGGGTGGGCATTGTGGAGTAGCAGGTGGAGCTGCCATTTACAATGCCAGTGTCTCATATCAGAGTACACTTTGCATCCTGGCTGCTTCACTTTTGATCCAGCTCCCTGCCAATGGCCTTGGAAAAGCAACGAAGGGTGACCCAATCTTCACCCACACCACCCATGTGGGACACCAAGATTGAGTTCTGGGCTCCTGGATTCAGCATGGCCCAGCCCCAACCGTTGCAGTCATTTGGGAAGTGAATCAGTGGATGGAAAATCTCTCTCTCTCTCTCTCACACACACACACCCTCGCCCCATTTCAAATAAATAAATTCTTTTTAAAAAATATTTATTTATTTATTGAAAGGCATAGTTAAGAGAGGCAGAGAGAGAAAGAGAGAGAGAGAGAGAGAGAGAGAGAGAGAGAGAAAGAGAGGTCTTCCATCCACTAGTTCACTTCCCAACTGGCCGCAACACCCAGAGCTGAGCTGATCCAAAGCCAGGAGCCAGGAGCTTCTTCTGGGTCTCCCACATGGGTGCAGGGGCCCAAGGACTTGGGCCATCCTCCACTGCTTTCCCAGGCCATAGCATAGAGCTGGATTGGAAGTGGAGCAGCCGGGTCTTGAACTGGCGCCCATATGAACTGCCGGCACTGCAAGCCGTGGCTTTACTTGCTACGCCACCATTCCAGCTCCTCAAATAAACAAATCAAAAACAAGTAACCACAAGTTTGAGGACAAACTTCGTATGAGCAACATGCTTGATTGAGGTCTGGGGTCTCCCCCATCTCTACCTACCCTGAGGGCTGTACACAGGGGCATCTTGGCGAACCCTGCCCCGTGTGCTCCTGGAGCTAAAATTCCCATTTTGCTCATTTCATAGGAAAAGTAATTAATACCTTTCAATTCTTACCTTTTCTTCATTGAGGTGTGCAAAGCTTCTTTGCTGAAATCAGTTGTATGTAAAAACCTTTTAAAAATGACCCTGCAAATGAGTTTCCTCTCCAGCTGAGCAATGTGGACCCCATGGACCTGCTAACTTGCACCCCGGCCAATGTTAAATTGATTCAAAGGCTGGGCTGCGTGGCTGGGTCAGGAGGGGCAGGGGCTGCCGGGTCAGAGGAGGGAACAGAGAACACAGCCTGCACCTGCTTCTGCCTAAGCCCTGCCAGTCGTGGCAACAGCCCCAGGAGGGCAGGGAGACAGAAAAGCCCAGCTCAGGGACAGGGACAGCCTTCCCTCGGAGATCAAGAAGGGGTAACAGCTCCCAGGGTTCCAGCCAGTCCTTGGTGACCAAAGGCAGGAGCATCCCAGGAAAACGCCCATAGAGGAGATCCTGTAAGCCCCAGGGTGCGGCCTCAGCGTGGACAGAGCCAGGCCAACCGCAGCTACCCATATAGCAACTGTACCTTGAGAAGCCTAGGCCTTGGGTCTCTTCTATCATCTGCCTTTTCTATCTTCTCTTAAAATTGCAAGGGCCCAGGAGCCATGGCTGTGGCATAACAGGCTAAGTCTCTGGCTGTAGCACCAGCATCCCCTATGGCTGCCAGTTCCCATCCCGGCTTCTCCTCTTCCAATCCAGCTCTCTGCTTATGGCCTGGGAAAGCACTAGAAGACATTACCGTCCAGGGGACAATTGGCCCTCATACACAGCTCTGCGCCCTCCACAGTCCTGAGAGGCAGCCCACCAGCAGCAGCTGTGGCACCGCTATCCATGGTGGAAGGTCCTTGACCTCTACCAGGGATGAGGATGATGGATCTGGAAGCTGTTGTCCCACCCTGAATCCTGCATGGCCTGGCTTGTGATGTAGTTTGGCAAACATTATTCAGAGCTTCCGCTGGACTAGACCACAAAGGCAGTGGAGGTAGCATGATGAGTTTAATGGTCTCATGGGGAGACAGATTCCCAAACCACACAGCAGAGAGGAGCGCTAGAGGGTTAAGGTGGATGCAGAGGGAGCAGGGAGAGAACCCCTTCTGTTGGAAAAATCAGTGAAGCTTCATGCAGGAAATGTTCTCTGAGCTGACCTGGGAGGTTGATGAGGGAGTGAGCGCATCTCTGCTCACCGGGACAGCAGCAGAAGGAAACACAGCCATGCAAACCCGTGGCCAATGAGTGAACGAGTGAGTGATGGCTGGGGCACTTGGAGAAAGGGGAGCAGTGAGGTCCCTGAGAACGGAGTGCATCTTTGCAAAGACGACAGTGCCAACACTGAGAGGCAGTCACACACACACACACACACACACACACACACACAGATCTTCCATCCACTGGTTCCCTCTCCTATGGTTGCAGTGGCCAAGGCTGGGCCAGGCTGAAGGCAGGAGCTTCATCCGGGGTCTCCCAGGTGAGTGGAAGGGGCCCAAGCACTTGGGCCATCGTCTGCTGCTTTCTTGGGCACATTAGCAGGGAGCTGGATCAGAAGTGGAGCAGCCGGGACTCAAACAGGTACCACAGTGCTGGCCCCCCGCTGAGCACTTTTCAAATAAAGAGGTTTATTTAACTCACCATGTTTGCTGCTGGAAGATTCAAATATGGTGGCACCAGCATCCTGGCTGTGGCACAATGTGGTGGAGAGGCAGAAAGGGAGCTGACTGTGTGCAGAGGGCGGGGTGTGGACCACAGAGCGAGCAACTGTGGAGGGGCTGGGCCTACTCCCTGGCCACAATAACTTGTCCTGGGGATGGCTCCAGGACCATGAGACCTGACAGTATCCATCCACTCATAAGGGTGCAGCCCCTGTGGCCTGATCACCTTCCACGGGGCCCCACCTCTTAAAGGGTCCACTACCTTGGTGTGGATGTTTGGCTCAACAGCTAAGATGTCATTTGGGATTCCCGCAACCCATGAAAGAGTCCCTGGGTTTGAGTTCCTGCTCTGCTTCTGATCCAAGTTCCTTCTAATGGCCACCCTGGGAAGCACTAGGTGATGAGAGGGAAGGAGGGAGGGAGGGAGGGAGAGAGAGAGAGAGAGAGAGAGAGAGAGAGAGAGAGAGAGAGAGAGAGAGAGAGAGAGAGAGATTGTTCATCCCTGGGTTCACTCCCAATATGGCTCCAACAGCCAGGTCTTGGCCAGGGCACCCTGGTCTCCTGTATGGATGGCAGGAGCCCAAGAACATGATCCATCTCGCACTGTCTTCCCAGGCACATGGGAAGAAAGATGGACCACAGGCAGAGCAGCTGGGACTCTCACCTGGATTCCAGTGTCACAAATGACCATTCAGTTTGCCGTGTCACAACTCCAGCCCCTACACGCCTATTTGCTGAATGACAAACTCATGTACTTTACCTTAGTCATGCTATCATTATCCTACTGGTCTACCAAAACCACTCCCCCCCCATCCACACACACACACACACACACACACACACGCACATACACACACTATCTCCTGCATCGTCACTCACATGAGTTACTTCCTTGCACCTTGCTTGGAATCAGTCACTGCCTTCAGGACACAGCTCTGTGCGGCAGGTGGCCCTGTCCTGTGCCCAGCCTACATTCCTAGAACCTGGCAGACAACAGGTGCCCCACACAGCATCTTCTAGTGAATCCAAGAGCCAGGAGAAGGCACCCCTGGGCTTCGTTCCCTGGGCTGCAGCCTGGAGCTAGGGACTTTGGTCTTTTCCATTCCAGAAAGATACCCCTCTGGAAACTAGGTCAGACACGGGTCCCGTGGGAGCCCAGGAGCCAGCCCGCTGTGTGCTCTTCCTCACTCTGGTCTTGAAGCCACGAGCCCCCTTCTTACCGAGCGCAGTTGCTATTTTCAGAGGCCGTTTGTGACTAGCTGCCATGACAACAATGTCTCACCTCGTTCCTCTGCTCACTAAAAATGCTGTGCTATGTAATTGGTTTCTTCAGCGTGGGGTCTGCGCTTTCTGGGGTGTTCTGCGCTCCAAATGAGAGGGAACGCGGAGATAAACCATTGTCCTCATTTCTTCTCCCAGGAAAAGCTGGATCTTCCCGCGGCTGCCAACCCTCTAGGGGGAGTGGAGAAGGAGGCGTTAATGATGGAGAATGTGTCACCCCCGGGCCACCCTGAAGTACTGCTGCTGCAGTTCTGTGTCAGGAAGTTTGGGGGCAGGGAAGGTGGCCGAACCCCTGCATAGCATCCAGACTCTGAAAACACGACTTGAGGGCGTCCATCAAGGCATGGCTTCCGGCTCCGCAGGGGGCCTCTTAGGGCTCCCCGCCCCCACCCATCCACCCACCAAGTTCATGACTCAGAAAGGCAACCCTGGGGCATTGTGGCCCAGAGTTAAGCCACCTGCAAGGCTGCCATCTTGTATCAGAACAATAATTCGAGTCTTGGCTTCTCTACTTCCAATCCAACTCCCTGCTAATGCACCTGGGAAAACAGCAGGAGATGGCCCCCAAGTGGTTGGGCCCCTGCCACCTGTGTGAGAGACCTGGATGGAGTTCTGTTTTTTAAAGATTTATTTATTAGAAAGTCAGAGTTGGGGGGGGGCGAGAGAACCCTTTCATCCACTGATTCACTCCCCAGATGGCCACAATGCCCAGGGCTGGACCAGGCTAGGGCAAAGCCAAGAGCCTGGAACTCCAAGTCCTTGGCCATGATCTGCTGCTTCCTCGGGCACATTAGCAGGAAGTTGGATTGGAAATGGAGCCACTGGGATTCGAACCAGCACTCATTTGGAATGCTGGCATTGCAGGTGGTAGCTTAGCCTGCTATACCACAATGCTGGCCCCCAAAATAAATCTTTAAAAAAAGAAAAAGCAACCGTGGCAGCTGACTCCATTCCACCTGTACATGTTGGATGTGGGCCCATGCAAGGAGTGTGGGCAGGTGACATGAGACAATATCCATACCCACCCCACATGGGGGACTGGGAATGAAGACAGCTCTGGGGTTCTTGTGTCTCCATTGTCACCATAAAGACAGGACGGAGCAAGTCCTCCTGCAGCTCCAGCTCAGCATCCCAAGTCCCCAGACACCTGCCACTGCCACCTCTCAGGTCCTGCTTCTGGTTTTCAGTCTGGAGAATGGGAGAGGCTCAAGAATTCTCTTTCATTTCACACCATTAATAACTCAGCAGCACAGCCTGAAATATTGATGGACACAAGTGCTGAGCCCGCTCCCAGCAGGAAGAGGTGGGTCACAGTGATTTGCAAGGTTGCTGTCTTGGTCCCTCGCTGGAGAGGCAGTGCGGAGCTCTCCAAAGCCAGGAGTGACAAAGGCAGCTTCTGGGAGCACGCTGCTTGCTGGAGGAAGACCAGGAACTGGGTACCGGTGAGAGGAGGTCCCTCCAGGCCCCAAGAGAGAGAAGGAGGCACGGACAATGTTTGCTGCTGGCTCTGCACCTGCTTTGTCTGCCTTTACTCCCGTGAGCACCAGGGAGCTATCCTTGCACCAGCTACAATCTACCTAGCCCAGAGTGGGCTCCCGCCCTGCGGCTTGCAATGATGCAGGTGTCCGGTTGTTCTGAGGGCTCCCACCTGCAGCCAATTTGCGGCCAGCAGAGGATGTTCTTAAGCTCCGACTTTGCAATGATGCCCCAGGTGACATGGGAAGGGACAGTGTCACTTGGCTTCCCTGAGTCACGCGTAAGCAAAGAGCTTGAACTAAATCATCCCTCCAGGTGTTTCCAATTCTATGACTGCAGCAGGAGAAGCAATTTTAAGGTTTAGAGGGAGGTTGGTGGGTGGGGAGGGGAGAAAGGAGAGAGGAGAGAAAGAAAGTAAACCAAAGGTTCTAATCCCAGCGGAAAATGTGAACAATAATAATCACGTTAGTCAGACTTAGATCACACTCACTATAGGCCAGGAACTTTTCTAAGCCTTACATGGTGGGCACTTTTATGTATGCCCATTTTAGAGGTGAGACCACTGGGGCACAAAGCCCTTCAGGAATTTGCTACACTTTAGCCTCTGCAGTGGTAGAACCAACCTCTGCATTCTAATCACTGTGAAGTTGATGACATTGTATCCACTCAGTCATTCATTCATTAGGCCAGCATTTATCAAGCACCTGCCATATACCTGGCACTGGTTGGGTGATGACTTAGAGGCCTTATCAAGGGGCTCGCATCTGGCCCAGTGGTGAAGAGACCACTTACGATGTCCGTATCCCATACTGGAGTGACGGTTTGCGTTTCTGCACTCCTTCCCATCCAGCTTCGAGCTAATGCACCCCCTGGGAGGAAGCAGGTGACAGCCCAAGGACTTGAGTCCCTGCTGATAGGGAGCAGATGGAGAGGACCTGAGTTTTGACAGCCCCAGCCAAGCTGCCGAAAGACAGCCCCACTCAGGGGGCCCAGCAGTTCCCACTGGCTCCTGCGTGCGAGTTTCCGCAATGTTGCAAACACAGAACCAGTGCCATTGGAAATATCCAATATGGCTGCAGAATGTATCCCTGGGAGGACCTTTGAGGTGTTATAATATCATTGTAATAAAATCACCACGGAGGGGGGCACACTGACATGCATCACGCACCTGTCACCATGACACTTCCAATATTTAAAAAAAAAAGAGGGGGTATGAAAGTGGGTGGTTCCTAAACCCTACCCCAAACTCTGCCCCCTAAATTGTATTAAGTTAAGCCCCGCCCCAGGCGCCACCCTCTGTGTCTCCAGCTTATATGAAAAGATGGCCCGAACCTTACTGAGGGTGTTTTGGGTTTGGGGCTTTTTGTTCCTCTCTCTCTCTCTCTAGCTTGCCCACACTGATTTCTTGAGTGTGCATCTTTCCTTTGCTTTATATAAATGCTGCTTTCCTGTGCACCCCTATGCCCTGAATCCTTTCCTCTGTACCAGGAGGAGCCTGGAAGCTCAACCACTGGCACCACTGTCGCCTACAGCAGTGCCGCCCACGTGAGAGCTGCACAACAAGCCCCAGGGTCCTGGCTTTGGCCTGCTCTAGCCCTGGCTGCTCCAGGCACCTGGGGAGCGAACCAAAGGATAGGAGATCTTTCTCTCCCAGTGTTTGTCTCTATCACTCTGTCTTTCAAATAAAAAAGTAAAACTTGGAAAGGAAGAAGCCACATCAAACGCACAGATGATCTGGCAGACAAGCAGGCCAACTGCACTTGTGTGCCCCACAGCCCTGGGTGCCCACCAGTGTCCCCAGGTCCTCCAGACAGCTGAGGTCAGCCTTGTCCTTTAGGATTTCAGTAAAAACAGCCAAACTGCATCTACAGAGAGGAGCTGTGCAACACGTCAGAGACCTTTGCTGGAGGGGGAAGCTTATGCGTCTCCTGCCAAACTCTATCTGCTGTTCAACCTCCTTCACTGGCCCCTCGCTCCAGCCACCCACACCCAGACATGGGTTCCAGGACACTTGAAAGAAGAAAAAGCATGCGATTGTATGAATCAATGCAGAAAGGACAAACTTCACATCTACTCAGGACTTACAAAAACAACCACAACCCATGGTGAGCCAGGAATAAAAATTTCTTAAGCTAATAATCATGTATTAAAAAAAAAATCCTACAGCCAGCAGCACATTGAATGAGGAAACACTGAATACTTTTCCCTTAAAATCAAGAACAAGACAGGATTTATTTATTGATTGACTTGGAAGGCAGACAGACAGACGGACAGAGATCCCCTATCCTCTGGCTCATTCCCCAAATGCCCGCAACAGTTGGGTCTGAGCCAAGCTGAAACCAGGGGGTGAGAATCCATCCAGGTCTCCCAGGTTGGGGGCATGGACCCAAATACTGGAGCCACCACCTGCTGCCTCCCAGCCTGTAGTTAGCAGGAAGCTGGAGTTGGGAGCAGATCCAGGATTTGAACCCAGGCACTCTGGTACGGGATATGGGTGTCCCAAACATCCTTAACCACTACACCAAATGTCGGCCCCAGAATGTTCACTCATCACTCTAGAACGTTGTAAGTACAGTTATCAGCATTGTACTGGAAATCATAGTGAAACAGGGCATGAAAAAGAGACATTAGGGAACTTTAGAAAGTTTGTAAAAACTTGAAATTAAATGATAATGTACATTTTCCATGAATGTTGTGAGCCCCTCAGAAAAGGCATATGGATTGGAAAGGGAGAAATAAAGCTATCCCTCTTCTTGAACAACATGATCAGTTACATGGAAAACCCCAAGGAACCCACCAAAGAACTGAAAATTATAAGTGAGTTCAGCAAGGTTGAGTGATGCAAAACCAGCTACAACAACAATGATATTGCTATGTCCTCACAAGGAATAATTGGAAATCAAAACTGTAAAATCCATGTCAATTAGGCCAACTCTAGAAAATGAAATTCTGAGGTATAAAACCAGAAAACGTAAACAGAGTCTGTTTCTGAAAACTATAAAACACTCATGAAAAAAATCGATGAAGGCAAAAGCACAGTCATACATCACACACTCATGGGGATGGTTTCTGAGAAAGGCAATCACAGGCAATTTCCTCATGGTGCATCACAGAACATTCACTCCACTGGTATAGCCTGTGACAGCGAGCGCTACGCTGGATGGAGTCACCTCCGCTCCTAGGCTGCAACCCTGTGTACCAGGGTATTGTACTGAATACTGTAGACAAGTGTAACACAATGGCAAATATTCCTGTATCTAAGTATAGAAAAAATAGAGTAAAATAACTATTGCAGGGAGCCCGTGCTGTGGCATAGCAGGTAAAGCTGCCACCTGCAGCCCTTTCATCCTGTATGGCCGCCGGTTCAAGTCCCGGCTGCTCCACTTCCAATCCAGTTTCCTGCTAATGTGCCTGGGAAAGCAGTAGAGGATGACCCAAATGTTTCAGCCCCTGCACCCATGTGGGAGACCCAGAAGAAGCTCCTGGCTCCTGGATTTGGACCAGCCTAGCCCTGGTGGTTGAGGCTATTTGGGGAGTGAACAAGCAGATGGAAGATCTCCCTCTCTGTTGCTCTCTCTCTCTCTCTCTGTCTCTCTCCCTCTTTCTCTCTGTCTCTGTAACTCTGCTTTTCAAATAAGATAAAAAACAATTTTTAAAAAATTGTCTTTAAAAATACAATATAAGAGAGGAAGAGAAGTGTACCTGTGTGGGGCACTTGCCTTGAATAGGGTGTATGGGACAGGAAGTTGCTGTGAGTGAGTCAGCAAGTGAGGGTGAGGGAATGTAAGGGGGTAGGACCCCACTGGACCCTGTTGCAGACTATATTCACTACATACATTTAGATGACACTACAGTTTTTAAAATTTCCTTTATTCAGTAGGAAGTTAACTTTAGCCTACTGTCACTTTCTTTTTTTATAAATTTTTTTTTAAAAAAAGTTTGACTCTTACAATGGCACTTAGATTAAAACACAAACATATTGTACAACTCTACAAATTTTTTTTCCTTTTAAGCTTTATTGTATACCCTTCTTTCCATTTCTAAACTTTTAAATTATTTTTCACTTTTTAATTTTTTTTGTTAAAAAGAAGACAAACGGATGGGTATTTGGCACAGTTAAATGCCACTGGGGATGCTTGCATCCCATATCAGAGTGTCTGGGTTCAAGTCCTGGCTCCCTTTCCAATTTCAGCTTCCAGCAGGTGATGGCTCAAATAGTTGGGTCCCTGCCACCCGAGTGGGAGATCTGGATTGATCCAGGCTCCTGGCTTCAGCCTGGCCCAGCCCTGGCTGTTGCAGGCACTTGGGGAGTGAACCTGCAGATGGAAGATCTTTGTCTCTCTGCCTGCCTACTTTAAATAAATAAGCCAGTAAGTTTTTTAAAAAGGAAAACACACACATGTACACACTTTAGCGTACACAAGTCAGGACCATCAATGTCGTTGTCTTCCCCTCCACACCCTATCCCATCAGAAGGTCTCCAGGGACAATGGCAGGTGGGAGCACCATCTCCTATGATAACAATGTTTTCTTCTGCATACCTCCTGGAGCACCTGCCTTTAGCTGTTTTATAGCCTTTGACTGTTTCTTGTAAGTATAAGGAGTACAGACTAAAATAACAACAAAGATACAGCCTGGTAAGTATATAAACGTATTTATTTAATATCATCAAGCATTATGCTCTGAACACAATTGCATATGCTATACTTTCCTCACTAGCAATACAGTAGGCCTTTACAGTAGCATCACCATAAATATTTGAGTAACACATCACACTATAATGTTAAAATGACTACGTTGTCACTAGACACCTGGAATTTTTCAGTGGCATTAAAATCTCAGGGAACTCCTGTGTCCATGTGGTCCACATTTGGACAAAACATCATTATGTAGTAAATAAAGGAGACATACCATGTTCATGGATCTTGAAGCTTCAATATAGTGAAGACATCACTTCTTCCCAAATTGACCTATATATTTAACATAATTCTAATCAATCACATTCATATTAATTTATGCATGAATTTATAAGGAAAAGTTAAAGATTTAGCACAGGAGCCAACTTTGGGGTACAATGGGTTAAGCTGCCACTTGCAACACTGACATCCTATATTGGAGAGCTGGCTTGAGTCCTAGCTACTCTGATTCCAATCCAGCTTCCTGGTAATGTGCCTGGGAAGAAAGCAGAAAAGCAGAAGATGGCCCAAGTGCTTGGGCCCTTGTCACCAGTGTGGCACTTCAGGATGGGTTTCCTGGTTTCTGGCTTCAGCTTGGCCTGTACCTGGCTATTGCAGCTATCTGGGGAGTGAACCAGCAGATGGAAACACTCTCTCTCTCTCTCTCTCTCTCTATATATATATATATATATATATATATATATGTGTGTGTGTATATATATACATATATATATGTATGTGTGTATGTGTGTGTATACATATATATATATATATATATATACATATAAAATCAGTTTCCCTCATCACTCTGCCTTTCAAAAAAAATAAAATTTAAATTAGATTAGACAAAACTGTCTTGAAAAAGAAAAGTAACCTTGGAGGTATCTCACTACCCAATTTTATTTTTTTAAGATTTATTTATTTTGAAAGTCAGAGTTACAGGGAGAAAAGGGGGGGGGGGAAGAGATCCCATCCTCTGGTCCCTTCCCCAGATGGCTGCAACAGTCAGCACCAGGCCAGGCTGGACCCAGGAGCCAGGAGTTTCTTCCAGGTCTCCCACGTGGGTGGCAGGGGCCCGAACACTTGGGCCATCTGGAAGATAGTGGATTACAAGTGGAGCAGCCAGTACACAAACTGGTGCCCATATGGGATATTGGCATTGCAGATGATAGTTTTACTGCTACACCACAATGCCAGCCCCTCACTATCCAATTTCAAGATTTACTGTATAACTATAGTAAGAGTAATACCAAGTTGGCATTGTTCTGGTGAAGCAATAGACATATGTATCAAGAGAACAGGATAGGTCAAGAAATAGACCCACATAAATATATACAATTGATTTTTGACAAAGATGAAAAGGAAATTCTTTGGATAAAACATAGCTTTTTGATAACCGATATCAAACAATTAAATTCCATATGCAAAATATGAACCTCAAACAAACACTTCACATCTTATACAAAAATTAATTCAAAGTAGATCACAGATTTAAACAGAAAATGTAAAACTGTAAAGCTTTCAGAAAAAAACGCACAAGAGAAATTTTTCATGACTCGGGATTGGCAAGGACTTCTCAGACATAATACCAAAAGCACAATCTTATAGAAAAGTGATAAATTATTCTTTAGAGAATTAAATGACAAGCTGCAGAGTGGAATAAGACATTTGCAAATCACACATCCATCAAACGATACAAAATGCACTCTCTAAAGTAACTCTCAAAACTCATTAGTAAGAACCTAAGAGCCAATTAAAAATGAGTGAAGAACTTGAATGAACCTTTAACCAGAGAGGACTTTGGGAAATCAAACAAGCACATGAGAAGACAGTCAGCCTCATTACTTTCAGGGAAATCCAAGTTAAGATAATCAAGACAAGACAATACACTTACCAAAATGCTACGAAAGAGAGAGAGGTAGACATTTGACTTAGCAGGGAAGACTGCTTGTGATGTCCTTATCTTTTTTCAAGGTTTTATTTATTTATTTGAGAGCAGAGTTATACACAGAGAGAGGCTGAGACAGAGAGAAAGGTCTTCCATCCTTTGGTTCACAATCCAAATGGCTGCAACTGCCAGAGCTGCGCTGATTTGAAGCCAGGAGCCAGGAGCTTCCTCAGGGTATCCCGAGTGGGTGCAGAGACCCAAGCATTGGGCCATCTTCTACTGCTTTCCCAGCCCATAGCAGAGAGCTGGATGGAAAGAGGAACAGCCAGGACATGAACTGGCACCCTTATGGGATGCTGGGCCGTAGGTGGAGGCTTAGCCTGCTATGCTACAGCACCTGCCTTAACTTGCCCTTACCATACATGGAAGTATCTGACTTCAAGTCTTGGCTCTACTCCCAATTCCAAGTCCTGCTAATATACATGCTAGAGCGAGCAGGTAATGGCTCAAATAGCTGAGTCCCTGCCACTCCTGCAGAGAGACCTAGAATGAGTTCTCATCTCCTAGCACCCTCTCTCTCAAATAAAATAAATAGAAGGATTAATTCATTAACTAATTAAACTCCTTAAAGAAAAACTACAAGGACTACAAGATGACAATGCACAATCATACATACAGTACTCTGGAAATTAGTTTGACAATTTCTTATAAAGAAATTAAATGATTTCTGAGTATTTATCCTAAAGGAATGAAAACGTGGGTTCTCAGCAAGAAAAGTGTATGTGAATTTTCACAGCCGTTTTCTTCATTATCACCTAAAACTGGGGAAAACGCAATTATACTTTGACAGGTGAATAAGAGGTGAATGGGTAAAGAAACCTGGCACTTCCGTACAATGGCACACTACTCGGTAATAAGAAGAATGAACTGGTGATACACACAACAGCTTGACAAGATGGAAAAGAACGCATCACTGGTTGTTGAGGACTAGGGTAGGGAGGGGACAGGATGACAAATGTGTAGGCTGAGAGGACAGTTTTGATTGATTGAACTGTTCTATATCCTGATCCCATTTGGCTGCACCAACCTATACATGTGCTAAAATGTACAGAACTGTACACTGGGAGTGGGGGCCAATTTTATAATACATTGATTTGAAAAATAATAGGCTGGCGCCGCGGCTCAATAGGCTAATCCTCCACCTGCGGCACCGGCACACGGGGTTCTAGTCCCGGTCGGGGTGCCAGATTCTGTCCCAGTTGCTCCTCTTCCAGTCCAGCTCTCTGCTGTGGCCCGGGAGTGCAGTGGAGGATGGCCCAGGTCCTTGGGCCCTGCACCATCATGGGAGACCAGGAGAAGCACCTGGCTCCTGGCTTTGGATCAGTGCAGTGTGCCAGCCACAGAGCGCTAGCTGCAGTGGCCATTGGAGGGTGAACCAATGGAAAAGGAAGACCTTTCTCTCTGTCTCTCTCTCACACTGTCCACTCTGCCTGTCAAAAAAATAATCCAAAACTCATAACCACAGTCAGCTCATCATCTACCTTGTGCTTCCCGCAGGAAGGGGAACCTTATTGACCTTGAAAAGTGCTGTGCACCTATGTTGAAGTCATTTCCAAGTGAACACATCCGTGCACACTGATCACTGGATCTCCCCAACTTGCAGAGCTGGAAAACTTCTGACACCAGTTGTTGTTTAGCATTGCATTCAGAGAATTGTGCAATTTTACCCTAGCAACTCTCCTCAAAGATAACTCAAAGGAAGTTCCCATCCCTGGTTAACATCTCTTGAGAAACACTGAAGAGGATCCAAAGTTGAACCTCAACAACACTTGTTCTGCACTCTCTTCTCTCTCCTCGCTAGCTCTCTTGTGCTCCACAAGAGCCCAGAGCCGCTCCTTGCCAACACCCTGCTCTCCCCCCACCCACAGAAGCCTCTCTCTCTTGCCTCTCCAGGTGCATTTCCCCACGCAAGTGGTCCTCTTCTCCCTCTATTGGCTCTTTCTTCTGCAGCCCCTCCTGTCCTTTCTTATCACATCTTTGCCTGTATTCTCTCCAGTTTGCCCCTCTCTTACTGACTATGGGAAAATTCTATAGTTGGGAAGTTTTAAAAAAAATAAATAAAAGTCTTTTATTTTCACTTTACTTGAAAGCCAGAGACAGACAGAGATCTTCCATCCATTGGATCACTCACCCAAATACCAGTGAAAACTAGGGCTGGGTCCCTGAAACCAGGAGCCAGGAACTCCATCTGGGTCTCCCATGTAGGTGGCAGAGACCCAAATACTTGAGCCATCATCTACTGCCTCCCAAAGGGTTCTGAAGCAGAGTCAGATCTAGAACTCGGGAACTCCAATAGGGGCTGCCGTCATCTCTGGTAGCAACTTAACCATTACTTCAAACCCTTGCCCCCTACCTCACCCCATGCCCTGCGCAGGTTTTTCTTTTTAAAGATGAGAAATTTTGCATCTGCAGAGGCAAGAGAGAGAGGCTTCTGTGAGTGGGGGGAGAGCAGGGTGTTGGCAAGGAGCAGCTCTGGGCTCTCATGGAGCACAAGAGAACTAATGAGGAGAGAGAAGAGAGTGCAGAACAAGTGTTGTTGAGGTTCAATTTTGGATCCTCTCCATGAGTCAAGCACATGATGGTTCAAGTAATTAGGTTCCTGCTAGCCACATGGCAGAGCTGGACTGAGTTCCTGGCTCTTGGCTTGGGTCTCAGCCCAGCCCTGGTTCGTCTCTCTCTCTCTCTCTCTCCCTCTCTCTCTCTCTCTCTCCCTCCCTCCCTCTCCCCCTCCCTTTCCCTCTCCCTCTCTCCCCTCCGTCACTCACCCCCTCTCCATCCCTTTCCTTCGCCCTCTCCCTCCCCTCTTATCTCTCTTTGTCACTCTCTCAAATAAACAAATGTTTAGCAAATAAATAGGAGTGATTCTTTGCCCCAAGATATAAGCCCAAGTGCAAACTTCCCAAGGTCAAGTTTGAGCATTTGACTTCCTGCACAAGAGATAATTCTGCCAGCCGCCCACCCATCGGGCTCCTTTTCCCATCATCCATCTCCCACACATGTCCAGTTCATTACTAGGGGCCTGAAGAGGAGCCTCACTCCAGCAGGTTTTGCACCTGAGGCATCAGAGCACCATCTCACCTGTGAAAGTGGAGGTCAAGGTCAAGAAGTAAGCATTGGATATAGGAGGCACATTGTGCTTTCTGTTCTTCACTCTTTATCCATTGTAGTGGTTTTAAGTCTCTCTGTTAAATAATGTTTTCCAGATTGTTCTTTCGTCTCCAGTTCTTGGAAAGCTGATGCATTCACAGCTGTGTCTCTCACTTGTCTGAGCTGCAATGTCTGTTATGACTTCCTCTTTGCTGGTGGAAGCGAGTGTCTTTTCTATGAGATTCCATGCCAGTTGTAAGAATAGCTTGATGCTGGCTCCTGCCGGGTCCCCAGGGCTCTTGCTAGTGAGCGTATATTTCCATTGTGCATTTCTCTGTTCGAAACTCCTACCCACAGTGGTGGTGTAAACTGAGACATGCCACAACCTGTACAGTGCCCCTGGAGTTCTGGTTCATCCATGGTGCTGATCCTGGAAGCCAAGAAGCTCCTGAAAGTTCACCTGACCTTGCACTTGGAAAGGATGTAGACAGTAACGCCTCTCTTACTTACACATACTTGGTCATTTACATCTAGTACCTTTGGAAAGTTCCCTACACACTTGCTTTCAGTTAAGTTTTAGAAACAGGGGATTGATATTTATCCAGTTCTCCGCAGTGAAGTTGAGAATCTGATGGGGTCACTGTGGCAGACACATCAATGGCCTCAACAACAGCCAGGCCCCTCCTTCCTTTGCTGACTATGGTTGGTTTGGGCAGCTTTGTGTTAACCCTAGTGGATGAATCCTGATGGGTCTTAGACAGTTTTGGCCATCATGTCATGCTGCCCATTCCTGGCTGCTCTGGGAGTTGCAGCTCTAACTAGTGCAGAAATAAACCTGGGCAATTCTGGGGGCGATTTCTCCTCTCTGGGAGAAAGGCAGATGCTCATGAGAATGCTTCTTTCTTTCTGCATCCTGATATTGTCCCTTTCTGCCTGTCTTTGCTAAGTGATGCTCAGAGCTGCAGCTAACACTTTGCAATCATGAAAAATCTATCCAAGAATCACATAAATTCATTTTTAGCACCAAGACACATGTGAAATGCTGATCTAGCTCCACCAGGGCCTCCTTGCAGACTTTTATTGTGTGAGATCATTTATAATGCCTTTGTTGTTCAAACAAGAGCAGTCCTACCTTCCGTTACTTTGGGGTGAGATGCTGAAACAGGAGCAGAAATAGGAAGAGAGTTTCTCTTTTCCCTCTTCACAAGCTGCACCAGCCTGGCGACCCAGGGGTGCCTGGTAGAACAAGTGTGCCCTCTGTGGGTGCTCGAGGAGTGGGGAGGGGGTGATGCTATTTACGCCTTGCCTTTCTGTGCCTGCTGTGTGTCTGTAGCATGTGCCAAGTGCAGCCCTGGATGGTTTGCAGGTTTGCAACCCCTGAGAGCAGCAGAATTCAACCCTAGCTAATTTGCACAGAAACAGGGCTTTGTTGGAAGTGTGCCAGGGTAGCTCAGACCATTAAAGGAAATGCAGAGAAATCTGAGCAGACCCACGGAGCAGAAGGGCTCTGGCAACCTCAGCAACAGCACCCTTTTGGCTTCTCTTTAGGAGGCTGCCAGAAAGGGCTCTGGTGCCTTTGTTCATCAACCTGCAGGGTCAGGAGAGAGAACTGGACTGGTGGATCATGGGAAGGTCCTCGCCTCTTGGAAACTTCAGTGTGGGCAGGAGTCAGGAGGGTTTGTTGGGCTAGCCTCAGCCAGTGCCCAAGGATGGGCCATGATTCCCAGGGAAAAGGGTCTGTCTCCAGAAGAGCATGGAGGAAGAGGTGGTGGCCACTCTGCACTCACCTTTGTATCTACACCAGCCCTTCATAGAGCCTGAACCCAAAGGATTGGACCTCACCGCCCATCCTTATTCTAAATGGAGACAATTTGTTGTCATCAGGCTGACCCACAATGGAAAAACCAAGAGGATTTTTCAACAGGAGGAGCATGTGTTCAAAACTCTCCATTGACATCACTGTGGCTCCCGTGCAGAACAAGGAGCAGATGCTGATGAGGAGGCGTGCAAAGAGGGACACTGGGCATGGCTAAGGTTGGAGGGAGGTGGTTGGTAGGATGGAGAGGGAGGGAGCTGCCATTTCTGATGGGTGATTGGGGGTGAGGAAAAAGGAGAAACCCCAGTTCTAGCTTTGGATCCCGGGTGAAAAATGGCGGTGTCCATGAAGATGGGGTGAGCGGGGTTCAGACACTTAGATGCCTGTGCCGGGGTGATGTCAAGTAAGAAGGGTCTAGCCAGAAATACAAGAACATTGGAAAGTTTGTGGAAAATGGAACTAAATGATGTGTACCAAAAAAAATGCTTCGAAGTTCATCATCTGTAAGGCCCTCAGAAATTCATAGGCAATGCATATTGCAAAGAAAAAAAAACTACACATGGATGTCTAAAATGTATTTGCACTGAAATAAACATACCCTCTAATTCTATTTTTCCATGAGAAGCACCCTCGTGCATAGTATCTGGGAGTCATTCCTCTGTTCATGTAAAGGATGTAATCACCGGGGTCAGAGGTCAGGACAGGAGGACAGAGGGTCGAGCCTAAGCTGAGAGGCTGCGGCCACTCATGCAGGAGGAGCCATGCACGGGACACTGTGGGCAGCCCCTCAGCCTCTGGCCAGTATCTCCTCTATTCCCTTGGCTTCAAGACTTGGGTATAATTCTTCCGCAACTGTAGAAAGAGAGAGGAATTTGAAGCTCAATTGTTGAGCTGGTTTTACAACCAAGCTCGCTATGTACTGGGACCCTCGCTCTGTCCAGTTTCCCACCCTCCAGGGAAACTGGCACAGCAGACTTGTTGCACAGGAGAGCCTCGGCCATCTGTACTGAGCATGCGCTCCTGGCCCCAGGGGACGTAAGGGAAGGAGACCCGGATGTTGTTGGGCTCCAAGCCCAGTGCTGAGCTCAGCAGCCAACTTCCAGTGCTCACAGGAAGTCTGGGTCAAGGTATGACTTTTCGTCTTGGCTGACCGTCAGAGTAGCTCTGGTAGTTGAATTTATAATGCTAAGTAACTCCCGTGATAGGCGGATGTAGGAGGGACCCTAGACCTTCCCAGGGGTCAGAGGAGACGGAATGAAGGAAGTCTTAGGCCATGACGCACAACTACCGAGGGGCCCGCCCAGATCCTCTCTGCACAGGGCTCTCGGCCCTGCCACAAGGCACTGTCAATCAGGAACAGGCTGGCCCCACCAAGGCCTTCTCTTCCCTGGTCAGCCAAGCCACACTCAGAAAAACCCAAGTGCCTGGGACGCAAGGAGCTCCGAGTACCACCTTCTCATTGTCAGAGGAGGGAAGTGACTGTGCCAAGGGCGCCCAGAGAAGTCCCAGCTAATCAATCCCAGAGGGGACATCAGGGTCAGGAGGCCTGAGTCCACCTCACCCTGGCTCTGGTCAATTCTAGGAGCTGCCTGGCAAGCTCAGATGTGGGCAACCCCTCTCACTAGGAGAATTCACCACCAGGCAGCAGGCGTCTTCAGGAGCCCCAGTTGTCTTGTTGCACTTCATGTGTGTCCAGTAAAGCATCCAACTCGTCAAGCCCAAAGACAAATGGCCAGAAGACCCAGCGCTGGCAAGAAGGGATGCTGGCAGCCGTGGGAGAACAGGTGGGCCTGGATGCCATTGCGCCTACAAGGTCATGGCCGTTCTGTCACTTGGTGCCATCACACAAAGCAGATGTCCCATTTTTGTCTCTTAAGTTTGCAGAATGGTGAAAATCAATGCGTTTCTTTGAAAAAAAATCCTTGGGACCAGTGCTGTGGTGTAGTTAGTGCCGGCATCCCATATGGGCGCAGGTTCGAGACCCAGCTCCTCCATTTCTGATCCAGCTCTCTGCTATGGCCTGGGAAAGCAGTAGAAGATGACCCAAGTCCTTGGACCCCTATAAGGGAAGAAGACCCGGATATTGTTGGGCTCCGAGGTCACATAGGAGACCCGGAGGAAGCTCCTGGCTCCTGGCTTCGGATTGGCACAGCTCCAGCTGTTTTGGTCAATTGGGGAGTGAACCAGCATATTGAAGACCTCTCTCTCTCTCTCTCTCTCTCTCTCTCTCTCTCTCTCTCTGCAGCTTCTTCTCTCTGTGTGTAACTTTCACTTTCAATAAATAAATAAATCCTAAAAAAAAAATTCCGTCACATTAGCTGACTTTGGGGCAGGGAATGACTTTTGCTACATCAAAACACCTTAGAAAGGGAAATTTTTGCCATCTTGCACTGAATCTATACTGCTTAATGTGTATTGTACATTCACTTATTCATTCATCAAACACAAGTCATATATAGGTGCAAGGGACTCAAAGGGAAAAATGTTTTCTGCCAGTGAAGGATGTAGGAGGGGTGTGAACACAGGGTGTGAACTGGAGACTAGAGGTTGATTATGATAATATTATTTACAGGAAATGCATTCACAATGTTAAACACTCAGAAACAAAAAATTGAAAGATCACAAAAGGTGTTTCAGACAAGTACTAGCCGAAGAGACGTTAAGTAGATAGAACAAAAAGTCGTTGAAAATAGAAATTGAGATAAAATACATGAATAGAGATCAAGGAATCATTACAAGGCAGTAAACAGTTCAATTGACTGAGAAGATGCAGCGATCTATTAGCATCAGCTAGCTTTGGGCTTTATTCCATTATCATGTCTTTGGAAACTAGTCAAGCAACGTGAGAAAGAAAAGACAGCTCATTCCTTTCCCTGCTGTAGACCATTGCAATGATCGGCTACACCACGGTTTATCCATTCTACCGCTGATGGATCCTGGGACTGCTTCCAACTTTTGGCTGTTAGGAGCAATGTTGCTGTGAGCTTTTTTATACATGCCTCCTGCTGCACATGGATCAAAGTTTCCCCAAGGTGTGTATGTAAGGATGGCACCACCAGCTGACACATAGCCACCTACCAATGCTCACTTTTCCACCACCCAGCTCTTTTCCAAGGTGATTGCGACAATTCACGCTCCCACTAATAGATAACTTGTCATGTCCACTCGGTATTGCTCTAGTTAAAAAAATTTTTCCAACCTGGTTGGTAGGAAGATACATGCAAGCCTTGTATTGTATCGGTCAGCTGTGTGTCGCTCCAAGTAAACATTTGGCACAGGCTCCTTATAAATGCAGGATGTTCATGGTTTTAGAGGTTTGCAGTCCCCAGAACGGGCAGACCCAATGGGTTGAGGAAGGTGGGGGTGGCAAGGGCAGAGTGCGTGCAGAGGCACAATCATATAGCGAGCAAGGAAGCAGAGAGAGGAGCCACTAAGCACGACGTGGCTTCTTCTTCTTTTAAGGTTTATTTATTCATTTGAAAGGCAGTGTTACAGAGATGCAGAGGCAGAGAGAGAAAGAGAGAGAGAGAGAGAGAGAGAGAGAGGTCTTCCATCCACTGGTTCACTCTCCAATTGGCTGCAACAGTTGGAGCTGCACCGATCCAAAGCCAGGAGCCAGGAGCTTCTTCCAGGTCTCCCAAGTGGGTGCAGGGGCCCAAGGACTTGGGCCATCTTCTACTGCTTTCTCAGGCCATAGCAGAGCGATAAATCGGAAGTGGGCCGGTGGGACTTGAACCAGCACCCATATAGGATGCCGGCACTGCAGTCGGTGGCTTTACCTGCTATGCCACAACACTGGCCCCAGGACAGCGTTTTTAAAGGAAGCAAGTGTGCCAGGATGTCAATAAGAATGGTCACAGGATAGATGGACAGCTAAAGGTTCATTATATTTTCATCTTTATACATTTTTGCCTTCTTTGAATCTCCTATAATGAGCACATATCGTTTTTGTCACAAAAAAGAGAAGTAGTGAAAGAAATCATTTGTGTTTGCCCACGTAAAACTTTCCCATGTCTAAAACTAAATAAAATCAAAAGTTAAACACAACAAGGAAATAATTTACCCTATCTGAAACTCACAACAATAAACCAGAACAAGGTAAATGGATAAAAGCCATGAGCAAGAAATTCATAGAAACGGAAATATAGTTGTCTAAGAGTATGAGAAAATATTCAACACTGGATTTAGTAATCCTCCCAAATGTACAAGAAACCACAGAGAGGCAGGATGATATAGTGGCATACAGAGAGGAAGCAACAGAGAAAGAGAGAGAGAGATCTTCCATCCCTTGGTTGACTCCCTAAATTCCACAATGGCTGGAGCTGGGCCAGGCTGCAGCCAGGAGCTTCCTCTGGGTCTCCCCTGTAGGTGGGCAGAGGCCCAAGCACTTGAGCCATTTTCTGTTGCTTTTCCAGGCACATTTAGCAGGGAGCCGGAACAGAAGTGGAGCAGCTGGAACTTGAATTGGCGTTCATATAGGATGCCTGTATTGTGGGCAGTGGCTTAACCTGCTGCACCACAGTGCTGGCCCTGTGTGTATCCTTCTGACAATCCTCTTCACCCTTTCAACCTCTGCTCATGTATCAAACAGTGAAAATATGAGCAGGTAATTGGCACAGCACTGAAGTCATCACTTGGGACAACTGCATCAAGCTGTTCAAGTCCAGCTCCCACTGCTGATGCATTCCTGGGGAGAGAGCGGGTGAGGCTCAAGTAACTGCACCCCTGCCACCTACATGGGAGACCCAGATGTGTTCCAGGCTCCTGGCTCTAGCCTTGCCCCAGCCCAGCTGTTGCAGGCATTTAGAGAATGAACCAACAGGTGGGAGATCTCTCTCTCTCTCTCTCTCTCTCTCTCTCTCTCTCTCTCTCTCCCCCCCTCTCCCTCCTTCCCTTCCTCCCTCCCTATCAAATAATCTGAATACATAGATAAATGTTAAAATAAACTAACAGAAATAAACTGATTAAACAGAATCAGTTCCAAGACCTTAGCACAAAGACTGGCACATAGAGATCGCTACGAAGTGGATTTGCTTTTCTCAAAAGTGAGAGAATGGGGCCAGCGGATGTGGGCTTTCTGATGGGGCAGGTGGATACTAAAGAATCATTCCATCCTTTATGTAGTTCAGCTCTTTAGCTCATGTCTAATTTTATCCAGAAATAAAAACCTGATTCATTACACAATGTATCTTATCCTCTGACTTTTCAAGCGTTCAAGTAATAGAAACCCAAGTATCTTCTTTTGTGGCAACAACATACTTACAGACTGAGCTTTAGAGACAGGGAAAAGCTGGTTTAAAATATCTGATACACTCTTCTTCCCAAAGACAGAAGAACGAAGACTTAACTCGGTAATCCCACAAATGGTATGTAACAGGAGAAGAAAAAAAAAAAAGAAATTGCAAGATGGTGGCAGTGATAAGAGGAAGAGAGGGTGTCCACAGCTGAGCTGACTCAGCTCCGGAGAAGACATCGAAGCTGAAACCTGGGGCTGAGTGTGAACAACATAACTCAGGGGAATAGGAGATTTTACTTTTCGGAAGATGGTTACAATATTATCTCCTGTCCCACGTGCTGTTCCAGTCAGGTGACTTTCAAGTCCTCCGCTAGGGAGACCTATATCCCCTCCCCCTTGAACCAGGTAGGATGAACCAGGTTAGCATGAGGCTGCATGGCTTCTGACATTAGGTCATGAAACACGACACTGCTTCTACCCAACGCTCCTGGGACTCTGGCTGTTGGAACCCAGCCACCATGTTAAGCCTGCACAGCCCATGGTATAGAGGGAAGGAACTGAGCCTCCCCTCCCTCACCCCAGCCTGCATCCTGGGCTGAGCTCCCAGTAGCAGCCAACCACCCAAGTGCCTAACAGGAAAGTCATTTCTCCTGGGAGCTGCTTCAGCTGTCACCACATGGAGCTGAGCCCTTGGCACTGGGCTGTCCCCCCAGCATAGCAGGTCCTGGAGTACCATAAATAACTACTGTTGTTTTAAGCTGCTAAAGGCTTGGTAGGTGGGGATGTTGTTATGCAGCAATGTGGATGATCAGAAAGGAGGACTTCCAGGCATCAAGAACAAGCATGTGTAAATGTCTGGATTCAGGGCCAAAAGGGGCTCAGCCGAGCTGGAAAGCGGGTTGATACCAGGTCAGTGCTGACAGCCTGGGCGACAAAGGCAGGAAGCAATCAAACCAGCGGTCCACTCTGGGGGCAGCCGTCACTCTGAGTTGGATCAACAGCCTCCAGGAAATGGAAGTGTGACTGAGGAGTTCTATGCTTGGTCTTTTTGTTTGTTTTGTTTTAAAAAAATCTGATTATTTATTTGAGAGACAGGTAGGAAAAAAAAGAGAGAACTGTCATCTACTGACTCAACCGCCCCCCCCCCCACTGCCCAAATGCCTGTGGTGGGTGGGATTGGGCTGGGCGGAAGCTGGGATGGAGCCAGGAACTTGACACTTGACTAAGGTCTCCATAGTGGTTAGCCATCAGCTGATTTCTTCCTAAGGCTTTTTATTAATATAGAGTGAACAGATTTTATACATTCCTTAGGTAGAATTCCAAGAAGACAACCACACTTACCTCACTCCCTTGTTCCTCCTCCCTCCCAATCCCCCTCCCTTCCTCCCCTCTCTCCATCAGTTTTTGCAAGGACTCTATATTCACGGGCATAATTCACCACTAATCATAATATTCAGGGCCAGCGCCGTAGCATAGCAGGTAAAGCCACTGCCTGCAGTGCCAGCATCTCATAAGGGTGCTGGTTCATGTCCTGGCTGCTCCACATCCAATCCAGCTCTCTGCTATGGCCTGGGAAAGCAGTGGAGGATGGCCCAAGTCCTTGGGCCATTGAACCCACATGAGAGACATGTGTGGAAGAAGCTCCTGACTCCTGGCTTTGGGTCAGCTCAGCTCTGGCTGTTGCAGCCAATTGGGGAGTGAACCAGTGGATGGAAGACCTCTCTCTCTCTGACTTTAAAATAATAAATAAATCTAAAATATAATAACAATACTCAACCAGTAAAAAGTAGGGAGACCACAGTTCCACAGGAGTATAGACAAGGGCTAAAGACGACAACTTGTGTGTGGTTTTGATAGGACTAGGTAGTGCCACGTGGTAGCCTGGTTTCTTGGTCCCTTTGTGCCACCACGACAGCATACCTGAGACTGGATGAATGATAAAGAACAAAGACCTGTTTGGCTCATGGCTCTGGAGGCTGAGAAGTTCAAGAGCGTGATGCTGGCATCTGGCACAGACATCGGCTCTGCACCATCCCGTGGCAGAAGGTGGATGGGCCAGAGAGTGTGAGACCAAGAAGGGGTTGAGCTTGTTTTCCTGACAAATCCGCTCTCACAATGATGAGCCCACTCCCACGATAACAACATCACGCTGTCGCCTCTTCTTGGGCCCCACCTTTGACCAAGGTTGCATGGGTGGTTAAGTTTCCGATAAATGAACTTTAGGGGACACACTCAAACCAATGCACGGTGAAAGGATGGACAAGAGACAAACACCAGTAGATGTGTGCAGAGAACCAGAATCAGACCATGAGGAGGTTCCTCCAGGAAAGAGGAAATGATGAGACCGGGTTTCAGCCAAGGGGAACATCCTGAGCTAACATCAGTTGTTTTCCTCGCCCTACGTGTCCCACCAGCTCTCCAGTGTCCAGGGTCCACCCTCCAGGGTGCTGGCTGGCCCTGAGCATCCTTTAGAGGGGGACTGGGTCCTGAGCCCCTGCCAAAACAGGCCTGTCTCTGACCCTATTGGCTTAACCTGAACCCGCTCTCTTCCATCCCTGTTCCCAGGCCCCTCTCCTCTCTCATTCTTTTTCTTCCTTCTGTCATAGAGGAAAGCTGGCTCATATTTCTGCTAAATCAGTACCTCTCACACAAAGCCCTAATCCAAGGTCTTAAGTCATTTGTTCTCTTCTGTAGGGCAAAGCTGTCCTCTTTCTAATAGCTCTAGAGGGTGGCGACTGTGGGATGATGGGCAACACACTCATCAGGACAAGGACTCGCAGCAGGATGATGGTGGCTTGACCTGGGGAAGGAGGAGTGAGGAGGATGAAGGTGTAAAAGGATTGGGAGAAGGAGCATCCCAGGAGATCATCCCACAATGAGGCAGACTGGCCGCTCCCGGGGACATCAGTGGAAGGCAGATGAAAACTTAGTCCTGAATTTATTTGTCTGCCCCGGTTCTCTCCAGTGGCTCTCCATCTGTCACTCAAATTCAAGTCTTCATCTGAGCTATCCGCTTGCTGTCAACTTCCTGTTCCCCAGTTCATTGCCATGAGCAGCCATTAAGGAGCTTGTCAGGATGGGTTAGAAAACTGGGGCTCATGGGAAGAAAGTGTCACCCCAAAAATACTGTACAAACTCTGCTTTGTGCCCACATTATAGGGTGCATTCCTAATGAGGCCCCCTCTCCCCCTCCTCCTTTTCTGTGGCTCCATGTTCTCTTCCTCACACATCGCACATTCCTCCATGTACGCCTTCATCTAGCACCAGGTCTCCATAAAGGGAGAAAGCGTGGAGTAAATGAACCTGTGACTGCATTAACAGAAGCACAGATTCCAGAAGGAAGGAGGTGACTGTACCACTGTCTGCATTTTGTTCCTCACGCAGAGTGTGGTGCCAAGTTCTGCTCCCTCGAGGTAAAGGCAGTCCCCGATCTAGCTATATTCATGGAAGAAAGCTCACAAGGGTTAAAGGAAATACCATGGGGTGGAGGAGAATGTCCCCCTGAGATGGTGGTTCCTTGGATTGGGATGGGAGCAGTGACAAAAGCTGGTTGCATCTGAAGAGGGATGTAGACAAAGAAAGGGAGCGAAGAGAAGCACATTCGGGCTTGGGAAGATGTCAGCCCACATCTCGACTGGTGTTAGCCTGGGGATATTTAGACCAAACAAGCAACAGAGAGCCCACCTTTCAAGTCTGGAGAACCAGAGGAGAGAACTAAGACCACGCAGGGAAAATCAGCTGTCAGGAGAATGTTTTTCTGTTCATATAAGGATTAACTCTTTATTTATTTATTTTGACAGGCAGAGTGGACAGTGAGAGAGAGAGAGAAAGGTCTTCCTTTGCCATTGGTTCACCCTCCAATGGCCACCGCAGCTGGCACGCTGCGGCCGGCGCACCGCGCTGATGTGATGGCAGGAGCCAGGTGCTTCTCCTGGTCTCCCATGGGGTGCAGGGCCCAAGCACTTGGGCCATCCTCCACTGCACTCCCTGGCCACAACAGAGAGCTGGCTTGGAAGAGGGGCAACCGGGACAGAATCCGGTGCCCCGACTGGGACTAGAACCTGGTGTGCTGGCGCCGCAAGGCAGAGGATTAGCCTATTGAGCCGCAGCGCCGGCCAACTCTTTTTTTTTTTTTTTTTTTATAAAATGCATAGAGGGACAGAGAGTTCCCAGCCTCTGGTTCAGTCTACAATGCCCATGACACCCAAGGCTGGGCCAGGCCAAAGTCAGGCACCAAGAGTTCAATCTGAGTTTCCCACGTGGGTGGCAAGGACCCAACTACTTGAGCCACCACCTGCTGCCTCCCAGGGTGTGCATTAGCAGGAGGCTGGAATGGAGAATACAGCCAGGACTCAAACCCAAGCATTCCACTATGGAATGTGGGCATTCCCAAGCAGCGCCCCAAGTGCCAGACCAAATGCCCATCCCAAGAATAAACCTTCTAATAGAAAGTCTCCTGGGGCCAGCGCCGTGGCGCAGTAGGTTAATCCTCCGCCTGCAGCGCTGGCATCCCATGTGGGCCCTGGTTCGAGTCCCAGCTGCTCCACTTCCGATCCAGCTCTCTGCTATGGCCTGGGAAAGCAGTAGAAGATGACCCAAGTCCCTGGGCCCCTGCACCTGCATGGGAGACCGGGAAGAAGCTCCTGGCTCCTGGCTTCGGATCAGCACAGCTCCAGACGTTGCAGCCATTTGGGGACTGAACCAGCGGATGGAAGACCTCTCTCTCTCTGTCTCTTCCTCTCACTCTCTGTAACTACCTCTCAAATAAATAAATAAAATCTAAAAAAAAGAAAGAAATTCCTAAGAAGGGAAGATTTGCCTCAAGGTGATGAATTCCCTGTCACATGTGTGGAAGGTGGACTGCCGTGGAGAAGTCATGAGCATTTGTCAGAGGGTTGAATTTTTCTTAATGATTTATTTTATGTATTTGAAAGACAGTTACTGAAGGAGTGGGGGTGGGTGGAAATAGAGAGATCTTTCATCCCTGGTTCACTCCCCAAATGATTGCAACAGTCAAGGTTGGGCCAGGCCAAAGCCAGGAGCCAGGAGCTCCATCTGTGTCTCCTGCATGGGTCCAGAGAGTCATCTTCTGCTGCTTTCCCAAGCGCATTAGCAGGGAGCTGGAGGAGAAGTAGAGCACTGGGACTCCAACTGGCTCCCATATGAGATGCTAGCACTGCAGGCAGTGGTTTAACCCATTATGCCACAATGTCGCCCCCCAAATGGTTGAACGTTCTTATTTTTACTTTAATATTGTCTTAGACCATGTTATGTTGCTGTAACAAAACAACTGAGGCTGGGCCGGCGCCGTGGCTCAACAGGCTAATCCTCCGCCTTGCGGCGCCGGCACACCGGGTTCTAGTCCCGGTCGGGGCGCCAGATTCTGTCCCGGTTGCCCCTCTTCCAGGCCAGCCCTCTGCTGTGTCCCGGGAGTGCAGTGGAGGATGGCCCAGGTGCTTGGGCCCTGCACCCCATGGGAGACCAGGAAAAGCACCTGGCTCCTGGCTCCTGCCATCGGACAAGCACGGTGAGCCGGCCGCAGTGCGCCATCCGCGGCGGCCATTGGAGGGTGAACCAACGGCAAAAGGAAGACCTTTCTCTCTGTCTCTCTCTCTCACTGTCCACTCTGCCTGTCAAAAAAAAAAAAAAAAAAACAACTGAGGCTGGATGACTTATGAAATAAAATATATGTATTTGGCTCCTGTTTCTGATGGCTAGGGGAAGAGAGCAAACAGCCTGGTGTGGGCACCTGGGTATGACCACCAGACTGCACCACAGCTGTGTGCAGAATGGCCGTGTGTGTATAAGCCAGGAATCAAGAAATGGTTGGCCGGTGCCGTGGCTCAACAGGCTAATCCTCCACCTTGCGGCGCTGGCACACCAGGTTCTAGTCCCAGTCGGGGCACCAGATTCTGTCCCGGTTGCCCCTCTTCCAGGCCAGCCCTCTGCTGTGGCCCAGGAGTGCAGTGGAGGATGGCCCAAGTGCTTGGGCCCTGCACCCCATGGGAGACCAGGAGAAGCACCTGGCACCTGGCTCCTGCCATCGGATGAGCGCGGTGCGCCGGCCGCAGCGCGCCGGCCACAGCAGCCATTGGAGGGTGAACCAACGGCAAAAGGAAGACCTTTCTCTCTGTCTCTCTCTCTCACTGTCCACTCTGACTGTCAAAAAAAAAAAAAAAAAAGAGATGGCGTAGGGGCCAGACTCACCCTTTCATAATAACCCACTCTGGGGGCTAGTCCACTCCTACCAGATCTACCAGATCTATTTAAGAGGTAGAGTTATAGACAGTGAGAGGAAGAGACAGAGAGAAATGTCTTTCTTCTGTTGGTTCACTCCTCAGATGGCTGCAATGGCTGGAGCTGCACCAATCCAAGGCCAGGAACCCAGTATCCCATGTGGGTACAGCAGCCCAAGTGCTTGGGCCATCTTCTACTGCTTTCCCAGGCCATAACAGAGAGCTGGATTGGAAGAGGAGCAGCCAGGACTAGAACCGGTGCCCATATGGGATGCCAGCACCACAGGCAGAGAATTAACCTACTGCGCCACGCCCCCAAACACCTTCTAAATCATAGCACGGGTCTTTCCACAGAGCTCAGAAGCACAGACAGTTTGGGTTGATACCTGCCTTCACTGCAGAGCTTGCCGGGAACTCCTGTGGGTGATCTGGGGGCTGGACAAAGCCAACGGAGACCCTGGGCTGGACTGATACCAGGAGGAAAGTCAGTCCATTCAGATAGTGCAGAGCCAAGGTGCGTGAAACCAACTCAAGTCAAGTTCATCTCTTGATCTGTTCATTTGTTCATTCAACAGACATTGAGTGAGTGTCTGTGTGCTCCAAGGCTGAATCTCCAGACGTTCTCAGTGTGTCTGGGAAGGACAGAGGGCGGAACGAGCCATAGACACTGAAGGGGGAGCTGCTGACTCCCATACTTGCAAGAACAGGGATGATGTCAGCATCCGGCAGACCTGGACCCAGGGCGTCCTGGCCCCAGGGATGCTCATGATGTTCTTGGGCTCCTCTCACCCCACCTCCAGTTCTGCTTCTCCACAAGCGTCTGCCTTACTTTCCTTTGCCACAGGTGAATTTTTTCCCATGGAGCATGGCTGTGCGCTTCCTCCTTACTTCAGTATAAAAACACCAGGGAAGGCTCTGATTGGCCAGGCATGGATGCATGCTCTCCCTGTGATTGGTTCCTCTGGAATCATGGGACAGTTCGGGACAGCACTGGACTTCAGTGTTTTAATTTTCCTTACATTCGCAGCACAGTGGTGGACATGTGGGAGTCTAATGGCTTTCAGTGGTTGGCATCGATTTCCCGGCGTTTCAAGGTACCCAGATATGAGCCCCTGAATAAAACCATGGCTTTTGAACAGCAGGTATTGTCTGATTAATGAAATTAACATAAACATATTGAGTTTACTTGATAATAAGTAATCACGATCAATTGATAATGAAGTGAAATACACAATCACCTAATTGAGAATAATTGGACTGAATGACAAACTTAGACTCCTGATTAAAATTAATTGTATTTCTGAGACAGCCTTGGAATCCCAAATGCTAGTAATTAAAACTTGCACAGGTAAGACAAGATAAATTCTCCTGTATGGCTGTCCGGGAAACAGGCACGTTTCTAGTCAATTTTTCACCCAGATGAAGGAAAGCAATGATGGGGCTGCCTTTGGAGTGTTGCTTCAATCAAAAGTGAGAGCCAGGTTCACGTGAATGGGCAAAGTTTGAACCTCGATCTGCAAGAGAACCATTTAGTCTGGATGCTCTAGGGAGGCTTAACCAACTAATTGAGGATTTAAGTTGCCAGAAAATAAAAACTGAGCACTTTGTGGAACATTTTAAGAGGTGGGTAGGTCACTGGCTCAGGCCACAATGGAGACTTCACCCCTCAGGCATTGCCCAGCCAACTCAGGTACCCCCAGGGGTCTCCAGGTCTACAACCAGCTCTGTCAGTCTTCAAGGCAAAAGGAGTCACCTAAAATCTTGTTAGCATGCTTAATCTGATGCTGGGAATTAAGGAGACACCTAAGGTTCTGCGTTTCTAGCAAGCTCCTATGTAGTGGAATCTACCCTGAGTAGCAAAGGTCTCTAGCAAACCACGCTGTCAGGTCTGTTCCTAGAACTTCCACATTCTACAGATGGGTGAGAGAACCAACCAACAGAGGCTCTCCTGGCCATGGCTACTGCAGGTTACCCAGCAATTATGCACAGCTTCCTAACAAGGCATGTTCTTCCTCATCTGTGGACTTCTCCATGCTCCACTTTGCCTGGAGTGCATAAAAAACATCCAAAGGCCTGGAATGAATTCTGGATGATTGAAGAAGAAAAATACCTAAAGGAAAGTGGAGAAGAGTAACATCCTTAAGGAGGTGGAATAGGAACTTCCAGTCCTCAACTCCAGATTGACAAGTAACGGAACAAAAGAAGTACATGAGACCAGCACCCCCAGCAAGTGTGAAGCCAAGAGCAGCAGCGGTGAACCAGGTAAGAGGAGGCAGGTCACTTTACATGTGGTCACACCACCAAGCCAGCTGCTCTCAGCATCAGCAGAGAACACCCTGGCTAACCTTGGATGAACTTGGACCACGGAGAACAAAGGAGAAACTGGTCATTTGTGAAAGCCGCAGCATCAAAGAACCTGTATACCACAGGGGGAGCAAGAGACCGTGAGCCGCTCTAAAAGAAACTGGAAAGTTTAGCTGACGGGAAAATCCCCATGGAAACACCCAGAGCAATTGCATCTTCTCAAGTGTTCCAAGTGCCCCAGGATCTCTTTTATTATTATTATTGTTATTATTATTATTATTATATCTGACAGATAGAGTTAGACAGTGAGAGAGAGAAAGAGAGAAAAGGTCTTCCTTCCATTGGTTCACCCCCAAGATGGCCACCACGGCCGGAGCTGAAGCCAGGAGCCAGGTGCTTCCTCCTGTTCTCCCATGCAGGTGCAGGGGCCCAAGCACTTGGGCCATCCTCCACTGCACTCCCGGGCCACAGCAGAGAGCTGTACTGGAAAAGGAGCAGCCGGGATTAGAACCCGGCACCCATATGGGATGCTGGCGGAGGATTAACCAAGTGAGCCACGGTGCCGGCCCCACCAAGATCTCTAGAGATAGAGTGGTGAAGGTCTTCCCTTGTAAAGATTGGAAGACAGGGCTGGCATAGTGGTGGAGCAGGTAAAGCCAACACTTGCAACGCCGGCATCCTATATGGGCACCGGTTTGGGTCCCAGCTGCTCCACTTCCCTGCTAATGCACCTGGGAAAAGCAGGAGAGGATGACCAAGTGTTTGGGCCCCTGCCAGCCACTTGTAGGGGGCCTAAATGAAGCTCCTGACTTGGCTTTGGTCTGGCCAAATCTGTGGATGGATGCTCGCTCTCTCTCTCTCTCTTCCTCTCTCTGTAACTCTAATTTTCAAAATAAATAAATAAATCCTTTAAAAAAACAAGACAATTGGAAGAGGCATCTGTTTTTTCAAATTCTTAAAACTCTGAAAAAAACATAAGGCACATTTTTTTTAAATAGAAAAAAATGGCTCAATTAAAAAAAGAAAGTTAGTTGCCAACATTGTAGCTTTAGTGGTTCATGTCCTGGCTTCTCCACTTCTGATCCAGCTCCCCACTAATGGCCTGGAAAAAGAGGTACATGGCCCAAGTATTTGGACCCCAGCTACCCATGTGGGAGATCCAGGTGAAGCACCTGGCTCCTGGCTTCAGCCTGGCCCAGTGCTGACCATTGCAGCCATCTGGAAAATGAACCAGCAGATGGAAGGTCTCTCTCTCTCTCTATCTCTCCCTCTCCCTCCCTTTCTCCCTCTCTCTCTTTCTATCTCCCCCTCTCTCTGTAACTTTCAAATTAAATTAATCAATTTAAATTAATAAATAAATAAATCTCCAGAAACCGACCCTAAAGAAAGAGGTTTGTAGTCATACTTTTAAAGTTCAATGTGTTACAACAGAACAGAGACAACAAAAAGCCGAGGGGAGGGAGGATGAACAAAATGAGAATATCAGCCAATACACAGAAACTATTGAAAAAGAGCCAAACAGAAATTCTGACCTAAAGTAAACAATCGCTGTGTTGGAAAACACACTAGACTGGTTCGATAGCAAATTACATCAAACAGAAGAAATAATCAGTAAACTTGAAGACAGGTTGTTAGAAATTTTCAAGTCAGAGAAATAACTAAAGAAGAGTGAAGAAATCCTGAGAGATCATGGAGGATATCAACAGATGTGTGATGAGGGTTCCAGAAGACTAAGACAAAGGAACAGAGAACTTCAGTTAAGGAATAATGATCAAAAAACTTCCAAGCTTGAGGAAAGCAATGGACATCCAGATCCAAAGATTCCAATTAGGTTGAATCCAAAGAAGTCAAAGCAAGATACGTTGTGATCAAACTGTCAAACTCAAAGACAAAGCAAGAATCTTGAAAGCAATAGAAGAAAGATAACTCATCACATATGAAGACGCTCCCATAAGATTAGCTTGGATTTCTCAGCAGCAACTTTATAGAGCAGGAGAGATTAGGGGAGTGTATTCAAAGGGCAAAGAAAATAGCTATAAACCAATAAGACTAAATCTGGGAAAACTGTCCTTCAAAAATGAAAAAGAGGAGCCAGCACTGAGGTGTACTGGGTTAAACCTCTGCCTGCAAAGCCGGCATCTCATACAGGTGCCAGTTTGAGT
The DNA here is from genome assembly GCA_949820135.1 of Sylvilagus floridanus. NCBI lineage: Eukaryota > Metazoa > Chordata > Mammalia > Lagomorpha > Leporidae > Sylvilagus > Sylvilagus floridanus. Next base: position 9,053,669 of record OX463234.1, on the reverse strand, counting down.
CCTGGCTGCTCCACTTACAATCCAGCTCCCTGCTAATGCACCCGGGAGAGCAGTGGAAGATGGTCCCAGTACTTGTGTTCCTGCTACACTAGGGAGACTCAGATGGAGTTCCTGGTTCCCGGCTTCAACCTGGCCTACCCCCACGCCATTGCAGCCATTTGGGGAGTGAGCCAGCAGACGGGAGATCTCTCTCTCTCTCTCTCTCTCTCTCTCACTTTCTCAATAACTCTGGCTTTCAAATCAATCAATAAATATTTTTAAAATGAAGAAGAAGTCAGACTTGGTATTAATAAGAAAATAGACTGCCAAATTAATAAAGCTGAATGAGAGTTAGTGAGAGTTCATCTCCACTAGACCTGTCTTATAAGAAAAACTAAAGGGAGTCCTAGAAATTATGAAAGGACACTTAACAAAAACCTGAGACATACAAAAATATAAAGCCTGCTGGTAAGGAAAAATGTATCGACAAAAATACAACAAGGGTGCATAAGATATTCTTTAATTCTATTAAAAACAGACAAACATAACTGTTATTACAATAGTGCATTAGTGGATACACAGTATATAAAACTTTTATTTGCGACACAATATCGTAAAGTGGAGGTGGAGAAATGTAGTAGAGTTTAAATATGCGCTTAAATTGTTAGCAGCTTTACATGGATTGCTAGAATTACAAAATATTTTTGTAGCCCTAAGGTAACCATAAAGAAAATACCTAGAGGCCAGCACTGTGGTGTAGCGGGTAAAGCCGCCGCCTGCAGTGCCAATATCCCTTATGGGTGCTGGTTCAAGTCCTGGCTACTCCACTTCTGATCCAGCTCTCTGCTATGGCCTGGGAAAGCAGTGGAAGAGGACCCAAGGCCTTGGGCCCCTGCACCCTCCTGGGAGACCCGGAAGAAGCTCCTGGCTTCTGGCTTTGGAATGGCCCAATTCAAGCCATTGCGGCTGTTTGGGGAGTGAACCAGCAGATGGACAATCTCTCTTGTGCTCGCTCGCTCTCTGTCTCTCTCTATCTCTCTGCCTCTGCCTCTCTGTAACTCTGCCCTTCAAATAAATAAATAAATCTTAAAAAAAAAAAAAGAAAGAAAGAAAATACCTAGCGAGACCAGTGTTGTAACAGGTAAATATGCCACCTGCAGTGCCGGCATCCCATATAGGTGCCAGCTCAAGTCCTGGTTGTCCACTTCCGATCCAGCTCCCTGCTAGTGCACCTAGGAAAACAGCAATAGACGGCCCAAGTGTTTGGGCCCCTGCCACTCATATGGGACACCCAGATGAAGCTCCTGGCTCCTGGCTTAGGCCTGATCCAGCCCTGGCTGTTGCAGACATTTGAGGAGTGAACCAGTGGATGGAGGATCTCTCTGTGTCTATCCTCCTCTCTCTGTAGCTCTGATTTTCAAATAAATAAATAAATAAAACAAGCAAAAAAAGAGAATGTTTATAGAAGATATACCAAAGAAAATGAAAAAGAACAAAAGAAATTCAATATAAAAGAAATCAATGGAACACATAGGATGGCCTTGAAAAGAGGGAAAATGGAACAAAATAGCCACAAGCCAAGCATAAAACAACAAAATGGCAACATTAAATCTTTCCCAGCAGTAATTACTTTAAATGCAAATATATTCATTAAACTTCCTAACCAAAGGACACAGAATGGCTAAATGGATTTGAAAAAGAAAACAAGATGCAACTATGAGCTCTTTCCAACATGCCCCCCTTAAATGTAAGGAGTAAAAGCATGGAAAAAGATATTCCCTGCAAATGGTGACTTCACCAGAGTTCGGCAGACCATACTATAACACACAAAAGAGACTGTAAGTCAGAAGCTGCCACAAGAGACAAGAGGCATTATGTGGAGACTTCAGAGAGTTCATGGAAATGGATATGATCTCTTAAGTCTATTTTTTCCATGAATTTTTAAGTACCCTGTATTACACTTGTATAATGATAAAAAAGGACAATTTCAAGAAATACATAGCATATATATATGTATGCATATATATATATATGCACCTCACACCAAATAAATGCAGTAAACTGCTTTTCCGACCACAAAGGAATGAAATCAATAATAATAGGAAAATTGGCAAATTCACAAGAATGTGGACATCAAATAACACATTTTTCAACAACCAATCAATGGGTCATAGAAAAAATCACGAAACAATTAGGAAATATTTTGAGATAAACTAAAACAAAAACACAACATACCAAAACATACGGGGATGCACCCAAAGCAGTTAGTACTACAGCACAGGGAAGTCTGTAGGGGTTAAGTGCCCCCATGGAAAAAGAAAGATGAGGGCCAGCATTGTGGTGTAGCAGGTAAACCTGCCACCCGCGATGCTGGCATCCCATACGAGTGCTGGTTCAAGTCTCTGCTCCTCCACTTCCAATCCAGCTCCATGCTGGTGGCCTAGGAAAAGCAGCAGAAGGTGGCCCACGTGTTTGAGTCCCTGCTACCCATGTAGGAGACCTGGAGGAAGCTCCTGGCTCCTGCCTTCCACTTGGCTCAGCCCTGTGTGTTGTAATCACCTGGGAAGTGGTGAGTGAATCAGCTGATGGAAGATCTCTCTCTCCCTCTCTCTCTTTCAAGTAAATAAATTTTAAAAAGGAGAAGAAGAGGAAGAAGAGGAAGAAGAGGAAGAAGAGGAAGAAGAAGAAGAAGAAGAAGAAGAAGAAGAAGAAGAAGAAGAAGAAGAGGAGGAGGAGGAGGAGGAGGACGGATGACCTCAAATCAATCACTTCAATTTACATTTTGAGGAACTAGATTAAGAAAAAACTAAGCTAAAAGTTAGCAGACATAAAGAAATAATAAGGATGGGAGCAAAAATAAAACACAGTAGAAATTCATGGAACCAGGTTAACTTATTGAAAAGATCAATAAAATCAATAAACACTTTACTGTGCAAATCATTTTGTGTGTCAACCTGGCTGGGACACGGGTTGCCCAGATATCAAGTTTAACATGGTTCATCAGTATGTCTGTGAGGGCGTTTCGAGGCAAGGTTAACATTGGAATCTCTAGACTGAGTGGAGGGGATTATTCTGTCCCCCAGTGAGAATGAGAATCATTCAAGCCATTAAGGACCTAAACGGAGGATGGGAGATTTTGTATTGTGTGTGTGTGTGTGTGTGCACATGCGCGCCCAGCCCTGAGTGATGAGCTGGGTCATTGATATTCTGCCCTAAGTGCTCCTGGCTCCCAGGCCTTCTGATCCAGACAGGATTCCACACCATGGCTCTCTAGCTCTCACGTCTCCCAATTACAGCACCAGCCTACCCAGGTCTCCAGCTGGCGGGCAACAGATTATACGGCTCCTTGTGAACTGGTGCCATATAACTCATCTCTACATGTCTGTGTCTCTTATTGGTTCCATTTCTCTGGAGAATCCTAAGAAAAAAAGAGAGGATGCAAATAAATAATTTAAATTAGAAACGAAGGAGGAGACATTATATTTGATGCCACAGAAATATAAAGATGTATGACCAATTATACTCAACCTAGAAGAAATGGATAAATCCCTAGAAGCACAGAACCTTGCAGGTCTTAATTGAAGAAACAGAAAATCTGAACAGCCCTATAGCTGATAAGGAGACTGAATCAGACATCAGAAACCTATCAACAAAGAAAAGCCCAAGACTCAACAGTTTCACTGGAGAATTAAATGAAATATTTATAAAGAATTAATGCCAATGCTTCTTACTCTTCCAAATCGTAGATGAGGGAACACCTCCAATTCTTATGAAGATATCAAATCAGATAAAGATACTAAGAGAACTACAAACTACTATACCTGATAAAAATCGTCATCCTCAAAAACACCCAGCAAATTCAATTCCAGAGCACGTTAGAAGGATAATGCACCATAACTGGCATAGTTATCCCTGGGATGCAAGGATGAGTCAACATAGAAAAATCGTACCTCGCAGGTTATGGTAACAGATCCTGGAGGGCAGCACGCAGGTTCGGATTGTTGCTGATGTTGCACCTGTTCTCCCGGGCGGGGAGGCCCCTGGAGATTCCAGTGCAGGCACTGTCTAGTCCGTCGGTGCCTTGGCACTTCTCCTGGGGTGTCTAGGGCACGCTGAGGACCCTGGGGGAAGTCTGGAGTGGATCTGTGCAGGGCCTGTGGAAGCCTACCGTGCTCATGTTTCAGTTTTGCTATATTCCAAGATGGTCTTCATCCACCTTTGGCAGCTATCCAAAGAAACCGATGATTTCATACCTTCAATTTTCTAAAGAACAGCTACCCATATTTAAAGCTCAGAACACAGATGCAAAAAAAAAAAAATAATAAGCCAGAGCTAATTAAAAAAAAATTGCCGAGCTGTGGAGGGAACTTCTGATTTGGAGAAAAAGGTATATGAAGATGTTCACAGGGTAGAGTGGGAGGCCCGCAAAGAAGAGATTAGCCGAATTCAAGAAGATCTAACTCCAAGTCAGATGCTATCTATGGAAATAGTAATCATGCAAAGACGTTTCAAAAGCATTAATGAAATAGAGTTAACAATGCTTTGGAAACCCAAAAGATCCCACTCAGCTTATGACATTTTTTTTTAAAGATTTATTTGTTTGTTTGACAGAGTTACACAGAGAGAGAAAGAGAGGCAGAGAGAGAGAGAGAGGTCTTGCATCGATGGTTCACTCCCCAAATGGCCTCAATGGCCAGAGCTGCGCTGATCCGAAGCCAGGAGTCTCTTCCGGGGGTCTCCTACAAGGGTGCAGGGACAAAAGGCCTTGGGCCATCTTCTACTGCTTTCCCAGGCCATAGCAGAGACTTGGATCAGAAATGGAGCAGCCAGGACTCGAACCGGCACCCATATAGGATGCTGGCACTGCAGGCGGTGGCTTTACCCACTACGCCACAGCACCGGCCCCAACATTGTTGTTTCTGAAAAGTTTCCAAGAAGCTAAAGATGGCTCATCACAGGCAAAGCAGAAGGCTGTAAGGATCTGAGGAGAGTTAAAACAGACGACTGAGTTGCATTCATGATCGATAGCCCTGAGAAGCCGATTAAGTCGTAATATCTGATGCTGTTGTAAAATTAGAAAGGATGAAGTTGGTAAACTTTTTATATTCAATCCCTTTTTCTTTAGCCCATGGACTTCTGCCAGTTTAATTCATTTTGTATTAGTATCTTTCCGTGGAAAACCCAAACAGATAAACGTTCTTACAACATTTATTTTATGTTAGGAACCACTAAGGATGAAAATAATCCATGCAGGCCGGCGTTGGAGCTCACTAGGCTAATCCTCTGCCTGCGGTGCCGGCACACCGAGTTCTAGTCCCGGTCGGGGCGCTGGATTCTGTCCTGGTTGCTCCTCTTCCAGTCCAGCTCTCTGCTGTGGCCTGGGAGTGCAGTGGAGGATGGCCCAAGTCCTTGGGCACCTGTACCTGCATGGGAGACCAGGAGGAAGAACCTGGCTCCTGGCTTCGGATCAGCACAGCATGCCAGCCTTACCAACCATTTAGGGGATGAACCAATGGAAGGAAGACCTTTCTCTCTGTCTCTCCCTCTCACTGTCTAACTCTGCCTGTCAAAAAGAAAAAAAAAAAAAGAAAGAAAATAATCTATGCAAATGTAGCTGTGAATCCACCTTTGATAAAGGTACACCAAGCTGTGAAGTTTTCATCTATGCAATGATGATGGGGAGAGTGATCTTGTTTCCTTACGTTATGGAGGCAGGAGTTTCCTTTCCAAAATTGTCACAAATTGTAGAAGCGACTGTGTTCTACGGTACAATTGTGCATTTTGTAAAAAACAACCAGAACTCAGCGAGGTCAATTCCAGTTCCTCAGTATAATTCATACAGCGTGTTGAGTGGATGGTTGTACGTGTGGTTTTCAGTTGCAGGTTCTTATAAAAGAGATTGAGAAATGTATGAACCTTTCTCATTATCTTTTTCCTTCCCCCAAAAACTAAGAAATTATGTACCAAATCTGTGCATATTGTTCTATATTGTGTCGAAGAAACATTTTAATCTTTAATTTTATGCTTGTGAATTATACATTTTCAGGGAAAACATTTATTTTACATCTTCTTTTAAGAAGGGGATTGCGTTTGTTTTTCTGGATAATTTTTTTTCTCTTGTGTGAATATATTTAAACACAAAGAAAACTTGTGTAAATTTTTAAATGAGAAATTTAATGAAACATAAGTCTCCAAAGTCTTGGGAATTTCAAGCATTTTACCTAACTTTTAAAGGGCTTTGAGAGAATAGTCAATATATGGTCTTGACAATTCAGCCCATTATCTGCTTTTCATGGTGAGATAAGAATTGTTTATTCCTTTATATCATTAAAAAAGATTTATGATACATGAAAATTAATAGGAAATTTAGGGCCCATAAACAGAGTTTTATTAGAACACAGCCTTGCTCATTCTTTTACTTAGTGTCTGTGGCTGCTTCTGCATTACCAAGACAGAATGGCTCGAGTCAAGACTGTAGTGTGCAAAGCCTAAAATAGATTATATATTGGCCTTCTGCAGAAAAAAAAACATATAAGAAGCAATAGATGTAACGCACCACATGAAGAGAATAAAGGGGGAAATATCATATGATCATCTCAATTAATGCATTAAAAAAATCAGACAAAATTCCACAAGACCCTTTCGTGGAAGTTGGAGAAGACATTGTGGAACTGCACACATGGCCGTTCTGGCAAATCACTGCACATGGGAAAGGCAAATCCTAAGGACATAAAAAAACAGCCCAGTGTCATCGACCCACCACCCCGCAGACTGACCGTCCAGAGGAACTGTGCCATACTGGGAACTTCACGTTGGTCTCTGTTGCTGGCAGAGTGGGCACTTGGCAGTGGCTATAGACAGGTTGATCTTAGTGAATGGAGATCCATGTTACTGGGCCCATGCACGACCTCCCTCTCTGAGCTCATAAGTGCATGAGGCAAACAGGCTGACTAGTAACTACTTGATCATTTTTTAAAAGATTTATTTATTTATTTATTTGAAAGGCAGAGTTACAGAGAGAGAAAAAGAGACAGAAAGAGAGAGAGAGAGAGATCTTCCATCTACTGGCTTACTCCCCAAATGGTCATAATGGCCAGAGCTGGGCCAGTATGAAGTCAGAAGCCAGGAGTTTCTTCCAGGGCTTCCACATGGGTGCAGGGGCCCAAGAACTTGGTCCACCTGCTGCTGCTCTCCCAGGTGAATTAGCAGGGAGCTGGATCGGAAGAAGAGCTGCTGGGACGTGAACGAGTGCCCATAAAGGATGCCAGCACCGCAGGCAGCGGCTTTATCCTCCACACCACGGTGCCAGCCCCCAACTTGATCACTGATACCCTCCTCTGCTGAGGTCACCCTTGGGTGAGCACTCTCCGGGCACACAAATGGCTCTACATTTTGTTCCCCTTCAGAACGATACACCTCCTTTTCCCCACATTTCCTCATCATCAATTTTCCAACTTCCCTGACCCTTCCCAGTCAAACCACTGGCTATAGCTCATGAGTCTGCCCATTTCTCCTTCCAAGGAGAGCGAACAATCATGGGCACTGTTCAAGGTTCTGCCCACCGGGACGAGGTCCCTTTACCACTTTCCTTAGGGGCTATTCTAGAAAGGGGTTGTCCTGCTGCCTCTATGCAATTTTGGGTGATGCCCACATCTCATGCAGAATCTCGCCTGAGTCTTCTCTTGTCCTGTCAACTGATCATAGGGAAACTCCTCATGAGGCCATAGGCACGGGCTTGGGGACAGATGACAGTGTCGCAGGAGTGAGGACATGACTACTGGGGCTCCTTCATCATGTGACTCACGGGGCCTTCAGGGCTTGCTCTGGCCTGGCCAGCTCTATACTATGACCAGCCGATGACAGAGTACTACTGTGCATGCCCGACTCAGGTAACAGTCCATTTATGATGGGAAACTCAGGGTGCACGCTGACTCGCTGGTCCATGATCTTCAGCCAAGGGCTGTTTCTCAAAGGGAGAAAAGTTAACCCATGGAGGATGGCAGGGTTTTTCTCCAGAATCCTAAGAGCACTGGGATTCACTTGTAGGATCCTCCTTCCCCTAAAGGCTCTGAACAGTATCCCTAACCACCACTGACATTGCAAGCCTTATGGGAGCTGCTGGATCATATGGCCCAAGGGGCAGAACAGCTTGCATTGCAGTAAGACCTGTTGTAGATAGTAACTCAATCTAATTATGGGGTCTGGGAGGTGAGTCTATTGGGAGGCCTTTGGGCCATCAGGGGCCTTGCCCTCAGAAGGCAGTTTTCTCACAAGAGGGCTGGCTGTGCAGGCCTAGTTAGGGGCCAGCCACTTGCTCTCTCTGCTTCCTGGCTTACCATGTGATCATTCCTCCCCCCTCCTCTGGCCTCACGATGTGCCTGGATCAATCGAGCTATGCAATCTTGGCCTGTGAACCTCCAAAACCGTAAACCAAAATAAACCTTCTTCCTTCCTGAGTGAATACTCTTAAGTATTTTTTGTCCTAAGAAAAAGCTGGCTAATACAGAAAGTTGGCACCCAAGAAGGGAACCATTACTGTTAACTCTACATGAGGACCTGGAGGAGCCTTCGGAATTGGTTCACCAGAAGAAGTAGGAAGAGGTTTGGAGGTACCGAGTAGAGAAGGCTTAGGATTCTGTGTGCAGGACAGAAGTATGGTCACTTCTGCTGAGGGTCAATAAGGAAAAAAGAGCTGACAAAAGTATGGACAACTAAAGGTCATGCTGATGACTGGGACTGGACTCATGGCCATCTCGTTCCCTGTTGGCAGAAAATCTGTCTTTTCGTGTCCCTGTCCTGAGACTCTGTGGGAGGTTGAACTTGAAGACGGTAGACTGCTTTGGGAGAGATTGCAGGGTAGTAAAGTGTGTAGCCAGCAGCATGGGTGGTATTACCTGCTGCCCAGGAGTTAACAATGAGCTGCCATTCCACCACCACCCTCTGCCCCCACCAGATGCCTGAATCAACAGGGCCACCTGATCTTGGACTGTGAACCTCCAAAATTGTAAGCTGAAATAAGCTTTCATCCTAAGAAGCTCCTCTTGAGTATCTGAGCCACAGAATGAGAAGCTGACAAACCCAGCCATGCACACAAATGAGGCATGTGTGACCTCCAAATCCTAAGAGGCGCATAAGCCACGGAGCCTATTTGTGTGTGCAGTCTTCTTACAGGACACCAGTTAGTTCCTGCAAGAGTGTGCCATTATAAGGAGACCAAGCCTGGTGTCTGGATCTGCCTGGCTTCCTGCCTCCCATGTGCTCTGTCTCTCTCATGCACTCCTCTGTCCCTCTCATGTACTCATCTGCCATGTTGAGATGGGGCAGGGGGGTGGGTTGCCAGGACACCAGCTCCTGGACCTCCTGACCTGTGGCCAAATAAATGCCTTTTCTCTAAAAAGCCCCCAGCTTCAGGTATGTTGTTACAACAATAGAAAATCGATGAATACTCCCACCTTTCTCTGTCCTCTCCCTTGTTACACAGTCCCTTCACTTAGCGCCACTGTCCCTGTGCCTCAGGACGCGGGCCATGTCCTCCCAAAGCCTTCCCTGACCCTTCTTCTGTTAGGGCCGTGCCGGAGGAAAGAATACACCAAGAGACAGTCTCTTATGCAAAACGCAAGTAGAGTATTTAATTGACCAGCATGCTGGGGTCGCAGCGTCACGAATGTGAGCGAGCGACCCTGAGTACAAATCACATCAGCTTTTTATAGTCACACAAAGGCTTTGAAGAATCTGTAGAACATATTTCACATGGGAACCCAGGGAACAGAAGAATCTCGTAGATAACATCAGCTATTAGCAAGATTTACAACAGGTAAGGGTCACTTTCACCATACACTTCCTAAGGTTAGATAAAACCCTAAGTTCATCAGCTGGGTGCCGGTCAAGGTGAACAGGTTTGTATGGGTTTCGGACAAAGCCACATTCCGGTGTTATCTCTTCCTGCCCCAGCATTACCATGTCTATTCAGCAAAGACAGGTCTCAACCCCTCCCTGAGTCAGGAATCCAGAAAGTAGGTCAAAAGTCAATCTGGCAAGGGTCAGAAGGGGGGGGGGATCTGCTTAACTTTAATATTTCTTCACTTCCTGCCAGGCTGAGTTTGAGTCACTTCCCACATGTTGCCTTAAGTTAGTGTGTATCCTGTCAACTGCACAAAGGTATGGGCCTTAAGGACATAAGCCTCTTGGGGCAGGCGTCATGGTTGATCCACAGCCTGCATCCCATATTGGAGTGCTTGGTCCAAGGTAGGAAAAACACAAGTCAAATTTTCAAAAGCTGGAGTATTAAAATTTGCTGCTCGTGTGTTCTACGGTCCCTCCACCCAAACAGAATAAAACAAAGCAGAAAGCAGAACAGGGTTGGGGCGGGGGATGCAGGCTAGTCTAGGCTATCCACTTCCAGTCTAGCTTCCTGCTAGTGCGCCTGGGAGGCAACAGATGATGGACCAAATACTTAGGTTCCTGCCACCTACCCAGGAGACCTGGATGGAGCTCCTGGCTCCTGGCTTTGGCCTGGTCCAGTCCTGGCTGTTGCAGGCATTTGGGAAGTGAACCAGCAGATAGAAAATCTGGCGGGAGGGGAGGGTGTCTCCCTCTGTCACTCTGCCCTTCAACTAAATAAATCTTAAGAAAAAAAAAAAAAGGTGGGGAGGGTGGGAGGAGAGAAACCCCAACATGATGCTGACTTCCTGATCCTACACAGGTCCCAAGGCTGGAGAAAGGGTAGGAAAGAGGGGAAAGGAAGTGAGGAAAGAGCCCACCTACCCGACAAAGCTGCATTTCCCAGAAAGTGCTGAGTGGACAGGGTACTGAGCAGCCTACTGGGGGCAGAACAGGGAGACAGGCAGGAGGAGGAAGGGGCTGACTGGGCAACCTTGAGTCTCCAGGGACTGCAAACACGAGGGGGCCGATCGTCAGAAACCAGCATCCTGGGGTGGTGACCCACGAAGCCTGCAAAGATCATAAATATGCTCGGTGTGCCAAGAGCCCACGGTACACCCTGCCCATCAGTTATGCGACAAGCCACAGGTCTTTTTGTTCTTTTGCAAGGTAAGAAAAACACAAGTCAAATATTCAAAAGCTGGAGTATTAAAATTTGCTGCTTGCGTGTTCTACGGTCCCTCCACCCAAACAGAATAAAACAAAGCAGAAAGCAGAACAGGGTTGGGGCGGGGGATGCAGCCTAGTCTAGGTTATTACTCCAGGAGTGACAGCCATGGAGCTGAGTCATCCAGAATATTCTTTAATGGTCAGGGAAGAGAGGGGTAGAGCTGAGCTGGCCCCAGGCTAAGGGCAGAGCACCCCATAGAGGTCTGCAGGTGCCATGGCTCTCAGCAAGCTGCGCCCTCAGTTTCTTGCTTGTTGCAGGAAGCATTGTGGACTTGCAGCCAGCACCCACCAGGCCCTCCTTCCTAGAAAAGCCCAGACTTGCAGACCCGCATTCCACTCAAACTCCCTTTGACTGCGTTTTGAATAACAATGCATCCTACTAAGCCAGGCTAATGGGAAAGTCATCTCTCTTTCTGAGCTATTGCTCTGTGAAGTGCTTACCAAATAGGGTTTTTAAATAGCAGGAGAGCCAAACTCAATTTGGGAATTAATGTGTTTAAACCCAGCTGGAAATGTTCTTCCTCCTTCCCCAGGGTGAAACTGGAATTAGAAATCCCCAGCTTGTCCCCCACCACCCAGAGGGCTTGGAGGGGCTGGGGGGATCCCGTGAAGTCTCCAGCACCGGTCTCAGCAAAGTCGGGTTCTTTTTTTTTTTTGGCAGGCAGAGTGGACAGTGAGAGAGAGAGAGACAGAGAGAAAGGTCTTCCTTTGCCGTTGGTTCACCCTCCAATGGCTGCCGCGGTCGGCGCGCTGCGGCCGGTGCACCGCGCTCATCCGATGGCAGGAGCCAGGTGCTAGGTGCTTTTTCCTGGTCTCCCATGGGGTGCAGGGCCCAAGCACTTGGGCCATCCTCCACTGCACTCCCGGGCCACAGCAGAGAGCTGGCCTGGAAGAGGGGACAGAATCCGGTGCCCAGACTGGGACTAGAACCCGGTGTACCGGCGCCGCAAGGCGGAGGATTAGCCTGTTGAGCCACGGCGCCGGCCCAAAGTCGGGTTCTATAGAACAAGTCCTCAGCCACAGTCTCAATGGATCAAGCCAGAGAGAAGGACTGAGACACCTGAGTGTGTAAGGATGAACCTCAGAAGCAGGTGAGTGTAGAAAAACCACCCCCTCTCCTCTCAGACCTGAGACCACCAGAGCTTCGGATACCAAGTTTTCATCTTTGAGACAGACCAAGGCCCCGGGGCTCACGTCCCCTTTTAAAGTTTGCTCATTTAGGTAGTTATTTCTCTTTGAGACGTAGACAGACATGATGGTGATCTTAATGAGAAAGGCCCAGAGGCCTAAAGAGATAAATGGTTTATAAACTCCAACAGGTGTTTTCAATAACGCTGTGTGGAACAAGCAAGTGCCTCTTCTTGTTGGTTAATGAGCTTATACTTTTAAACATGGCTATTTAAAGTCGTTTGCCATCCACGGTTTTGTATTTTCCAAACACTAAAACTCAGATTTCCTGCTCATAAAGTGACACATTGTTAGCTTGTGTTTAAATGTGTCCTCTTTTAGGTTCCAAAGGACTTCATTTTTTTTAGTTTTTAAAAAATTTATTTGACAGGCATAGTTATAGACAGAGACAGAAAGGTCTTCCTTCCATTGGTTCACCCCCCAAATGGCCGTTAGCAGGCACTGCGCCGGTCCAAAGCCAGGAGCCAGGTGCTTCTTCCTGGTCTCCCATGTGGGTGCAGGGGCTCAAGCACTTGGACCATCCTCCACTGCCTTTCCGGGCCACTGCAGAGAGCTGGACTGGAAGAGGAGCAACCGGGACTAGAATCCGGGGCCCATATGGGATGCCGGCGCTGCCCTCAGAGGATTAACCAAGTGAGCCTCGGCGCCGGCCCCCAGAGGACTTCTTTTTCCCTGATCCCTATTGTATTCAAAACTTTGGGACAGTTCTGTAAGCCGATCAAGCCAATAATGGACTGAGAAAAGTATGATTAACTCCATACTGAGAAAAGTATGGTTAATTCAGGTTGCTAAGAGCAGGAAATAATTCTAATTAATTGGTCGTATTTTAAAAAAAAGTTTAAAGATTCTAAGAAGCCATTATTGAAACTGTTTGATGGTTCTGCCTTGTATGTTGTATTAAATGTGTGTACATATTGTATGTCCACAAGGGAAAATTTATTAAGAGCTCTGTTTTAATTGGCTTATAGATAAGATTGCTCATAAATTTAAACTGCTAAATTAAGTGAAAATACCTTTTTGGTTTGTGTAACCTAAATAAATCTCTGTCAGATGTTTTAAATTTATTGGAAGAAAGAAAGAAACTAAAAATGTTTAAGTCCTTGATGTGTTTATGCTTGGGTTTGCTGGTCAAACAGGTTTCTCTAGTGTTAGATACTTAACAATGTTTCTAAATACATGTACTCTTTTTTTTTTAAGGTTTGTTTATTTATTTGAAAGTCAGGGTTACACACAGAGAGAGGGAGAGGCAGAGAGACAGAGGTCTTCCATCTGCTGGTTCATTCCCCAGATGACCACAATGGCTGGAGCTGTGCTGATATGAAGCCAGGAGCCAGGAGCTTCTTCCAGGTCTCCCATGAGGATGCAGGGGCCCAAGGACTTGGGCCATCTTCTGCTTTCCCAGGCCACAGCAGAGAGTTGGATCGGAAGTGGAGCAGCCGGGACTCGAACTGGCGCCCACATGGAATGTTGGCACTGCAGGCAGCGCCAGCCCCTAAATACGTGTACTCTTGTCTTGAAATTTACAGAAGGCATTGGACCTTTGGGTAAATATTTTCATAAGTTGATATTTGACAGTTAAAATCGTTTGCTAATTCTCACCAGATATTCAGTTATTGACAGTAAGCGATCTGGGAAGCCTGACTTATTCCCTCATTTCTCTGTTATCCTACAGATGGGAAACTGATTCTATTCTGAAGGACTCTCCAGGATGTACAGGCTGATCTTTAGACCTTATAAAAGGGATAGAAATTGAGGGTGCAAAATGATTTCTTCCCCCCAGAGTTACCCTTAGCAAGATTAAAAGTTGGGGCCAAGCTCTCTGCTGTGGCCCAGGAGTGCAGTGGAGGATGGCCCAGGTGCTTGGGCCCTGCACCCCATGGGAGACCAGGAAAAGCACCTGGCACCTAGCTCCTACCATCGGATGAGCGCGGTGCGCCGGCCGCAGTGCGCCAGCCGCAGCGGCCATTGGAGGGTGAACCAACGGCAAAGGAAGACCTTTCTCTCTGTCTCTCTCTCTCTCACTGTCCACTCTGCCTGTAAAAAAAAAAAAAAAAAAAAAAAAAAAAAGTTGGGGCCAGCACTGTGGTGTAGCAGGTAAGACCTCCAGTGTGGGCATCCCATATGGGTGCTGGTTCGAGTCCCGGCTGCTCCACTTCTGATCCAGCTCTCTGCTGTGGCCTGGGAAAGCAGTAGAAGATGGCCCAAGTCCTTGGGCCCCTGCACCCACGTGGGAGACCTGGAAGAAGCTCCTGGCTCCTGGCTTTGGATCAGCACAGATCTGGCCATTGCAACCATTTGGGGAGCAACCCAGCAGATGGAAATGATACTGTCTAGCTTATTAAAAATTTTTAATATTAATTAAAGGACTTGTGGCACCTTTCCCCTACTCCTGTTCTTCCTCTTTTTTCCCTCCCCACCCCACAGTCCTCCTTGAGACCCTAGGTGCCAAGCCCACCCTCCTGTTTCCTTGTATTGCAAATAACAAAGGGGATAAGTGGCACAGAGCAAGAGCATCTTGTGTTACAGATAAGGGGCAAGTTCCCTGAGGCTTCAAAGAGGCACCCCCACTTTCCCTAGCCCCCTTCTACCCCTCCCCCTCCTCGTGGCAAATTCCCTCCTAACCGGATAAAACCTGAGTCCCAGATGTGCCCAGTGAGCAGTCCCTTCGCATGAACACACCGTCGCCAACCTCTTTGCTTCCAATAAATCAACCTGTCTCTGATGAGGTCGGTCTCCATCTCCTGTTCTGTCTCTCCTTTCTGGGGGTACGAAAGACCAGAACCCCGAGCTACTCCAGACCTAACGTTAATATTTTGAGAGTTCTTGCCATCTATTCAGATAAGAATTCTGAATATCAGCTCAAAATAAACCAGGCGACATGGTAAGTTTTTAGCATGTAGTTAGTGAGAGAAATACACAAAAGTTAAGGCTTTATTTAGGGGAGAAAAAAATTCTGGGCACACACGCTGGGTCCATACCAGGCAAGAGAGCAGCCGGGGAGCCCTGTGGAGCAAATGGTGTGGACAGGGAGGCATCCACGGGTTCACTTCCCACATGGCCACAATGGCCAGAGCTGGGCCGAGCCAGGAGCTTCTTCCGGGTCTCCCACATGGCTGCAGGGGCCCAAGGACTTGGGCCATCTTCCACTGCTCTCCCAGGCCGTTAGCAGGGAGCTGGATTGGAGGTGGAGCAGCCGGGACTCAAACTGGTGTCCATATGAGAATCTAACAGTGGATTTGCCCACGGTGCCACAAACTCCATTCCCTGTGCTCAGTGTTTCCATCTGGCACCAAGGACCCGGATCGAGTTTACGGTAACACACACAGCTGCCACGCACCTCCCAACAGAGCCTCCACCACAGCCATGGTCCCCAGCTCGGCTCCTCTCTCTCAATCTCTACAGCCATTTTCTTTCTTCTCGGATCCATCCTTCCACCTACCTACCTGGGCTGCAGCAGAACTCCGGCCCTTAGCATCCTGCTGAGCAGGCTTGTGGTAATGAGAGAGAGAGGCATGTTCATGTCCTCAGGGAGAGTAGAGGTTTATCAGGCAGAGAAATGATTGAATTCTTGTGTGTGTGTGTGTGTGTGTGTGTGTGTGTGTGTGTGTGTGTGTCTTTTGAAACTGGGCAGAATTACCTCCCAATGATGATGCCTGTCGGGAGCTAGACGGAAGAGGAAATGGAATAGGGGCTTTTCTGAGTTCTGAGATATTGACCAGGGATTAATAGAGAGAAAAGGATAATTGGCTAATGGATCGAGTCATTTGTATTCTCAGTTGCCAGGTGAGGGTGCCCCCAGCTGGACATGGCCTCTTCCCTTGTTAGATCTGTTACCATGTGGGAGGTTGGAGACCCCAGGCTCTGTGTCAAGGGACCCCCAAGACCACCCTCAGGCTCAGGGATTTGCTACAGGGACTCATGGAACTCAGAAAAGCTGTTGACACTCATTGTTAGTTTATTACAGCAAAAGGATGTAGATTAAAACCGGAAAAGGAGGGGCGGGCATTTAGCCTAGCAGTTAAGATGCCTGTGTCTGGCACATGGGAGACCTAGACTGAGGTCCCTAGCCCTGGGCAGCTCCAGTGTCTACATTGTCACTCACACTCCATTTCTATTCAACACCCTAAGAGCACCTGATGATCCTTGAAGTTGTCATTCACACTCCAGGGAGAGAAGCAATCCCCAGGCACCCTGGACTGGGGTCACACTCGACCACAAGAGCATCCCCTGGGCAGATGGATCAGACAGTGGCCCGAGAGGGAGGGCAGTGGGCACAGCATTGAAGTCACCACTTGGGATGCCCACACCCCATGCCAGAGTGCCTAGTCTGAGTCCCTCCAGTGCACACCCTGGGAGGCAGCAGGTGATGGCTCGAGTACTTGATCCCTGGCATCCCTGACAATTTAGGGAGTCCTGACCTGAGTTGCAGGCTCCTGGCTTCTTTAGACCAGCCCAGCCCTGGCTGTTGTAAGCACCTGGGGGAGTGAACTAGTAGCCGGGAGATCCCCCCCCTTCTCTCTCTCTCCCTCCTCTTTAAATTAAATGAGAATAAATAAGCTAGTTAAAATTTTAAGTATCCCAAAGTCACTACTTGCTTCACTTTCATACTAAGATCTCCACTCCAGGAGGAGCTTAAGCCCCATGACCTTGATATCCAACGTTTGGTGCGCGTTTCTGAATTGCGTGGACTTGGACCACGTGATGACAAGAAATTCCCCTCTTACATATTCATCTCCCCGCGAAATAAAAGATACCCATGTCCTCTGACTGTAGGGCCACAGCTTTGGAAACCATCCCCATGGGCACTTTATTTGTGCACCTAAATTACGTGACAACTCCCTGTGGTGAGTTCCTTAGAATTCTCCAGGAAGCAGGCCCACGATTTGGGGCGAGTAGGACAGCTCAGGCATTGTGGTCAACTGGGGATTGAACCAGTGGATGGAAGACCTCTCTCTCTCTCTGCCTCTAACTTTCAAATAAATAAATAAATCTTAAAAAAAAAAAAACCTTACCATGTTGTCTGATCTATTTGAGCCAATATTCAGAATTCTTCTCTGAATTCGTGGCGAGAACTCACACAGCTTATTAACTTTGGAAATATTGATAAGCAAAACAATCTCAGCTCTACCTATGTCCTGGGGTATTATCCAAGACACCACATTACATTGCATCATCCTACCTCCTTCCGCTCTGTGTGGTTATGACAGTTTCTCAAACTTTCCTTGTTTTAGATGACCTAGATGGTTTTTAAGAGTCCTGAATAATATTTTCTAGGCTGTTCCTCATTGAGATTTGCCTGATGTTTTTCTCATGGGATTATGGAGTTCTGCAAAGTCCACGGAGATAGGGCACCATCATCGTATCCCACCGAGGGGATGTGCTACCATGATACATCACTCTTCACCTGGACCACCTGCTCAGGTGTACCCATCAGGTTTCCTCTACCACAAAGTTACCTTCCCTTCCCCCCAGTACTGCTTTGGTAGGAAGTGTACCCCGAAATAATCTTACTCAGGCTGAAAGGCAAATAGGAGAGCTTCATTTCCATCACTGGGCCAGTGCATTTCCCAGAGCACAAAGGACAAAGTCTATAGGTGAGTCGGGAAGAGGGAAGTTGACACAGTCATAGAAATCCTGGTGACCTGGGTCCTTGATATGAAGCGGTTCAGCTGGGCAGGGACACATGCAATCATGTAACTGTTACAGAGCAAGCTCCCAAAAAGAGCCGGAGGCACTGCCATAGAGTGCCCAAGCCTAGGTCCACTCGCTGACTCCCAAAAAGGCAATCACTGACTGGGGGGCGGGCGGTGTGCTGGAAGGAAGAAGGTATTTATTTGCAAAGTAGCTGAGCAGGTTCCCCAAGGGATCAGGGGTAAAGGGTCTTACAGTCTAAAATTAGGACTGAGAGATACATGTTCAGCTCATGTCCGAGTTCCTGGTTGGTCAGCCATGCATGTAGCCTTCCTTTGCTTGGTCAGCCATGCCATGCTTCTGGGGAAATGCTTAGGGTGGCCCAGTGGGTTTCAGTCAGTTTGGAGGCTTCACACAGGGGATTGGTACTTTCTACTCTAGATGTGGAATTGCCTTAAACAAAACTGCTGTAGACAATCCTAAACAAAACCAATGTAGACATCAAGGTATTAGCTCCTGGAGTAGCAAATGAGTTCCTGAGTCTGGTGATTAGAATTCTGCAGTCAGCTGTACCACTCCCTGAACCTAGCAAGTTAGTTTAATTTATTTGAAAGGCATAGGTGGACAGAGAGAGAAAGAGAGAGAGAGAGAGAGAAAGAGAGAGGTCTTCCATCCACTGGTTCACTCCCCAGATGGCCGCAAAAGCTGGAGCTGCACCGATCCCGATCCAAAGCCAGGAGCTTCTTCCAGGTCTCCCATATGGGTGCAGGAGCCCAAGGCCTTAGGCCAACTTCTACTGCTTTCCCAGGCCATAGCAGAGAGCTGGATCCGAAGTGGAGCAGCTGGGACTTGAACTGGAGCCCATAAGGGATGCCGACACTGCAGACGGTGGCCTTACCTGCTACGCCACAGTGCCGGCCCTGAGTGAGTTAACTTTAGTGCTAGCCAAAGGCAAAGCAACAGGCTGGCCTTGGCCTTGTGGTGCAGCAGGTTAAGACACTGTATGAGATTCCAGAATCCCCTATCAGAGCTCCAGTTCAAATCCTGGCTGCTCCACTTTAGATCAAGCTCCCTGAAAATGTGCCTTGGAAAACAGAGGAAGACGACCCACGTACTTGGATCCCTACACTTACTTGGGAGACCCTGATGGAGTTCTGGGCTCTGGCTTTGGCCTGGCCCAACAGTGGTCATTGTGGCCATTTGGGGAGTGAACCAGAGATCTCCATGTGTAATGGGCAGGTAGTCTATACAGCATGGATACCCTGGACAAAGAGATGGTTCAAGTCCCAACAGTGCAGTATGGTGCAAGACTTCATTGTGCTATACAGAAGAGTATACAATTTAAAAATTATGAAGTATTGATTTCTGGAATTCTTTATTTAATATTTTTGGACCATGGTTTACTGTGGGTAACTAAAAGCTTGGAAACTGAAGCCACAGGCCGGGGGATGCCCATATGCCTTGCCTGAGTTCTAAAAGCAGTCAATTCTCTAAGAGGTTATCATCAGTAGCCTAGGACCTGATATCTGAACACTGCAGAATATGGTATGAAAGGCGGCCTCAGAGACTACCTGTTCCATCTTCTCACTTACAGTTGGGGAAATTGAGGCTGGGGGCTGTGGTCTGGGTAGACATTGGCCATAAACATGAGCCAAACCAGGTGTCCCTGATGCCAACTCCCTGCAAATGCAGGTGTAGCCAATGCAGGACTTGGGAACCCACCAACTACATGGGAGACCTGGATGGAGTTCCTGGCTCCTGGATTGGCCTGGCCCATGCCCAGCTGTTGCCAGGATTTGGGGAGTGAACCAGTGGAATAGTCAATGGAAGATCTTTGTCTCTCTCCCATTCAAATAAAGAAAATTTTAAAAACAAAAAACATCTTCTACTGCTCTCCCAGGCCATAGCAGAGAGCTGGATCGGAAGTGGAGCAGCTGGGACACGAACTGGCGCCCATATGGGATGCCGGCATTGTAGGCCATGGCTTTAGCCCGCTGTGCCACAGTGCCAGTCCCATAGAGAGAGCCCACATTTCTAACGGGGCTGTTCTTTCTGCTGAACCACAAGAATGTCCCCCACTAATTTTTATTTGCAGGAGTAAAACAACGGAGAGATTGGGGTGCAGCCAAAGGTAACTCCTGGAAATTGCTTTATGGAATAAATTTTCATTTGACCTTGATTTCATATTACTTTTCCCTTCTCCAAAAAAAGTTGAGGACTGAAATAAAACTTTTGATTAGCAAAGACATCTAGTTAGTGTTACTGCTTAATGAAAATCTCATCTGATGTGCTACAGCCTTCTTGTTGGCTAATTTAATACTGTGCCTTCTCTATATGTGTTTAGTTCAGTTTCTTTTTATAAAGACGTTAAGTATTTGATGATAATTGTTTCCATGGATACTGTAAATTTCATTTTCTTAGGAAAATACAAGTTCTTGCACTTCACCATTATATTTACTGCAAAATAGATGCTAATGCTAAGGAGCTTTAACATTTTACTAATTTTTAAAAGTTTATTCAATTGTTTTTATTTTAGTTGAAAGGTAGACAGATAGAAAGAGATCTTCCATCTATCGGTTCACTCCCCAAAATTCACAGCAGCCAAGGCTGGGTCAGGCCAAAGCCAAGAGCCTGGAGCTCAAACTGGGTCTCTCGCTTGGGTGACAAAGACCCAAGTGCTTGAGCCACGACCTGCTAGGGTGACATCAGCAGGAGACTAGAATCACTCAAACCCAATGATAGTCTAACCCCTGTGCCAAATAGCTTGCTTTTTTCTTAGAGATTTGTTTAGGTATTTGAAAGGAGAGAGAGAGAGAGAGAGAGAGAGAGAGAGAGAGAGAGAGAGAGAGAGATCCTCCACTTGCTAATTCACTCCCCAAATGCCCTCAACAGCCAGAACTGGACCAACCAGGAGTCCAGAGCTCCATCTGCATCTCCTACCTAAGTGCCTCAGCCTACACCTGCTGCCTCCCAGGGTGTGCACTGACAGGAAACTGGATTGGAAGCAGAGCCAGAACTCAAACCAAGGTCTCCAATGTGGGACTCGGGCATTCCAGGCAGAACACCTGTCAAAGTGCTAAGGAATCTGATGCAGAAGTGGACAGCATCCTAGAAGGCTGGAATGCCAAGGTCAGGGCCATCCAGGGCAACCAAAGGTACTGGTTTGGAGTGGAAGGAAGGAAGGACATGAGAGAACGGACAGCCCCGCTTCCGAAGAGCACCTTGCTTGGGCAGCTCAACAGAAACAAGACCCCAGATCACGCAGCCGATAGGAGCGGGAGAAGTACATTAAGAAGTCTTGACTTCCACAAGGAACTGTGCTGGATGACTGCCGCTCCCTGCCACTCTCATCCCTTAACGACGTCTCACATCTAAGTTATCAGAGTTATCGAAAGAACTTCGTTTCAATTTCTAAGACTTGGTCTTGTTCATCTTAAGTCTGCAATTTCATATTCTGTTCAAAAGCATTGGGGCACAAAAGCTGTGGCACAGCGGGTTAAAGCCCTGGCCTGCAGCGCTGGCTTCCATATGGGTGCTGGTTTGAGTCCCGGCTGCTCGACTTCTGATCCAGCTCCCTGCTAATGCGCCAGAAAAAGCAATGGAGGATGGCCCAAGTCCTTGAGCCCCTGCACCCGCGTGGGAGACCAGGAAGAAGCTCCTGGCTCCTGGCTTCAGATCAGCTCAGCTCTGGCCCTTGCAGCCATTTGGGGAGTGAACCAGCGGATGAACGATCTCTCTCCCCCTCTGCCTCTCTGTAACTTTGCCTTTCAAATAAAATAAATAAAACTTTAAAAAAAATGCTTTAAAGATCTGTGCTCTGGGCCGGCACCATGGCTCACTTGGCTAATCCTCCGCCTGCAGTGCCAGCATCCCATATGGGTGTCGGGTTCTAGTCCCGGTTGCTCCTCTTCCAGGCCAGCTCTCTGCTGTGGCCCAGGAGAGCAGTGGAGGATGGCCCAAGTGCTTGGGCCCCTGCACCCGCATGGGAGACCAGGAGGAAGCACCTGGCTCCTGACTTCGGATCGGCGCAGCACTAGCTGTAGTGGCCATTTGGAGGGTGAACCAACAGAAGGAAGACCTTTCTCTCTGTCTCTCTCACTGTCTAACTCTGTCAAATAAATAAAATAAAATAGATCTGTGCTCCCCCAGCATAGGCCCCTCACCCCCACTCCTTTGTCCCTGCCTGCCACAGAGGGACACCATGGGAAGCAGGAAGGGAGGACAGACATGGTCCTCCATGTAGTGGCCGCCACTCACTCACTGGCTCCCTGGCATACAGAGGACCAGAGGATGGCTTAAAGAAATGCTCTGTGTCTCTATCTTTCTCAGCCTCCTCTCTCTCTCTCTCTCTCTCTCTCTCTTCCTTGGCCTCTGTCACTTGTAGCCATGTCACAGCTCACCACTGAGGTCACCTCTCCCAACAGTTAGCACTTTCCGTGTTTGCCTTGGTCAGAACAGAAGCCCCTGCCCCGCCCTGCCACCTCCCCCTGCCATCATAGCTTGGGACCTAAGACCCAATGTGACAGCTCTTACCAGGCAGGGATTTTAGGAACTGAGCAAATCGGGAGGATTCCACCCTCACGAAGGAGACTGATGCTCTTTGTATGAGAAGGATGAGGGAGCTGTGTCTATCCATTGTCTTGCCCTGCCGTCCCCTCCACCCTGCAAGGACCCAGCCGCTGTCTTAGAAGCAGAAACCAGACCCTCAGCAGATGTCAAGAAACCATGAGAAATAAATTTCTGCTCTTGATGAATCACCCAGGCTCAGGCATTCTGTCACAGCGGCAGGAAGGCACTGAGACAGTGATGGGGGATCTTGGGGAGGATGGTTGACATCCAAGCTTCCCCCAGCCACATGGGGCCTGCAGGCACCAAGCAGCTGGCGCCACTCTCAGCTCCACCCTCTCTGCCCCATCAGCAAACAGCGTTCAGACAAGACCCCGCCTGGAGTGGGGGGAGGCTGCACCCCACCACCGCGCAGCCTCCCGTGAGCTGCCTGGGATAACTGAGTCCACAGCTTTTCCTGTTGTATTGTCTGGGCAGGAGGGCTCCCCATCGGTCCCTCTCTCATCCTCGGCCAGCGGTCTCCATGGAAACCAAAGATGCAGAATGATTCTCAGGTGTGGCCTGTGCACTGGGATCACCTGAGAACTTGTTAGAAATGCCCACTGAGGGTGGGGTGGGGGCATAGTAGGCTAAGCTGCCACCTATAGTGTCAGCATCCCATATGGGCTCCAGTTCGAGTCCCAGCTGCTCCACTCCCAATCCAGCTCTCTGCTGTGGCCTGGGAAAGCAGTAGAATTTGGCCCAAGTCCTTGGGCCCCTGCACCCACATGGGAGACCTGAAAGAAGCTCCTGGCTCCTGGCTTCAGATCAGCACAGCTCCGGCTGTTGCAGTCATCTGGGGAGTGAACTAGTGGATGGAAGACCTCTCTCTGTGTGTCTCTGTAACTGTGTCAAGAAAGATGAAAGAAAGATAAAGAAAGAAAGAAAGAAAGAAAGAAAGAAAGAAAGAAAGAAAGAAAGAAAGAAAGAAAGAAAGACCCACCGAACCAATCAGAAACTGTGGAAGGGGAGCCCAGGAATCTGCATTTAACAAGCTTGCTGGGGGACTGCTCGCTCTGCTTCTGCACGGGAATCAACCTCTCTTATCCTTTCAACTGTGCCTTTGAGCCTATGTGAGGATCCTTCAAAAAGCTCATGGAAAATGAAATCTAAAGATAAGTTTAGGGGCTGGCACTGTGGCACAGTGGGTAAAGATGCTGCCTGTTGGGGCCAGCTCTGTGGTGCATTAGGTTAATTCTCCACCTGTGGTGCTGGCATCCCATATGGTCACTGGTTCTAGTCCCAGCTGCTCCTCTTCTAATCCAGCTCTCTGTTATGGCCTGGGAAAGTGGCGGAGGATGGCCCAGGTGCTTGGGCCCCTGTGCCCATGTTGGGGACCTGGAGGAGGCTCCTGGCTCCTGGCTTCAGATCAGCTCAGCTCTGGCCCATTGCAGCCATTTGGGGAGTGAACCAATGGATGGAAGACCTCTCTCCCTGTCTCTTCTCCCTCTCACTGTCTGTAGCTCCTCCTGTCAAATGAATTTAAAAAAACAAAGCTGCTGCCTGTAATGCAGGCATGGGACTCCTGTTGGAGTCCCGGCTGCTCCACTTCTGATCCAGCTCCCTGAGAACGTCTCTGGAAAGCAGCAGAGGATAACCTAAGTGCTTGGGCCCCTGCACCCACATGGGAGGCCTGGATGAAGCTTCTGGCTCAGGGCTTCAGTCTAGCCTAACCCTGGCTGTTATGGACACTTGGAAAGTGACTCAAGGGATGGAAGACCTCTCTCTCTCTCTCTCTCTCTCTCTCTCTCCCCTCTTTAACGCTGCCTATAAATAAATAAATAAATCTTTTTTTTAAAAAAAGATGAGTTTATTTTTGCTGCAAAAACTCTGAAACCCTTCATATGAGGGGTCTTAATTGGTTTGTAGAAGATGCATATATGAAAAACAGTGCAATGTTTTTACATCAAAATAAAGTTTTAATCCCATGGTGCCACACATAGTCTGAAATACCCTCATACTTCCAACTTATTTGGATCTCAGCTTTTAAGATTGGTTTATTTATTTGAAAGGCAGAGTTACAAAGAGGTGGTGTGGAGGGTCTTCCATCCGCTGATTCACTCCCCAGATGGACACAACGGTCAGAGCTGTGCCAAAGTTTCTGAGCCAGGAGCTTCTTCCGGCGCCCATATGGGATCCCAACACTGCAGGTGGTGGCTTTACCTGCTATGCCACAGCACCAGCCCCTCAGTTTTTTTATTATGATTTGTATGTATGTATTTGAGAGACACAGACAGACAGACACACAGAGAGCTCCCATCTGCTCGTTCACTCCCCAAATGCCCACAAAGGCTGGGGGTTAGAGCTGGGGTCAAAGCTGGGAGCCAGGAACTCAATCCAGATCTCCTGCATGGGTGGCGGGAACCCAACTGCCCGAACCATTGCTTCTGCTCCTAGGGTCTTCATCAGCAGGAAACTGGGGTGAGGAGTCAGACCCAGGCATCAAACCCAGGCCCTTCAGTGTGGGACACGGGCAGCTTAACCACTAAGCTAAATGCCTATCAAGTCTCAGTTGCTAAGCAGCATAAGTGACATTTCTAAGTCCACTCAGCCACTAGGTGCCCTGGTAGAATGGAGATCTTGAAACAGGTGGACTCAGTGCTCTGGGGTGACATCTAGTGGAGCAGTTGCCACAGTGCAAGAGCAGAGCACACACTGTTGTAGATCATCAAGCAAACAGCCAGGACCCCCCCCCCCACTCCCCCCCCACCCTCCCACCGCCCCGGACAACAAGCTCTGGCAGTGGTTCCCTGCAGAACATCAGGAAAATGATGCTGGGACAGCAAATGCCAACTAGGTTCTTTGCAAACAGGCGGCGAGAGACCTGGGTTTCATGAGGACATGAGGTGTGTGCACCCTAACCTTGATTTGACTTCAAATCCATGTGGCAGGGAAGAATGGGAATCCAGAGTTTAGGATGTTATGCAAGGCCAGCTGGCCAGAGGGGTGCTTCTGAGAAAGATGGGTGTTCTAGGTGACTAGGGCTCAACTCCTCCCCAAAACCAATGCAAGGGGTTTACACTCTGACATCTTAATAGTGATAAGTTGATGGATCAAGGGTAGGCAATGCCAGCCAATGGTGACATCTGAAAGGTGGGTCTTGTGGGCGGTGTTTGGGTCACTGGGGGCATACTCACATAGGATGGTTCTCATGAGAGGGCTGATTATTATTTGATCTCACATTCGACCTTCTCTCTCTCTCTCTCTCTCTCTCTCTCTCTCTCTCTCTCTCTCTCTCTCTCTCTCTCTCTCTCTCCATGCTTCCTGGCTCACCCTGTGGTCATCCCTCCACAGCCACCATGGCCAGGATCCACAGGTGCTGGGCTCTGGAGACACCCAGTCCTGGAACAGAACCTTCAATCTGTGAGCTGAAATAAGCTTTTTCTCTCCCAAGAAGCTCCTCTCGGGTATTCGAGTTAAAGTAATGAACAGTGGACAATGTACCAGGATTCCTGGGAGTTGTCACACCTTCTCTGTCATGTCATGAAGCTTTTTTCTTTTTTTTAATATTATATTTATTTATTTGAGAGGCAGAGTTACAGACAGAGAGACACACACACAGAGAGAAAGGTCTCCCATCTGTTGGTTCACTCCCCAAATGGTCTCAATGGCCAGAGCTGGGTCAATCCAAAGCCAGGAGCCAGGAGCTTTCTCTAGGTCTCCCATGCAGGTGCAGGGGCCCAAGCACTTTTGCCATCTCTCACTGCCTTCCCAGGCCACAAGCAGAGAGCTGGATCAGAAGGGGAGCAGCCAGGACAGTAACCGATGCCCATATGGGATGCCAGCACCAGTTCCAACCTTCTTAAGAGAAAAGCCAAACAAACCTGTTTCTGAACTGTTCCCTAACATACAAACCACTCGCGAGAGCACAAAGATGTGCAAACGGGGCTTCTTGGTGGAGGTGCTGTCAGAGAAGCCTATTCTAGCTAAAGCAGATCTTGTGTGTGTGCGATTTGCCTCCTGCTGCATTTACCCAAGCTGGTAGGATGGCTGCAGGAAGGGGCTCCAAAAAGTGCACAGGAAAGAGACCCACAAGAGCGGAGTTCAGGTTGATGCAAAATGTTCTGACGTCCATGCACACCAGGAGTCTTGCAGAAATTCATGCAAATGGGTACTATGCAAAAGCAACACGTGGGTTGCAAAATTGGTGTACACCAAAATGCACTTGTCTTCTGATTCCATTGCCCATGGACTTTTTGCAATCTGCTGAGTGATAGCAGATGTCTTCACAGTTCTGGAAGCTGGATGGCCAGAGTCAAGGTGTTGGCAGCTTCGGTTCTTTGTGAGGTCACTCTCCTTGGCACACAGGTGGCTTCATTCTCGCTCTGTTCCCACATGGCAGTCTCTCTGTATATGGGCATGGTGGGGCTCAATTTTTCTCTTCTTTTAAAGACATCGATCCTGATAAATGAGGGTATAACTTTCTGCCCTCATTTAACCTTACTGTGCTAAGATCAACATAGGAGTTCTGGTGGGAGACAAAGCTGTCCCTAGTGGTGGCTGATGGAACAGATAGGACTTAAACTCCCTGGCTCACTCCCTGGTGCACCCCACAGGCCAAGTTTAATGTCTCTTTCTCCTGTGGCTTTCACACATCAGGCCTCCCCTCCCTAACCCACATCCACCCCATTTAATCTCTACTGTCCTTTTCCATCATAGAACTCAGCATAATTGCAACTGTGTCTTTATCTGTACAAATGCCCATTGGGAGTGCAGTGGAGGATGGCCCAAGTGCTTGGGCCCTGTACCCCATGGGAAACCAGGAGAAGCACCTGGCTCTGCCTTCGGATCAGCACGGTGCGCCGGCCGCGGTGGCCATTGGAGGGTGAACCAATGGCTAAGGAAGACATTTCTCTCTGTCTCTCTCACTGTCCACTCTGCCTGTCCAAAAAAAAAAAAAAAATGCCCATTGGATGACATGCTTCAGGGACCAAGTTCATTTTGCTTCCTGCTGGGTTTCCAGCACTTGACAAAGTACCTAGCATTTAGTAGGTGCTCAATAAATACATGCACAACTAGGTGATCTGTTGCTACTTACTGATTTGTTCGAAGAAGACAGGGGCTCCATCTGGGCAGCACTTGGGATAGATGTCATAAAAAAGCAGGAGCAGAATTTTTTTTAAGTCACCAAGTTTCATTTTCCAGTAACTTCAGCAGGTCCCGCCCCCGGCCATGCCCATCCTCCGTCCCTGACATGCCTAAGTGATGGATGACTTCAGAGTGGGGACAGCGAGTGCAGGATCAATGATTCTGTAATTTGCTGTCAAAGATGAAGCATCAAAGGACTACTTCAGTTGGGGTGGCGTGGGCTGGGGTGAGGCGACCAACGTGTTGGGGTGCTGTTTGGAGGATCTGTGTGCGATACCGGAGACAAGTCTTCCTGCAGTAACCTCCAAACAAAGCGAGTTGCCGGCACATCCAGCTGGAAGTCCAGTTCCTACGCACAGTCAGATTTCTCAGCTGTGCACTCCTAGACAGTGACGAGTTGCTAAGCCTTCTGTGTTTTCAGCAGAGCCTCCCATTTCTTTGGGTCCTGCCTGAGTGCATGTCTTTGATTTAATTCACACAGAGGAGTTGCTCTCTTTAGCATGTTGACCAGAGCCAGCACTGTGGCATAGTGGGTTAAGCTGCCGCCTGCAGGGCCAGCATCCCATATGGGCACCAGATCAAGTCCTACTTCCCATCCAGCTCCTTGCTGGTGCACCTGGGAAAGCAGCAGAAGATGGCCCGAGTGCTTAGGCCCCTGCCACCCACAAGGGAGACCCGGATGGAGTTTCAGGCTTCTGGCTTCGGATTGTCCTGGCTTTGGCCATTGTAGCTATTTGGGGAGTGAACCAGCAGATGGAAGAACTCTGTCTGTCTGTCTGTCTCTCTCTCTCTTTGTAATTCTGCCTTGCAAATAAATATTTTTTAAAATATTGGCCAATCCCAGCTCCAGCACAAACACAACACAGCACATGACAATGCTTGTATTTTCCCAGTACAAGCTTTTGATGGGGTTGCATCCTGATAAGCCCACACTGTAAATGGAAAATAATGAAATTGCATCCAACCTTCACACCTCACAGCCCAGCAACACTGCACATGGTACAACACCAGTCACTTCCCTCTGGTGAGCACAGGGCTGCCTGGGAGCTGCCCTCCCTGCTGTTATCCAGCCTCAGAGAGAGGAGTGAGAGCACTCAGACCTCATAGCGCTGGTCCAGACAAAGACTCACATTCAAACTGAAAGTGTAGTCTGCTGAATGTGCACCACTGTCATACCACTGGGAAGTTGGGAGGTGGAGACTGTAGGAGCCATTCTATAGTCTCACTGCACATCGCTACTCAAACCGTGCTCTGAGCACGGGACAGTTCCCATAAGCACCTGGGAGTCTGTTAGAAAGCAGAATCCCAGACCCCGGCCAGGGCTCCCAAACCAGAATCCGCATTTTAACAAGATCTCCAGGGGGTTCGTGGGAGCCTTGTAAGTTTGACAAGCACTCACCTAGAGTGACGTCACAGGCAAGCTCCCTGGACACTCACCCAGACTCTTAGGGGTGAGTAAACCTCAGGAATGACACACTCCAGGATCCCCCAAATTTGTCTCCTTGAAACAGAATCAGGAGGTCCGCGCTGTGGTGTAGCAGGTAAAGCCATCAGTTCGAGTCCCAGCTGCTCCACTTCTGATCCAGCTCTCTGCTATGGCCTGGGAAAGCAGTAGAAGATGGCCCCAAGTCCTTGGGCTCCTGCACCCACGTGGGAGACCCAGAAGAAGCTCCTGGCTCCTGGCTTCGGATCCTGGCTGTTGTGGCCATCTGGGGAGTGAACCAGTGGATGGAAGACTTCTCTCTCTCTTTCTGCCTCTCCTCTCTCTTTCTCAAGCACCTGAGCCATCTCCTGCTGCCTCCTGGGGCACACGTTATTAGCAGGGAGCTGGAATCAGGAACGTCGTCAGGACTCAAACCCAAGCATTCTGCTGTGAGATGCGGATGTCCCAAGCAGCACGTTCACCACTGTGCCAAACTCCCACCCCTCCGATTTTCAGAGCAATGCTGCGAAGGACACAGAGCTGGCAAGCGTCAAACTCGATGGGAGCCCAGCGCTGTGTGACTGCAATCAGAGCAAGCACATGCCACTGCTGAATTCCCAACAGCGTGCCTCGTCACCGACATCACCCCAGGACCCAACCCTCACATGGCCACCTGCTGACACCGCACACACGGGGTCTTCCCAGCTGGTGGAAGCCCCAGGCAATTTGTAACCCGCAAAGGCACCTGACACACAGTGGGTTTGCAGAATACTCATCTGGCAAGACTACAAAAAAAAAAAAAAAACACACAGCTGGAGGGTATTAGAGCGTGAAGCCCCTTCAGCTTCTTCATCTCATGCAGAGGATCAGAAAACCTTGGGAGAGGGGCCAGAGCTATGGCACAGTGGGCTAAGCCTCTGCCTGCAGCACTAGCATCCCATATGGACACTGGTTCGAGTCCCAGCTGCTTCTCTTCCAATCTAGCTCTCTGCTATGGCCTGGAAAAGCAGTAGAAGATGGCCCAAGTTCTCGGGCCCCTACACCTGCATGGGAAACCCAGAAGAAGCTCCTGGCTCCTGGTTTCAGATCGGCTCAGCTCTGGCCATTGAGGCCATTTGGTGAGTGAACCAGCAGAGGGAAGACCTCTCTCTGCCTCTGCCTCTCTGTAATCTTCCCCTTCAAATAACTAAATAAATCTTGAAAGCAAGCAAGCCTTAAGAGAATATGTTGGCTCCTACCGGGGGGATAATGGCCAGGGAATTATTTTTTTTTCTTTAATTAATTAATTTAACTGACAGAGAGTGCCCATCCTTGGCTTACACCCCCCCCCCACACACACACACCAAATACCAGCAATGGCCAGGCCCAAAGCCGGGAGCCAGGTCTCCAACATTGGTGGCAGGACCCCAATTCCTGGAGCCATCACCACTGCATCCCGGGTTCTGCATTAGCAGGAAACTAGAGTGAGGAGCCGGAGCCAGGAATGGAACTCAGGTATCCTGACATGGAACGTGGACATCTTTTTATTTTTTTTAAAGGAGAGTTTCAGAGACAGAGAGCGCTCTTCCACTAGCTGGCTCACTCCCCGAGTGGCCTCAACACCCAGGTCTGGGCCATGGAGAAGCTGGGACCCAGAAACTCCATCCGGGTCTCCCATTTGGGTGGCACGTGGGTGGCAGGGACCCAAGTACTTGGGCCATCTTCTGCTGCCTCCCCAGGTGCATTAGCAGGGAGCTGGATGGGAAACAGAGCAGCCAGGACTCAGACCAATGCTCTACTAGGGGATGCCAGCATTGCAGGTGGCACTGGAACATGGACTTTTCTCCTTCTCCTTCAAGATTCATTATATTTATTTGAAAGACAGAATTACAGAGGTAGAGACAGAGAGAAAGATCTTCCAGCTGCTGATTTACTCCCCAAATGGCCGCAATGGCCAGAGCTGAGCCGATCCAAAACCAGGAGCCAGTAGTTTCTTCCAGGTCTCCTACACAGATACAGGGACCCAAGGACTTGGGCCATCTCCTACTGCTTTCCCAGGCCATAGCAGAGAGCTGGATCTGAAGTGGAGCAGCCAGGACTCGAACTGGCGCCCATAAGGGATCCAGCACTGTAGGCTGGAGCTTTAACCCACTGCGCCACAGCTCTGGCCCCAACATGGGCTTCTTAATGCTGGGTTAAATGTCTGCTGGCTGAGGCATTGGAGGAATGCCGGTGGATGCCCTCAAGTACTATCTGAAGAAACCAGGGCTGTGAGTCTAAGACCATGATGTCCCATCAGTCCCAGCGCCCCCTGCAGAGGGCTGTAAAAGTCCCCTGGGGGATGGTCTAGCATCAAGATTAAAGTCCTGGATTCCAGTCCCAGCTACAGGTGTGTAAAGCCTGGTTCTACCGCCTATGACCCGAGTAAACCCAGCAAAGTCATTGCAACCTCTGGCCTCAGTTTTCACATCTATAAAATGGGGATTCAAAATACTGCATACCCCAGAAGGTCGTTCCAAGATTAAATTAATGAGCATAAAGTTCTTATCACCATGCCAGGTACTTAGAGACATTGAGCCATCTCATCTCTGGTATTTATTTCTGTTATTTTTTTTTGTCAGGAGCCAAGTCTACTTTGTCTTTTCCGTTGTAGCCACAGACCCTGGCAGGCATCCACCGACCCTGGTAGATGCCAGCACATGACAGGTCCTTGATGAACGAACAAATGAACTGTTCATCAAATCAGGGCCCAGAGTGCTCCCTTGGCTGTCTCACAAGCTGACCAACTTCTACACACACGAGCAAGACGACGGACTAACGGAAGACTACAGGACAGAGACCACCGTTCAAAACAGAATCGATTTTCTTTGTTTGAAGCAAAATGCTTTGGAGAGTGAAAGGCTTAGAAATGGCTGTACAAGCCCAAAGAAGAGATGAGGTCAGGGTGTCCTCGGCGGGAGGTTCCCCTGTGGCCGAAGCAAGGGAAGCAATTGGAGAAGCAGTTCCAGTGAGTGACCACTGCTCTGCTTCCGATCTGGCTCCCTGCTCGTGCACTGGAAGGCAGCGGAAGACGGCCCCCGTGCTTGGGCCCCTGCCACCCACGCAGGAGAATAAAAGTAGTTTTAAAAACAAACGAAGAGCTCAAGGAGAGCTGATGGACACCATGCCACCTCTCACTGCTGCCTGCAGTGAGAGGAGAGGGATGAGTGACAGCAAAGGATGAGTGTTACCGGTGCTGGGAGCTCCTTTCCAACAGCCGAGGGGCCTGCCCCCAGCTGCTGGTGGGGTGTAAAACAGAGTAACTTGGGGTGATGTTTGGCACAGCACTTTTCCTGGGCTGCCCCCATCCCACACTGCAGTGTCTGGGGTGGAGTCCCGGCTCCTCCACTTCTGATCCAGCTTCCTGCTGATGCTCACCCTGGGAGGCTGCAAGTACGTGGGTCCCTGTCACCCAAGGGGGAGACCCGGATGGAGTTCCAGGCTCCTGGCTTTTGTGTGCACTGGGAGAGTGAACCACTGGGTAGAAGCTCTCTCTCTCTCTCTCTCTCTCTCTCTCTCTCTCTCCTACTCCCCATTTCTATCTCTCTATACTTTCAAATAAAATGAAA
Source organism: Sylvilagus floridanus (assembly GCA_949820135.1). NCBI lineage: Eukaryota > Metazoa > Chordata > Mammalia > Lagomorpha > Leporidae > Sylvilagus > Sylvilagus floridanus. The sequence continues at coordinate 9,021,059 of OX463234.1, read as the reverse complement.
ATTATTTTTTTCTGAAGACAATGTTGTTGCGCATGGAAGAGACAATGCCTGCCATCCCCTGACACTTGGGACCAAGGCCCCTCCTCTGGAGCTTTTCTCTGCTCTGCCCTCTCCCTGAAAACCACCCCCCTCCATGACGTGCGTGATTTGGATTGGGGACCGAAGTGGCTACGGCCAGAGCGAAAGTTATTTCCCAAAGCTTGATCAGAGAATGAATGCTTCAGGTTTTCTTTTTAAAAAGATTTATCTATTTATTTGAAAGGAAGAGTTACAGAGAAGCACAGGCAGAGAGAGAGAGAGAGAGAGGTAAAGTCTTCCATCCACTGGTTCACTTCCCAGATGGCCACAATGGCCAGAGCTGCACCCACCTGAAGCCAGGAGCCAGGAGCTTCTTCCATGTCTCTCACGCAGGTGCAGGGCCCCAAGGACTTGGGCCATCTTCTACCGCCTTCCCCAGGCCACAGCAGAGAGCTGGATCGGAAGTGGAGCAGCCAGGATTCGGGATGCCAGCACCGCAGGCCGGGGCTTTACCCACTGTGCCACAGCGCCATTGACAAACCTGTGTTTATATATTAATTAGAGAGACGGAGACAGACAGAGCTCCCATCCACGGCTCGAGGAAGCTGAAGCCAGGAGCCGGGGACTCAATCCAGGTCTCCCACGAGGGTGGCAGGAGCCCGGCCACGTGGGCCATCACAGCTGTTGCTGCAGCCCAGGCGCTGGCTCAGCTTCTAGAACAAACGCCCGCCCCTCGCTGCTCTGGTCCAGAGGCCTCGTCTTCCTTCTTGGCTTCTCCAGGGGTTGGAAGCAGCAGCCGTCGGCGTTAGCACACCGCCTTGTCTTGACTCCAAGAGCTACGTCTGGGTCCTCACGTTTCTCCAGAGAGTGGACCAGCGTCCTCCTGCTTGTCGGCCCTTGGAGGTCCTCGAAGGACCCTTCTCTTCTTCCCAACCCCACACGCGTGTTCTCACACGGGTGTGCTAGGCTGCCTGGGCCTCTGTCGTTTGCAGGGAAAAAGGACAGAGACTTGAGCATTGGTCTAGCGCCTACAGTACCTACTGGGCATTCTCCAGACGGGCTGGTGCACATCGCCCCCTGGTGGCCGACGGCCGGCTCTGCTCTGCAAGTTCTGGGCACCCATTCCTTCCCCACCCCCACCTCCCTCTGGGGCTCACATTGGACACTGCACACTTCTCAGGGGAGGGGAGGGGAGGGCAGGGAAGGACAGGGGAGGGGAGGGGAGAAGAGTCACATGGGAGAAAGCCACGTGACAACCGAGGCACAGGCCAGGGTGACACAGCTGCAAGGACCACAAAGACTGGCGGCCACCAGCAGAGGCGACGGTGGATTCTGCTAGTCTCAGAGGGGCACGATTTGGGGCCCTGCGGATGCCTCCACCCGAGACTCCTGGCCTCCAAAAGCCGTGAGCGCGGCCATGTCCATCGTCGTCAAAGGAGTTTGCGGTGCTGGGTGCTGAGGACCACTTCTGCAGCACCCCCTGGGTGGCCACGGGTGACCCGGCCCCTCGGGGCTCGTCCGTTGGCCTCCTGCACACACACGCCCACAGCTGCAATGTCCCATCAAATGCACAACCCGGGTTCGGCAGCGTTCGGCACAGCAGTTAACATGGGGCTCGGGACACCTGCATCCCATGTTAGAGCACCTGGTTCGAGTCTTGGCTCCTCTGCTTCCTGCCAGTGCACACCCTGGGAGGCAGCAGGTGAAGGCTCAAGTCCTTGGGTCCCTGCCACCCACATGGGAGCTGGATGGAGCTCCCATCTCCTAGAGTTGACGTGACCCAGCCCTGGCCATTGTGGGCATTTGGAGAGTGACCCTGTAGATGGAATCTCTCTCTCTTTTCTCTTTCTCTCTCCTTCCCTCTCCCTTTCAAATAAATAGCAAATAAATAATAAAAATAAAGTAGAAACGTGCCCTGACCCCTGCCTTTGTCTGGTAAGCTTCGTGCTCATGTTGTACCCCAGAACACCGCCAGGGGGCGCTGGGTGTATTGAGATGGCCTCCTCCTTCTTCACCGGGGGCTGCAGGCACCATGACCCACACTGGGGACTCCCTTAGGCCCCATCCCCCTCCAACCCCACCCTCCATTCAGACAGAGCTCATAGGGCCCCCTCCACCTGTGAGTCCTGGGCCCCAGGTGCCTACCCCACACCAGGAGCAGACTAGCTCTGTGACCCCGAACTAGCACCTGGCCCCACTTCAGTCCTTGCTAACAACCAGGGAAGCTGGAAACCACACCGGGGGTCCCCTCAAAGCCACCCTCTGCCAGCAACAGCCACAGTTCTGGAGTTGGGGCTTGGAAAAAAAGAATGAAATTCCAACACACGTCACCGACAGCCTGAGCCAATCCTGAAATGCTTACCCTGAGCGAAATGAGCCAGACACCAAAGAGCAGACCTCTCCTCGGCCCCAGGCGCAGGCAGGAAGTTGAAGGTCTGAGGCTGGGTGTAGGGGAGAGAATGCTTACTGGGTGCAGCACCGCTGTTCAGGGTGATGGGAACATTCTAGAAATACGGTCGCACAACATCGTGGGTGTGCCCCTGAATCACACACTCAAAAACAGCTGAAATGACAAATCCTGTTACAGACATCTTACCATAATGTAAATAAGGGGACAATCCCAGGAGTAGGAAATATCCCCAACAGACAAATCCATGGAGACCCAAAGGGTTGAGGTGAAGGGAGATGGAGAACACCTGTCTGCCACGCACTGGGAGGCCCTGGGGCATGGTGGGTGCAGGCTGGGGAGGGCTGGTGTTGTGGTGCAGTGGATTACGCTACCGCCTGCCACTCTAGCATCCCTTCTAAGCATCAGTTCAAGTCCTGGCTGTACCACTTCTGATCCAGCTCCCTTGCTAATGCACCTGGGAAACAGCAGGAGATAGCCCCAGTGCTTGGGCCGCTGCCACCCACGTGGGAGATCCAGATGGAGTTCCGGGCTCCTGGCTACAGTTTGGTCTAGCGTCCAGCTGTTGTAGCCATTTGGGGAGTAAACCAGCAGATGGAAGATCAATCTCTCTCTCTCCCTCGCTGTCGCTGTCACTCTGCCTTTCAAATAAATAAGATAAATCTTTCCAAAAAAATATTTTAGGGGCCAGCACTGTGGCATAGCAGGTAAAGCCGCTGTCTGCAGTGCTGCCAACCCATATGGGATGCACCGGTCCACATGGGCTGGTCATAGAGGATGGAAAGCAGTAGAAGATGGCCCAAGTCCTTGGGCCCCTGCACCCACATGGGAGACCCAGAAGAAGCTCCTAGCTCCTGGCATCAGATCGGCACAACTCTGGCTGTTGTGGCCATCTGGGGAGTGGACCAGCAAATGGAAGACCTCTCTCTCTCTCTCTGCCTCTCAAATAAAAATAAATCTTTAAAAAATTCTTTTAAAGGAAAGAAGAATTTTAGGTGAACAGGATGAATATGGTTAATAGCAATGTGTGGTGTTACTGAAAATTGCCAAGAGTAGATTTAAGTGTTCTTGCCAGACAAAAATGAATAGTATGTGAGGTCAGGGGTGTTAATTAGCTCAATTTGACCACACTACAATATATAAATTAGGCTACACCAAGAGGTGTATGGAAAATGGAATAAAAAGTTAAGTTTAGTTTGGTGCAAAAAAATTCTGGCAAGGGATCTTCCAAAAAGTTCATGGAAATGCATAGTAGGAGGAAATGCATGTATTTCAAATATTTTTTGCATTGCAGTAAACATATCTTTTATTTCATTTTCCATAAGCTTTTTGAAGTACACTCATATTTCAGAATGACAACTTGTACTCTTAAATATATGTACTTTTTGTAAAAGATACAAAATATTTAGAACCAGATGGGGTGACGGTTGTATAACGTGTGAAGATTCTAAATCATAGACTTCAAAATGGCTGATTTCGGGGCTGGGGCCCCTGTGGTACAGTAGGTTTAGCCTCCGCCTGCAGTTCCAGCATCCCACACAGGTGCCAATTTTGTCCTGGCTGTTCCACTTCCAATCCAGCTCTCTGCTAATGACCTGGGAAAGCACTAGAAGATGACCCAAGTCCTTGGGCCCCTGCACCCATGTGGGAGGCCTGGAAGAAGCTCCTGGCTCCTGGCTTTGGATCAGCACAGATCTGGCCATTGCAACCATTTGGGGAGTGAACCAGCAAATGGAAAACCTCTCTCTCTCTTTCTATTTCTCTCTCTCTCTCTCTCCCTCTTTGTAATTCTGCCTCTCAAATACATAAATAATTTTTTTAAAAATGATTGATTTTACACCTTGTGATTTTCACTTCCGTTTAAGGAAAAAACATTAACAAATTGCCAGGTACCACCGATGAAGTTTCTGATTCAGTAGGCATGGGCCAGCCACGCTTCCACCAGAATGTGAAAGGAGGCAGAATCAAGATGGAGTCACTGTTGCCAACGTCTAACCAATGAATGAATGAAGGCAGGAGTGTGCCTGGTAACGAGAGCCATCCCCACAGCCAGAACCAGAAAACACTTTTTGTCTTTTATCCATGTGGCCCAGGGTGACTGTTTCAACATAGCTTACGCCACCTTCGTTGGCCTTTAGAAATTTCTCTTCCCACGATCTTCCTGAATACGCTCATCATTTCTTACAGCAACTACATGCCCATTGCAATGCCATTTTATTCCCAAATAAACACAATCCATCTTCAGAGAATCTGATTGTTATTAAGTTAACGGATCAAACAGGGATCTGTGTTGGGGAAGCGGGAGCCACAGCACTCAGGGACAAGGCCACCAGTGTCCCCTGCACCTGCTGTCGGGCTCTGGGATGGCTCTGCAACTCTGAGGCTTTGCTCCCTTAAGCAATGTAACCGGCCTCAGCTCACAGCTGTGGGATGCAGTGAGAAAGTTCCTGGATCCTTCTCCGCCTCTTTCCCCAGGTCTGTGCTGTGTCGACCGTCCCAGTGTTCTGCCTCTGAGGGAGAGGTCAGGGCAGGAAGACCCCAGGTACCTGCACTCAGACGGCTGGCACCAGTGTGTGGGCCTGGCCTGGTGGGAGTGGAGGGGTCCTTCTCTTGTGGATGCTGTTGTAACTTCTGGAGCCTCTGCCACAAACATCTCCCTCATCTGGGACCTTGCTTACATACGAGGCACACCGGGGACTCCAAAAACAGAAGCGTAGGCCCCCCAACTCCTCCTCAGGGTCATCCTTAACGCCTCTTGGTTCCTGAGGCGAGGGCTAGACATTGTGTCCTGGACAACAGCATGAGGGCGACTTGGGTGTCCATGCGCCACAGAGCGCACGTGGCTCCCTACCTCACACCGTATACAAAAGTTAGCTCAAAATGGACCTAAATACAGAAGTGGAAACCATAAAACTTGTAAACAGAGCGTAGGAGTAAATCTTCGTGTTCCTACATTACACAACTCTTTTCTAGATATGACACCAAAACACAGTTAACCCAAGAAAAGGAGACTAAGTTGGACCAAATCAAAAACTTCTTTAGGTTTATTGCTTCAGGGACCAGCATTATGGCATAACGGGTAAAGCTGCTGCCTACAACACTGGCATCCCATGTAGGCACCGCTTTGTGTCTCAGCCGCTCCACTTCTAAACCAGCTCCCTGCTAATGGCCGGTAAAGCAGTAGAAGACGGCGCAAGTGCTTGGGCCCCTGCACGCACCTGGGAGACCTGGAGGAAGTTCCTAGCTCTTGGCTTCGGATTGGTCTAGCCCTGGCCATTGCCGCCACCGGGGAGTAAACCAGCGGATGGAAGATCTCTCTGTGTGTCTCTCCCTCTCTCTATAACTCTGACTTTCAAATAATAAAATAAATATTTTAAAAAGTAAAGTTTTGGGGGACTGGTGCTGTGGTGTAGTGGGCCAAGTCCATCTGCAGTGCCAGCATCCCATATGGGTGCTGGTTCGAGTCCTGGCTGCTGTACTTCCCATCTAGCTCTCTGCTATGGCCTGGGGCAGTAGTGGAAGATGGCCCGAATGCTTGAGCCCCTGCTTCGGATCGGCTCAGCTCCAGCCATTGTGGCCATTTAGGGAGTGAACCAGCAGATGGAAGACCTTTCTCTCTGTCTCTCCCTCCCTCTGCCTCTCGCATAAATAAATAAATATTTTCTAAAAGATTTTTAAAAAGTTTTGTTCTTCAAAGGATCCTATCAAGAAAATGAAAAAAGTGCACTGGATGTGAGAAATTATGCACAAATCTGATAAGGGATGAGCGTCCAGAATTTATGATGAATTCTCACAGCTCAATCACAAAAAGACAAACCACTTTTTTTAAAAAAAATAGGCACAGAATCTGAAGAGACATTTCTCCAAGGAAGAACGATCAGTAACAACCTGAAGACAAGGTCAATGTCATTATCCACTGGGGAAATGCAAATCAGTCACACCCACAAGGATGGCTAAATATAAAAGACAGACAGTGGGCAACAGGTTAAGCTACCACTGGTAACGCTGGCATCCCATATTGGAGTGCCAGTTTGAGTCCCACTTGCCTTGCTAATAAGTCTGGGGGGGACAGATGATGGCCCCAGTACTTGGGCCCCTGCACCCACATGGGAGACCCGGAAGAAGCTCCTAGCTCCTGGCTTTGGATTGGCACAGCTCTGGCTGTTGTGGCCATCTGGGGAGTGAACCAGCAGATGGAAAATCCCTCTCTCTCTCTCTCTCTCTCTCTCTCTCTCTCGCCCAGCTCTGACTGCTGTGGGCATTTAGGGAGTAAACCAGCCAATGAAAGATCTTTGTGTCCTTTGGTCTGTCTATCTGTCTGTCTCTCTACCCTTCAAATACATCTTAAAAACCAAACCAAACCAAACCAAAGACATACAGTAGCAAACGTGCTGGAAGATGGGATACAGCTGAATACTCACACATTGCTGATGGGGATGTAAAACCATGTGGCAACATAGTCACCCAGTAACTTCACTTAAACATGCGTACATGTATACATACAAGAGTAATGAAACTAGGGGACGGCTCCGTGGCTCAATAGGTTAATCCTCCACCTGCAGTGCCGGCATCCCATATGGGCGCCGGGTTCTAGTCCCAATTGCTTTTCTTCCAATCTAGCTCTCTGCTGTGGCCTGGGAAGGCAGTGGATGATGGCCCAAGTCTTTGGTCCTCTACACCCACATGGGAGACCTTGAAGAAGCACCTGGTTCCTGGCCTCGGATCGGGGCAGTTCAGGTCGTTGCGGCCATTTGGAGAGTGAACCAACGGAAGGAAGACCTTTCTCTCTGTCTCTACCTCTCAAATGAAAAAAAAAAAAGAGTAATGAAACTATATATCCATGGAAGAATGTGCGTGCATGTCAATGACCCCAGGAGCCTTGTCCACCATAGCCAAAAAGTGGGAACAACTCAAACTCGCACTAACCGATGAATGGATACACAAAATGTACTCCACCCATCCAGTGGCCGTAACAATGAGCCTTGTTTTTCCGCCATAGAAAAGAATGAAATCCTAACACTCGGAGGTACTACAGCTAAACTTGGAAACAGCAAATCCCAACAACCACCTGGCATACGATTCTGTGTGTGTGACATGTCCAGACTAGGCAAATCCAGGGAGACAGAGAGTGGGCTGGTTCTTGCTGAGGCTGTGGGCTACGGGAAAAGGAAATGAGTTTCTTTTTGAGGCTTGGAATGTTCTGGAATTCGGTAGTGGTGACAACTTGCCAAACTTGGTGAATGTACTGTTGTGTGTTGCCTAACAGCGGGACGCATTCTGAGAAAGGCGTTGTCACCCCCAGTGAATATGGTGATGATGGTTCCAGTGCTTGGGGCCTTGCTACCCACATGGGAGACCGGATGAAGCTCCCAGCTTGTGTCCTCGCACAGACCTGGAAGACACAGGACAGTTCCTCAGTGTGGCCCGCTGATGCACCATGCACAGTGCCACTCGCGGGGAACACAGCCCACTGCACTACAGTAACCATTGTCCTTGGAAGGAGTATACGCTAAAGTAACAGGAGCATGTACAGTGTAACAGATACAGCCAGCAAGGTGGTTGTTTAGTATCAAGGGTTTTGGGTAGAGCACTGCTCAGAAGTGGAGCAGCTGGGACTTGAACCGGTGCCTATATGGGATGCTGGCATTGGGTGGAGGGAGAGAGGTCTTCCATCCGCTGGTTCACTTCCCAGATGACTGCAACAGCCAGAGCTGAGCTGATCTGAAGCCAGGAGCCAGGAGCTTCCTCCAGGTCTCCCATGTGGCTACAGAGACTCAAGGACTCAGGCCATCTTCTGCTGCCTTCCCAGGCCACAGCAGAGAGCTGGATCAGAAGTGGAGCAGCCAGGACTCGAACTGGTGCCCCTATGGGATGCCGGCGCTGCAGGCAGCAGTTTCACCCACTATGCCTCAGTGCCAGCCCTGTGCTCTACTTTTATACAGCTGGAAGTGCAGGAGGTTTGATCACATCAGCATCACCATCAACATGTGAGGAACGCATTGCCCTGCAGTGCTGTGACAGCTACTGTGTCACTCTGACCTCCGTAATCAGGTGCATGGCTGCTAAAAACCACTTGCGCATGCAATTGCTAAAATAAAGTTGAATCAAGTTTGGGCAATTGTCTCTGAGCAGTAGGTTAAGCTGCATGTTGGGACACCCATGGTCCGTATCACAGTGCTGGGTTCGAGTCCCAGCTGCTCCATTTCCTATCCAGCTCCCTGCTAATGTGCCTGGGAAGGCAGAGGAAAATGGTCCAAGCACCTGGGCCCCCACACTCACGTGGGAGACCTGGATGGAGCTCCTGGCTCCTGGCTTGGGCTTTGGCACAGTCCTGGCTGTTGGCAGCCATTTGAGGGGTGGATGGAAGATTCTCTCTCTGTCTCTCTCATCGCTCTGCCTTTCCAATAAGTAAATAAATATTTTTAAAAATTGAATCAAATCATGAAGAAAAACCGAATCAGGCACGGTCACCTGCTCCAGGGTCCCACGTCAAATCCCCCACAGGGCATCAAGACACACTCCCTGCCCAATTAGGTTTGGAGGAAGAGGGGACGTGACTCTGCTCATAAAGACTCGCAGGTGCTCCTAGCACCTCGCAAACTTTACCAGAAGCCCCTACCCCCGGCTCCAGCCTCTTGCTCAGCCACCGTTGGAGGTTGAAGCTGGGTGGCACCTGAGAGGTTCCCCACGTCCTGCCATCCCTTTACAGTGGCTGCCGTACTAACAGCGCCACCTGCTGGGAATTTTCCAACAACACGCGTGACGGCTTCACGCCCAGCTTCAGCCCGGGGTCTCCGCAGGGTCTTGCCTTTGCGTGTGTCCAGGGTGCCAGCGCCCCTCTGTAGGAAGACACCAATCACACTGCATGCGGGCCCACCCTCGACCCCTCACTGTCACCTCATTACCTGCTGAAGGACCCTATCCCTGAATACAGTTTTATGCTGAGATGCTAGGATGAGGATTTCGGGAGATGAACGGGGTGGGGTGGGGTGGGGTGGCATCCCACCTGCAATGGGGCAGCACCTCACTGTGGAATATGTTAGGATTTGCTCACTGTTGGTGTACCCCCTCAGGCAAAACTGAGATGGAAAAGCACATTCTTTTTTGGAAAAAAATACTATTTTATTTATTTTCATTTATTTTACAATCAGAGAGAGAGAGAGAGAGATCTTCCGTTTGTTGGTTGACTCCCCCAAATGCCCACAACAGCTGAGGCTGGGCCAGGCTGAAGCCAGGAGCTAGGAACTCTATCCAGGTCTCCCATGTGGGTGACAAGGACCTAAGTATTTGAGCCATTATCAGCTGCTTTCCCAGGTGCGTTAGCAGACAGGCTGGGACTTTCAATGGTGCCCCTATGGGGATGCTGGTGGCGCAGGTGGTGGCTTCATAACATTGGCCCCTGGAGAAAACATTTCTAGGAGGCACAGAGATTTAAAAATATATATATATATATTATATATATATATATTTGAAGTTTTTAAAAATTGTTTATTTGAAAGGCAGAGTTACAGAGAGAGCAGAGACACAGAGAGAGAGAGAGCTTCCATCTGCTGGTTCACTCCCCAAATGACTGCAACGGCCAGAGCTGGGCCAATCCAAAGCCAGGAGCCAGAAGTTTCTTCCAGGTCTCCCACGTGGGTGCAAGGGCCCAAGCACTTGGGCCATCTTCTATGCCTTTCCTAGGTGCATTAACAGGGAGTTGGATAGGAAGAGGAGCACCCGGGACTCGAACCTGTGCCCATATGGGATACCGGTGCTACAATCTGAGGCTTAACCTGTTGAGCTACAGCTCTGGCCCCTATTTTATTTATTTGAAAGGTAGCATGAGAGAGAGAGAGAGAGAGAGAGAGAGAGAGAGAGAGAGAGAGAGAGAAATATCTTCCATCCACTGATTCACTCTCCAGATGCCCACGACAGCTAGGGCTGAGCCAGGCCAAAGCCAGGAGCTTCATCCAGGTCTCCCACCTGCGTGCAGGAGCCCAGGCACTGGGGCCATTTCACTTCCGCTTCCCCTAGAGGTCTTAGCAAGGGGGCGCTGGATCAGAAGTGGAGCAGCCAGACTGTAACTGGCGCCCACACGGGACCCGGCCACAGGGAGTCCCCACGGCCTCCACTCCGAGGCTAAACTGGAATTCGGTTCTGCTTTTCCAGGTCTCACCTGAGAGCCTTGGGTGTGTTGCTTGGCATCCACCTTCCCCGGGGACCAGGGCTAACGAAGCGCCAGTGCTTACCAAGGTGCAGAGAGCTGGGGAAGCAGAGGCGACGGCTTCCCGGCCTTGGCACCTCCCGGTGCAGGCAGGGGAAGAAGGCAGAGCTCGGGAACCTGAGGCTGCGGTTCCCCGGGTGGGGACAAGCAGACTGCAGGGTCGGGCTGGGTCACTGCGCCCAATCTCAGACCAGGGGCCAGCCCTATAACCACCCCGACCGGGGTGGGGGGTTACAGGAGCCCACCGTCTGGGCAGCTGGCCTCCATATGACCAGGGAGCCCTTTATTAGGGGTGATCCCCACATCCCCAGACCCAGGCCCGCAGCAGGATGCGTGGTCTCCGTGTCCAGCAGTTTCCCGTTCGGACAAAGGAGCCGCGCCGGCAGGTGCCGCAGAAATCTGTTCTCGCGGCGCCCTCTGCTGTCCGAACCGTGCAATAACGGGAAGCCCGAGCGCTTGCTTTGTGAATGAGAACTTCTCCCAGGGGGCAGACCCCAAGGGGCCAGGACCCAAACTGATCCTTGAACCTGGGGCGTTCCTCAGTGCCTTCTCGGCCTTGGGCTGCGACAGTCTGAGCGTGTAGGCTGAGGTTGCCTTTCTGAGCTCCAGCTGGGGGCTATTTTTATGAGATCAACCTTGCAATTAAGATTCCAGGGATATCCCATCAAATGTATTTTGCCTTGGACGGATGTGGTACTGGGGGTAGGAGGAGAGGGTGGCTGCATCATGCTAACTCCTAAAAAGATGTTTGCTACAGACCTAGGGTGGGTTTGTGACGCCAGAATCGAGAAGGGATGTCCCAAAAGGACTGAACACAGGTGGCCAGAAGAAGCGGCTGGGGTGGGAGTTTGGTGTGGTGGCCGAGGGACACCCACATCCCACATTAGAGAGCCCAGGTGGAGCTCCCAGTTCTAGCTTCCTGCCAATGCACACCCTGGGAGGCAGCAGGTGCTGGCTAAAGTACTTGGGTCCCTGCTACCCACGTGGGAGACCCAGATCGAGTTCCCAGCTCCTGGCCCAGCCCTGGCTGTTGTGGGCATTCAGGGAGTGAGCCAACAGATGAAGGCTCTCTCTTTCTCTCTCTCTCTCTCTCTCTTTTTTTTGACAGGCAGAGTGGACAGTGAGAGAGAGAGACAGAGAGAAAGGTCTTCCTTTTGCCATTGGTTCACCCTCCAGTGGCCGCCGCGGCCAGCGCACTGCGGCTGGCGTACCACGCTGATCCAATGGCAGGAGCCAGGTGCTTCTCCTGGTCTCCCATGCGGGTGCAGGGCCCAAGCACTTGGGCCATCCTCCACTGCACTCCCGGGCGATAGCAGAGAGCTGGACTGGAAGAGGAGCAACCAGGACAGAATCTGGCGCCCTGGCAGGGACTAGAACCCGGTGTGCCAGCGCCACAAGGCGGAGGATTAGCCTATTGAACTATGGCGCCAGCCATGAAGGCTCTCTTTTTGTCTGTCTTTCTCTCTCTCTCTGTCTGCCTTTCAAATAAATTAAAAAGAAATCTTTGTGGGGTTGATGCTGTGGCTTAGAGGATTAAGCTGTCACCTGTAGTGCCAGCATCCCATCCGTTGCTTTCCCGGGCGCATTAGCAGGGAGCTGGATCGGAAGTGGAGCAGCCGGGACTTGAACTGGTGCTCATAGGATGCTGGCATCGCAGGCAGTGGTTTAACCCACTGTGCCACAACACCAGCCCTGCAACCATGGTTTTTGCAATAGTTGGCTACTCTTTATAATGTCCCACCTTCGTCCCTATCCTTTTAAAAGTGGAGTTTTACATCGCTTATTCTGGAACTTTCTGTAAATGGAATCCCGCTATATGAACATCGTATGTATGTCTGGCTACCTTTACTAAGCAATTTTTACATGGTTACTTTTCTATGATTTTCTATGATTTTCTTTTCTATGATTACTTTTCTATGATTACTCCATGATGTCACACACAGTAACATAAGCGTTTGTTTCAATAGTTCTGTAAGTGTCCATTGTGGGTCGCTCCTCATCCCAGCCTCCACTGTTGACAGCCACATGATGGCTTCTGCTTTGGGGCCACGACTGACAAGGCTGCGGGGACCACTTCTGCTGGGGTGGGTACATCAGGAACTAGGGGCTGGGCTTCCGGCTGGTGCAGCTCTTCTCCGGGTAAATGCAGATTCCAGAGTGGCCGTCGCGACTCACGCTCCCACATGTGTTCCCGTCTCTGATGACAGATGATGTCCGATGCTTTCATTTTGCCCGTCGTGTGGGCACGCATTTTCCTGCTAACTAATGGGGCTTGCAAGTGCTCCAGTTTTGTTAAAGATACGGTGCATCGTTATTTATGATAATTGGCAATGCTGCACCCTTTGATTAACAGCTCCTAAAATCTTTCCCCAGACCCTGGTAACCACCGTTCCTCTGTCTCACGACAATGAACTTGGCTTTTTTTTTTTTTTTTTTAAGATTCCACATTCAAGCACCATCTTGCAGTGTTTGTCCGGGCCTGACTTATTTCACTGAGCACAAAGTCCTCTGGGTCACTCACGTCGTCCCAAGGGATGGAGTTTGCTTCTTTTCCACGCTGGGTGGGATTCCACTTTATACCATGTTTTCATTCACAATAGGCTGGATGCTTTATTTGCTTCTCTATGTTGGCTGCAGTGAACAGTGCTGTAATAGAGAGGGGAGTGCAGCCGACTCTCTCCATGTGGATAACTACCGGGAGTGGGGTTGCTGGATCGCGTGGTAGCTCTCCTGGGAGTTGTCTACAGAACCTCCACCCTGTTTTCCATCATGATTATACCAGTTTGACCTCTACCAAAAGTGAGTGAGGATCCCCTCTATTCACATCCTCAAAAATGTTCATCTTGGGGTCGGTGCTGTGGTGCAGTGGGTTAATGCCCTAGCCTGAAGCGTCAGCATCCCATATGGGCACCGGTTCGAGCCCCGGCTGCTCCTCTTCTGATCCAGCTCTCTGCTGTGCCCCGGGAAAGCAGTAGAATATGGCCCAAGTGCTTGGGCCCCTGCACCCATATCAGAGACCTGAAAGAAGCTCCTGGCTTTGTATCAGTGCAGCTCCGGCCGTTGTGGCCAATTGGGGAGTGAACTAGTGGATAGAAGACCTCTCTCTCTCTCTCTCTCTCTCTCTCTCTCTGCCTCTCCTTTCTCTGTATAACTCTGACTTTCAAATAAATAAATATATTTTTTTAAGTGTTCATCTTTTATCTTGTTGAGAATGGCCATCTTCACGGCTCTTATAGTTCTTTTTTTTTTTAAAGATTTATTCATTTATTTAAAAGGCAGAGTTACAGAGAGGCAGAGGCAGAGAGAGAGAGAGAGAATCTTCCATCCACTGGTTCACTCCCCAGATGGCTGCAATGGATGGAACTGTGCTGATCTGAAGCCAGGAGCCAGGAGCTTCTTCCATGTGGGTGCAGGGGCCCAAGGACCTGGGCCATCTTCTACTGCTTTCCCAGGCCACAGCAGAGAGCTGGATCGAAAGTGGAACAGCTGGGACTCAAACCGGTGCCCATCTGGGATGTCAGCACTGCAGGCGGCGGCTTTACCCACCATGCCACAGTGCCGGCCCCACATTGTGGCTTAAATTTGCATTCCCTGATGGATTGTGATGGTGCGTGTTCTTTCACACACCTGTTGGCCTTGTGTTTGCTTCCTTTTGAGAATATCTGATTGGGTCCCGAGCCTTACCCCCCCCCCCCTTTTTGTTCCCTATCACTCTGTATTTTAATTTTTTGTCTCCACTTCTCTCCCCTGAGTCTGGGTGAGATCCATGTTCCTGTATCTCTAGACTGGGTGTGTATTTTGGCACCAGGCCCCTTGGTTGGATCCTCAACTCTTGTCCTCAGAACTACATCTCATTAATGTATGCAAGAACTCCACTGGGGCAGGGGGTGGGGCAGTGCTGTGGTGTAGCAGGTTAAGCAGCTGCCTGGTTTGAGTCCGGGATGCTCCACCTCCCGTCCAGCTCTCTGCTAGTGGTCTGGGAAAGCAGCAGAGGATGGTCAAGTCCTTGGGCCCCTTGGACCCATGTGGGAGACCTGGAGGCAGCTCCTGGCACCTGGCTTCCAATCGTCCCAGCTCTGGCCATTGGGGCCATTTAGGGAGTGAACCTGTGGATGGAAGATCTCTTAATCTCTGTCTCTCCTTCTCTCTCTGTAACTCTGCCTTTCAAATAAAATAAATAAATCTTAAAAAAAAAAAAACTCTACTGGGGCAGGGGCAGGGGCAGGCTGGTATTGTGGCACAATGAATTGAACTACTTCCTGCAATGCCGGCATCCCGTATCGGAGTGCTGGTTCAAGTCCCGGCTGCTCTGCTTCTGATCCAGCTCCCCGCTAATGCACCTGGGAAGGCAGCAGAAGGTGGCTGAAGTGCTTGGGCCCCTTCCTCCCACGTGTGAGTTCTGGATGGAGTTCCTGGCTCCTAACTTTGGCCTGGCTCAGCCCTGGCTGTTACAGCCGTTTGCAGGGTGAACCAGCGGGTGGAAGACCTCTCTCTCTCCCTCTGTCTACGTGACTCTGCCTTTCAAATAAATAAAATAAATCTTAAAACTGAAGTGTGGGGGGGGGAGAGAACTCTACTGGGAAAATTATAAAATCTTATTGAGAAACCCTAAGTAAATGAATACCTTGTTCATGAATTAATAAGCTTGACATTATAAGGATGTCAATTTCCCCTAAATAGATTTATAGTTTGTTTCAATGAATCTAATCAAGATCTCAATGGCCTGTTTTCTTTTTTTTAATGGGATTTGGCAAGCTGAGTGTCAAGTTTTTCCACTTCATCTAAATTTTCAAATTTGCAGGAAGCAGTTATAATATGCTCTTACATTGTGGGGTAGAGGGCCTCTTTTCAATCCTGATACTGGTGATTTGTTCTCTGTGGCTCTTCCCCAGCTAATCTCGCCAGGGAAGACTGGCAATCCTATTACTGTTGGCCGGGAACAAAGAGCTGGCTTTGTTTCTGTTTTCCATTATGCACTTGCATTCTTTGGAAAGAATTTTAATACAGAAATCTTGCAAGAAATTTGAAAAGAAAGCTGCAGTTGACACCCCTATACCTTTCATCTTGAAGTGTCAATCATTAAGATTTTGAGAGGGAGAAATGGAGAGAGAGAGAAAGAGAGAGAGAGAGAGAGAGAGAGAGAGAGAGAGAGAGAGAGAGAGAGAGATGGAGAGAGAGCTTTTCCACCCATGGGTCTACTCCGCAAATGGCCACAGAGGCCATGGTTGGGCCAGGCCATGCCAGGAGCCTGGAACTCCATCCTGGTCCTCCCCCGACAAGTGGGTGTCAGGGACCCAAGAGCTTAGGCCATTCTCCATTGTTTTCCCAGGCACATTAACAGAGAGCTGGATTGGAAGTGGAGCAGCCAGGACTTGAACCAAGGCTCCGATGTGGAATGCCTGTGTCTCAGCCAGTGGTTTAACCTGTTGTGCCACACAGCAGCCCCACACGCAGCCTTTTTGTTTTTGCCTTACCACTGGACAGCAGTGTGCAGACTTCACGGCTTTTCATCCCCTGTGACATCCCTTGGGTCCTAGTCTGGAGCTCCTAAAACCCAAGGAGTTTCCTATGTGACAGTGGTGCTGGGCGGAGCTTGTGATCGTGTTGAATCTTTGTCCCCAGGGCCTGACTCAGTGTCCCCCAAACCCTTATAACGCCTTGAGGGGCAGGGGTGACAGACATGCCCCATGTAGAGCGCCTAAATCCCTCAGGGTTTCCCAGTGGATGAGAGTGTCTTTTGTTCTAATGAGACACCTCCCCCTTGGTGGGTTCCTGGGTGGAGCCCGGTCACTAGAAGGACCCCCGCCCCTGCCATGGAATTTTCCACTCCTCATCCTCTGGGGAGGGGAGACAAGGTGAGGATTGTGTTAATAATGGATCATGCTGAGGCTGGTGTCTTTGCGTAGTGGATAAAGTTAGCGTCTGCAATGCTGGCATCTCATATAGGTGCCAGTTTTTGACCCAGCTGCTGTGCTTCCAACCCAGCTCCCTGCTAATGAGCCTGGGAAAGCAGTGGAAGATGGCCCAAGTCCTTAGGCCCCTGCCACCCTTGTGGGAAACCCAGAGGAAGCTCCTGGCTTCAGACCAGCCCAGCTGTAGCCCTAGATGCCATCTGGGGAATGAACCACTGGATGGAAGACCTCTCTTTCTGTCTCTTCCTCTCTCTCTCTCTCTCTAACTCTGCCTTCAGATAAATAAATAAATAAATCTTTTTTAAAGGTTTATTTACTTATTTGAAAGTCAGAGTCACACAGAGAGAGGAGGAGAGACAGAGTGAGAGGTCTTCCATCTGTTTGTTCATTCTCCAGATGGCTGCAACAGCTGGAGCTGTGCCAATTCAAAGCCAGGAGCTTCTTCTGGGTCTCCCACATGGATTCAGGGGCCCAAGGACTTGGGGCCATCTTCTACTGCTTTCCCAGGCCATAGCAGAGAGCTGGATCAGGAGTGGAGCAGCCGGGACTCGAACATATGGGATGACGGCACTACAGGTGGCGGCTTTGCCCTCTACGCCACAGCACCGGCCCCTATAAATAAATCTTAAAAAAAAAAAAAAGAAAAGAAAAGAAAAAAGGATCATGCCTGTGTGATGACATTTTCAGCTAATGTCCTAAAGTTGGAACATAGGCAGTTTTAGGTTGGTAGCTGTACACATGTGCCTGGCTAGTGGGGAACCCCAGCTTCGGGGGGACAGTCCCTCTATCTGGGACTCCTCCAGCCTTTGGCCTATGCACCTCTCCCTCCAGCTGCTCTCCTGTGTCCTCTACTGCATCCCTTGTAATAATCTGATGCGTGCATCCCCCTGAGATCTGAGAGCTGTCTGAGCAAACGGCCAAACCCAAGGAGGGCGTCATGGGAAGCCTTGGTGCGTGTGGTTAGGCTGGGCAGAGCTGTGGGCACCCTGGGGATTTGTACCTGCAAGGGAGAGGACAGCCTCGTGGGACTGAGTCCTTCACGTGGGGTCTGCACCAACTCCAGGTACTTGGCGTCATCATGGAGAGCCAAGGACGCTTGGCTGGTGTCAGCGTTGGCTGGCGTGGGAACCGGAACCGAACCAACACATCTGGGTGCCAGAGGTGCCGAGAGTATAGGAAAGACATTCTCCATTTCATCCTGCCAACTCCAGCAGGATCCTCTGAAAAATGAGAACGTTGTTCCACACAACACGTCATTTTTAAAGCAGCCAGCATTAACACAGCCATTATGGAACACGGAGCTCATACTCGGGTTGAGCTGCTCTTTTTTTTTTTTTTTTAAGATTCATTTATTTATTTGAAAGACAGAGTGAGAGTGAGAGAGGGAGAGGGAGGGAGGGAGGGAGGGAGAGAAGGAGAGAAAGTCGAGAGAGAGAGAGAGAGATCTTCCATCCACTAGTTCATAGCCAAAGCTGGGCTGATCTGAAGCCAGGAGCCAGAGCTTCTTCCGGGTCTCCCATGTGGGTGCAGGGGCCCAAGGACTTGGGTCATCTTCTGCTTTCCCAGGCCACAGCAGAGTCGGACCGGAAGTGGAGCAGCCGGGACTCGAACCAGAGCCCACATAGGATGCTGGTCCTGCAGATGGTGGCGTTACCTGCTGAGCCAAGGAACTGGCCCCTTGTTATTTCTGTAGAACTTCCTGAGGCTTTCCTTGTGACTTCATGAATGGCTGTTGTCCAGCTACTGCGCACACTAAGGGGAAGGATTTCCCTTTTGATCATGTACTGCTCTTGTTATTAGGTCCTCTGGGTCCTGAGTCGTGAGGAGGCATCCAGATGCAGTGAGAACTTCCATGTGCAAGACCTGGAACCCCCTCCCAGGCCAAAATCAAATGCTCGACCCCCACGATGTCCTGAATAGATCAAAACAAGCACAGAGGACTGGCCTGGTGGGTACAACACTGGTCAACACATTCACATCCCTTGTGGATGCCCCTGGCTTCGACTCCCAGCTCCAGCTCCTCACCGGTGTGGACCCTGGGAGGCAGCAGCTGATGGCTCAGGTGGTTGAGTCCCTGCCTCTCCACGTGTGGGAGACCTGGTCCAGCTCTAATCCCGGCTGCTGCAGGCATCTGGGGACTGGATCTGTGGGTGGGAGTCTGCCTCCCTCTGTCTCTCAAATGATGAATCAATCAATTAATCAATCAACAAAACATAGCAGGAAGCGAGATGAATGAGATGAGGGTAGATCACACACTGAGGATGGGCTGGAAGCCAGCAGAGGCCCCAAAGTCACCTGCTGGGTCCTGTCACGTGCACCTGTTGCATCTGTCTCTCACTGGGGCCCCAGCCTTCTCCAGTGCAGGTGTGGCTGCGAGGACTGGAGTTGGAATCTCAGCGCAGAAGTGCCTGGGTTAAAATATACAGATGGGGTGGGGGTGGGGGGACGGCGCTGTGGTGCAGAGGGCTAAAGCCCCAGCCTGCAGCGCCGGCTTCCTCATAGGGGCGCTGGTTCGAGTCCCAGCCCAGGCGCTGGGACCCTCTTCTGTGTCACTCACTTCCTCTTTGGCGTTTTCCACGCTTTGGGTGTTGGGCTCCCTGGACCATCTTCACATCAAGGCTTTGATTCTGTTTTCAGCCCAACTCTTCTCTCCTGAACCATTGGCCACTTCGTCCTTATTTTTCAGATAATTTTACCTTTCCCTCCTATGTTTCCTGCATTGAATCAATTCTCATTTCACTCCTTCCTGGGTGGGTGTTTTTTTTTTTTTTTAATGCTTCCGTTCAGAGACTTTGCCTTCCTGATCCAAGGAGCTTTTTCACCCTTAACGGTTGCTTACTTCACAGTGGGGTGTTTCTTCGGCTGAACTACTGCCAGGGGACAATTTTTAAGCAGTTGCAAGTGTGTAAATTCTCGTTGTGATTGATTGCATCCACCTACTCATCCGGGAAGGTGTTAATAACTCAGTATAGCCGGTGCCACAGCTCACTAGGCTAATCCTCCACCTGCAGCGCCGGCACACCGGGTTCTAGTCCCAGTCGGGGCGCCAGATTCTGTCCCGGTTGCTCCTCTTCCAGTCCAGCTCTCTGCTGTGGCCCGGGAAGGCAGTGGAGGATGGCCCAAGTGCTTGGGCCCTGCACCCACATGAGAGACCGGGAGGAAGCACCTGGCTCCTGGCTTCAGATCAGTGCAGTGTGCCAGCCATAGTGGCTATTTGAGGGGTGAACCAACGGAAGGAAGACCTTTCTCTCTGTCTTTCTCTCTCACTAACTCTGCCTGTCAATAAATAAATAAATAAATAAATAAATAAATAAATAACTCAGTGTAGTCAGAGGTCTGTGCAAACAGGAGCAAAAGAATGGAACGGCTTCCTGTGCCTCTCACTTCCAAAACGCTCCCTTCTTTGGGGGCTGGCATTTGGTACAACAGATAAGGCACCACTCAGGACGCCTACACCACTTGGGAACCTTTATCACTGGGTTCCAGTCCTGGCTCTGCTTCTGGTCCAACTTCTGCTAATGCACACCCTGGGAGGCAGCAGGTGATGGCTCGGGTACTTGGGTTATTGCCACCCACGTGGGAGACCCAGACAGAGTTCTGGGCTCCTGGCTACTGTGAGCATTTGCAGATTGAACCAGTGAATGAGAGCTCGCTCTCTCTCTCTCTCTCTCTCTCCTCTCTTTTTGTCCTGGCTTTTCAAATAAATTAATGAATTAAAACATTTTTAAATGTTCTTCCATTGGTATAGCAAAGTATAATGCTTAAATCAGTAGTGCTCCCACTTTTCATGGGGAGGGAAAGGTTTGTGGGTCCTGGTTCTGTGACTGTCTTTGCTTCTGTGGGACCCTTAATTTTGCTAATTTTGCCCCGCCCCCATCAGTCAGCATGTGCTCTCCCCCGAATCTGCCCCCACAGGCCCACTGGTTGGCTGGGCCTATAACCCATGGCAGCAGAACCTGGTCAAGGACACATGTACCTAAGGAGGAAGAAAGGGGGCTCAACTCTCCAAGACGCTGAATTTGCAACCAACACAGACAGGGGGCCTGGGCTTGGCACTGGGGACCAACCAGGTTTGACCACAGAAGTGAGAAGGGACGATTGTGTGCAGAATCCAGAGAGACATAAGGTTTTTTAAAAAATTTTTGGCAGGCAGAGTGGACAGTGAGAGAGAGAGTCAGAGAGAAAGGTCTTCCTTTTGCTGTTGGTTCACCCTCCAATGGCCACTGCGGCCAGCACCTGGGCCATCCTCCACTGCACTCCCGGGCCATAGCAGAGAGCTGGCCTGGAAGAGGGGCAACCGGGACAGAATCCGGTGCCCCGACCGGGACTAGAACCCGGTGTGCTGGCACCACAGGCGGAGGATTAGCCTATTGGGCCGCGGCGCTGGCCGACATATGGTTTAACACCCTATCAAGGACCCCAGGAGATGGTGCAAACTCATTAGTGAGATAGCTCTTAGGACCACGAGAAAAAGCAATGGCCAAGGCCCAGTGAAGTGGAAATGTCATAATTTTCCCTGCAGGTGTTGGAGGGAAAGGAGTGAAAGACACAGGGCAGCTCATGTGGACGGTGGACAGACCACATACGGTCAGAAGATCTACCACATGTCTGTCTCAGGCGAAAGCCCGGGGGGTCCCAGGGTTTTCCAAGGTCTTGAGGTGTGGGCTGGTGGGATGGAAACCATCATCACCGGAAGCCTCAGTGGTGGCTCCACCAGATGCGAGAGGCCAGGAAGGAAAGACAGTGTCAGGGCTGGCACTGTGGTGTAGTGGGCTAAGAACCTGCCTGCAGCGCTGGCATCCCATATGGGCGCCATATTACATTCCAGCTGCACCTCTTCCAATCTAGCTCTCTGCTGTGGCCTGGGAAAGCAGCAGAAGATGGCCCAAGTGCCTGAACTCCTGCACCCATGTGGGAGACCCACAGTAAGCTCCAGGCTCCTGGCTTTGGATTGGCCCAGCTCCAGCCATTGATGCCATTTGGGTAGTGAACTAGTGGATGGAAGACCTCTCTCCCTCTCTCTCTCTCTCTCTCTCTCTCTCTCTCTCACTCTACCTCTCAAATAAATAAGTAAATCTTAAAAAAAAAAAATAAAAAAGAAAGAAAAGGCCATGACAGAAGCAGGTCACCGACAGCAATGGGATTGACAGGACTCTGAGCCCACGCAGCCTGGTGGCAGTTACCGGAAGCCAGGTTGGCACAAATTCTATGCAAAGCAGCCGGGTTGGAGTAGCTGGGGTGGGGTGGGGGATGGTTCCTGAACCCACAGAGAGATATCAGGTAAGGGAACATAGCAACCCTCGGGACAAAGCAGATGGGACAGGAAGTGTTAGCAGGAGTTAGGCCATCAGAAGATAGATCACCAGAGGTTGGGAGCAGTCATTTGAGGACATTGAAAAGAAGAAGAAGAGGAAGAAGAGAGAGGAGGGGGAAGGGGGGGGAGGGGAGGGAAGTGGGGGGAGCTATGACTGCCTGTCAGGTTTCAGAGCTGAGTCATTTCTCGGAGCTGGAACCCGCTAAGGAGGAAGCCATGTCTTTGGCAGAAGGAGCCCCGTGACATCTCAACAAGCATCCATGACCGGGGCGCCTCTCCCCTCCCCACAGAGCCCGGCACGCGTGTATTGAGTCGCTGTGCACTGAGTTCAGGAGAACATGCAGACCCTGAAACAGCTGTGGACTCAGTGACAGCCAGGTTCTCATAGCATCAGCCCGGGCCCTTGTGAGGGTAGAAGGATCCAGCAGTCAGGACATCAGTCGGCGTCTCAGCCAGAGTTGGGCTTAGTGTGGGTCGGCTGGCCTGTGAACCCACTTGGTGGGCTGCCTTAAGTCTTGTGTGTGTGTCTGTAGGTGTATCTATGGCTACCTCTCAAAAGAAATGCAACCCGATTCAAAAAAGAAATCAAAATATAAACTATAATTAGTGAATATGAGAATTTTACATAAAAATCCATTAAATAATGCTGACTTACTCAACATTGCTGTTTTCAAACTTTATTATTAAATATTTCATGAAAATACAGCTATGTGCAATTCTAGTATTTGTTTCTGGCATAAAGAACGAGTATAGGGCATCCGTGCCTCTTATTACAGCTCATCCTGCTAATAGCGACATTGAAGAGTAATAATAATCGCTTATTGTTGCAAAATGTTCCTCAGTTGCCACAGGAGAATGTGGTGAAAATCGTGCTCACTCATGAATGCATCAAGAACTACACATTAGAATAACAAGAAGAGAAGGAAATTGAAAGTGCAACACTGGGAAGCATCAGTGCACTGTGGGAGAATCTATTGAGTTAATGCCTTTTCTAAGGGAAATGTTTGACGAGTTAATCAAATAAGTTGCTCTCTTGTCAAAGTGCTTCCACCACTCTAATGCCACCCTGTCCCCGGCTTCCTGGAGCTGGCTCAGTCTCCAGTGTTGGTGTGGCACAGCCCACAGTCTTGATGGTAACACCTGCCATTTTTCTTCCTTCTCCTTCCGTTTTATTACCTGTAACTTGATCTCCCCATGTCTCCCCATTTCCCATCCTGCACACCACCACCACCACCAGTCCTTGGCAACCAACATTCTACTCCACTTTTGTGAGTTCAACCTTTTCAAAATATTTACTTATTTATTTGAAAGGCAGAGTGACATAAAGGAAAGAGACACAGAGATAAAGAGATCTTCCACTCGCCGGTTCATTTTCCAAATGGCTGCAATGGCTGGGGTTGGGCCAAACAGAAGCCAGGAACCTGGAACTCCATCAGGGTCTCTCATATGGTATCAGGGGCTCAAGCACTTGGACCATCTTCCACTGCCTTCCCAGGAGCATTAGCAGGGAGCTGGATTGGAAGTAGAGCAGCTGGGACATGACCCAGTGCTCCTACATAGGAAGCTGGAATCATAGGAAACTGTGCTGTACCACTGCTCAGTTCCCTCTTTGAAATAGTTCTTCCACTTCTTCTGGATGTAGCCTCAGAAGTGGGATTGTAGGATAACATGGTAATTGTAGTTTTAATGTTTTTGAGGAACCACCATACCATTTTCCATAATCTACATTCTCAGCAATAGTGAATACACATTCCCTTTTCTCTGCATTCTCACCAACACTTGCCACCTCTTGTCTTTTTGAGAATGGCCGTCTTAACAAGTGTGAAGTGATATCTTATGGTGGTGTTACTTGCATTTATCTTCTGGTTAGTGATGTTGAGTAGTTTTCCATACACCTCTTGGCCATTTATATGGTCCTTTGCCCATTTTTTGATTTGGGCTATTTGTTTTTTAGCCACTGAGTTTCTTGTATATTTCAGATATCAACCCTATCTCCAGGTGCATGGTTTGCAAATACTTTCTCCTATTCTGTAGATTGCAAATTCTTTGTCCTATTCGGTAGACTGCGTTTTCACTTTGCTGACTGATTTCTTTGCTCTGTAGAAGCTTTTTATTTTCATAGAATACCAATTTATCTATTTCTTGCTTTTATTGCTTGTGAATTGGAGTCATATGCAAAAATTCCTTGTCTAGGTTAGTGCCAAGAGCTTCTCATATGTTTTCATAGTTTTAGATTGTACCCTTAAGTCTTTAATCCATTTTAGGTTGATTTTTGTCTATGTGTGATATAAGGATCTAATCTCATTCTGTTGCATGTAGTTATATGCAGTTTTCCAAGAAGAGACTTGGAGAGACTGTCTTTTCTCAGTGGTGTGTTCTTATTATCTTTATTGAAGATTTATTGACTCTATAATTACAGGATTTCTTTCTAGTATCTATTGTGTTCTCTTATATCAGTATGTCCATTTTTATCCCAATACCATACTCTTGATTACTATAGCTTTGCAGAATATTTTGAAATCAAAGTAACGTGGTGCCTCAAATTTTGTTCTTTTTTTCCTTCAAATTGTTTTAGCTACTTGGTTTCTTTTGTAGTTGCATACAAATTTTAGTATTGTTTTATCTATCTCCATGAAAATGTCATTGGAATTTTGAAAAGGATTGCATTGAATCTGTAGATTTCTATGGGTAGAATAGACAGTTTAACAGTAAATTCTTCCAATCCATGAACATAGTATATCCTTCCATTTATTTGTACCTTGTTCCATTTATTTCACCACTGTCTTAAACTTTTTAATGTTCAGGTCTTCTTTTTTTAAAGTTTTATTTATTTATTTATTTATTTAAAAGGCAAAGAGACAAAGAGAGAGAGGAAGACAAAAAAAGATTGTCCATCTGCTAGTTCATCCCAAAATGCCCGCAGTAGTCAGGACTAGACCAGGCTGAAGCCAGGAGTCATAAACTCCATCCTGGTTTCCCATGTGGGAAGTGTAAGGAACCCAAGTACATGAACCATTGTCCACTGCCTCCCAGGATGCATATTAGCAGGAAGCCGGATTGGAACTGTGGGGTAGCCAGGACTTGAATTGGGAGCCCCATATCAGATTCAGGAATCCCAAGTGACAGTTAGCCCAATCCAGCGTACAGATCTTCTACTTCCCTGGTTAACTTTATTACTAAGTCATGTATGTACTACTGAATTTGTGTGCTGATTTTACATGCTGTTTGTCTTGAGCACACAGAGAAAGTGGTGTGGAAAAGCAGGTGTCTGGGGTAAGACTGGTGAGAGACTGTGTAGCGAAGTGGTAGCTTTTACACTGTCACGTGCTGCTCATGGAGTCCCAAGTAGCCAAGTGTTCTTATTTTAAGAAAAGATTTATTTATTTATTTATTTTAAAAGCCAGATTTACAAAAAGAGAGGTAGAACAGAGAGAGAGACCTTGCCTCCATAGTTCACCCCCTAGATGACCACAATGGCCAGGGCTAGGTCAGGCCAAAGCTGGGAGCTTCATCTGGGTCTCCCATGGGGACAGCAGGAGCCCAAGCACATTGGCCGCCCTCTGTTGCTTTTCCCAGGCCATCAGCAGGGAGCTGGATTGGAAGTAGAGCTGCCAGAACAGTAACACGCTCATATGGGATGCTGGCATCACAGTCTGTGGCTCTACTCACTGCACCACAAAGCTGATCCCGTCCACGTGTTCTTTAATAAATGTGTGAGTGTCCAAGTAAAAGCCCTTTGTGCTGAAACTCTAATGATGGTACACAGGCATTTATTTTTATTCTTTTAAATGTGAATTTATTTGAAAGGCAGAGTTACAGAGAAAGAGAGGGAACAACAGAGAGAGAGAGAGAGAGAGAGAGAGAGAGAGAGAGATCATCCATTCATTGGTTCATTCCCCAAATGGTCACAACAGCTGGGTCTGGGCCAGACTGAAGCCAGCGCTCCATCTGGGTCTCCCATGTGGATTCAGGGGCCCAAGATCTCGGGCCATCTTATGCTGCTCTCCCAGGTGCATTAGCAGGGAGCTGGATGGGAAGTAGAGCAGCTGGAACTACAACTGGGGCCCCTATGGGATGCTGGAGTTGTAGGCAGCACCTCAACCCACTGCACCACAACACTGGTCCACATTTATTGTTAAAGATTTTATTTATTTAAAAGGCAGAGTGATAGAGGGAGGCAGGGACAGAAAGAGAGAGAGAGGGAATCTTGCCATCAGCTGGTTCACTCGCAATTGCTGCTGTAGCCAGGGCTGGGCCAGGCCAAAGCCAGGAAGCAGAAATTGCATCCAGGTCTTCCCAGGCGCATCAGCAGGGAGCTCCATCGGCAGTGGAGTGGTAGTGAATGCAGGTGTTGCAAGCTGAGGCTTAACCCACTGCACCACACCGGCTCCCAGAGTCAGACTTTTAGACCGCACAATTAGGGCAGCTCTGGCTCCTTCCATGGTGTCAGCAGGGTCCTGGATATATGAGCAAACCATCTCTTGGGGTCTTGGCAACAACCCTTTCCTAGTGGACAAACATTCATGATCTGGGGAGAGGTTGAGACAGCACGGGGGTCCACGCTTTCCACTTCTCCAGGACAGACCGGTTTAAGTCCTGGGACACAGATGGTTTCCCAGGAACGTCACGGAAGGCCAGCTCTTTTCCTGGAAGGCAGGGAGCGAATCAGTCATGGATAAGCTAATCTTAAGAGACGACAGCCACCCAGGAAAGATGGTAGCGAAGGGTCTGCAAGGGGTGACGGAGGCACCGCGGGGAATGCCGGGAGTGAGGGAGGCGCCGAGGGGGGCTTCTGGGAGTGAGGGAGGCGCCGCGGGGGCTGCTGGGAGGGAGGGAGGCGCCGCAGGGACTGCTGGGAGGGAGGGAGGCGCTGCGGGGAATGCCGGGAGGGAGGGAGGCGCTGAGGGGGACTGCCGGGAGGGAGGGAGGCGCCGAGGGGGGCTTCTGGGAGTGAGGGAGGCGCCGCGGGGGCTGCTGGGAGGGAGGGAGGCGCCGGGGGGACTGCTGGGAGGGAGGGAGGCGCCGCGGGGGCTGCTGGGAGGGAGGGAGGTGCCGCGGGGGCTGCTGGGAGGGAGGGAGGTGCCGCGGGGGCTGCTGGGAGGGAGGGAGGTGCCGCAGAGACTGCTGGGCATCCGACTGTGGCCCTGAGCTGGGCTCCGAGGACGGGCAAGCCCAGGGTCGGGAGGGAGGCGTTCCTGAGGAGGGCAGTGGGCCAGGGAAGCCTCCGAGGACCACGCAGGGAACGGTCAGTAGTGGCGGCGCCCAGTGCCTCTCGGGAGGGGGCAGGAGCGAGCCCTGAGAGCAGCAGCCAGGACGGGGTGACCCGTGGCCATCTCAGGGGAGAGGGGTTGCCCCCAGAGCGCTGAGGGGAGAGAGAGGATGGTGGAGGGAGGGGCCGGGCTATGAGGACAGAGGGCTGCGGCGTCCTGGGACTTGTGACTGCGGCTGGGCGCCCCTCGGCCCTGCGGTGGAGGGAGGAGGCGAGCAGAGCCCCTCCATGGTGGAAGGCTGAACAGGGGGCTCCAGATGCGAGTGGCGGCCCTCTGAGCCTGCAGAGAGATGGGCGGGGGCTGCTCCGTGGGGCTGGGCTGGCAGTGACGCCACGCGGGAGCGGATGGTCTCCGCTGTGGCCCCTGCAAAGCCTGCGCTGGGCTAGGGGAAGCCAACTCCTGGTCGATCTCCCTAGGACTCCACGGACACAAATGTCTGCCTGTTTTTTCTAAGATTTATTTATTTATTTGAAAGTCAGAGTTACACAGAGAGAGAAGGAGAGAGAGAGAGAGAGAGAGTGGGAGAGAGAGAGAGAGGTCTTCCATCTGCTGGTTCACTCCCCAGATGGCCCCAATGGCTGGAGCTGCGCCAATCCAAAGCCAGGAGCCAAGAGCTTCTTCCGGGTCTCCCATGCGGGTGCAGGGGCCCAAGGACTTGGGCCATCCTCTACTGCTTTCCCAGGCAGGAGCAGAGAGCTGGATCGGAAGCGGTGCCCAGAGGGGATGCAGACACCACAGGTGGTGGCTTGTGCACCTTGCCATTGCGGCAGCCCCTTTCCTGGACATTCGCAGTCCATGGCAGGGTGAACCTGGGGACACAGAACCCAGCCACACGGAGGCCGGCTGCACCTGCACGTTCCTGCTCCTACGGGGCTCGACGTTTCTTGTCTCCCTTGAGCATCAGCAGATGCTCCCCCGTCTCAGAACATCCATCACCTGGTTCAACTGAAAGAGAAATCAGAAATTATCTGGCAAAGTCGCATCTCCTGCCTTCTGCCCATTTTTGAGATGAGGGACCCGAGGTCTGTGGCGGGCGGGGCCGCGGCTGACCCGGCTCAGACCCAGGCTGAGGCCCTGTTGCCTCCCCTGCCCTGAGTCTTGGTCTGGAGGTGATGGAGGCCCCAGTGAAGTTAACTGGGAGACATCATGGCCGGGTCTGGAGCTCTTGGGGCAGCAGCTGACCCTCAGGCCTCCCAGGGTGGAAGGCATTCTGGGAAAACACAATCACACGGGGTATCTTAGCAGCAGCAAAGCATGGCCAGAGTGGAGGAGGCCAGCTTTGACCTTGGCAGCCCTGACTAGGGCTTCCTGACCTCACGTGGGAGGCGGCCCTTCTCACACCACCCCCTTCCTGCGGCTCTGAGCTGGGGGTGGGGCTTGTCCTTTGGGTTCCTGCCTTAGCCCAAACGCCCTGCACAGGCCTGGCCAGGTAGAACCTGTCACCGTCCAATGGTTACCTGCATGCCAGGACTGTCACTTTATCACCTGGAACTTCTGAGTTCCACTTTCATAATGGGATACAAGAGTCCTTTGTTCCCAAGAGCTTTGGTGTTAACCATTCACGTGTGTGGGTTATGAATCTGGCCCAAGGCTACACGTGGAGGACGCTGGAGGATGCTGGGAGTGTGGCCCCTTGGGAACATGGGCTCAGTGGGGTGAGGACATGGACTTGACCTACAAAACTTTATCCTGATGTCACTCTGGGCCATACCAAATGTGTTTGTGGGCCATGTGGCACTACACGAGCCACTCTTGCTATTTTATTTATTTATTTAATTTATTTTTTTCACTATTGCTATTTTTTAAAATAAGCAGACACTTGAGGGAGCCTCAAAGTTCATGGAAAATACATACTATGAAAAAAACATGGATGGATTTCAACTTTTTTTTTTTTGCACCAAAATAAATGTATGCTTCAGAAATTTTTTATTAGACAGTGAGAGAATGAAAGAGAGAGAGAAAGATCTTTTATCTGTTGGTTCACTCCCCAAATGCTTGCAATAGCCTGGCCCAGGCCTGGGAGCTGGAACTCAACCTGGTGTCGCACATGGGTGGCAGATACCCAAGTACTTGAGCCATCGCCGGTTGCCTCCAAGGGTGCACATCAGCAGGAAGCTGGAATGGAGGAGAGGGAAGTTGGGGCTCGGGCCCAAGCACTCTGATATAGGGCAACAGCCTCACTGCTCCACCACAGGCCTGCCTCAGTTTAACTCCATTTTTTCCCACACACATTTTTTGAAATACCCTCTTACAGACCTGAATTCATCATACTCCCTGGTTCATGGCACATGCCATCATTGGGCCATGCACAGAACTCTGTGGCACTCATTCGTTCAGGGATCCATGGCAGCGTCTGGAATATAAACCCATGGTGCTACTTCCCAGTGCATTTCAGTGGAAGACTATGTCTCAGCAGTCGCTGTTTCTGTGGCCCGTAAACACAGCAAGCTTTTACTCTGCTGAAACACAGTGGCACACTCATGGAGCAGGCTCCAGTGGAAAAGTGCCTGGGTCTGTATCTAGGCTGTACCCTTGACCTCAGGCAAATTACTTCGTTTCTCTGTGCCTCCTTTTTCTCACTTGCCCAGTAGGGGTTACACCTGTGCCTGCCTTGTAGGTTGCTGAATACAATCAGGGAGAAACCCTGTGAACAGTAATTAGAACAGTGGCTATCCTGCAGAAAGCCATTAATGCCTGCTAGGGCCAGGGGAACTTCTCCGTCCGTCTCATCCCACTGGTGATGCACGAATCAGGGGCAGTCATGAGAAAGAAAGCAAAGCTCAAAAACAAGGTCAGGACTCCTGATGACCTAGCAGTATCCGGGTCAGGCTGGAGAGTCAGACAGACGACTTCTTTCCCAAACCACTTTCTGTAGCTTTTAGCATGACCTTTGCACATGGTTTCAATTGGCCGTGGCAGTGCAGGTTGCTGGGTCCACCCTGTTTTGACTTCAGTAGGTTGGAGGGAGAGCATTGAGGATTTGTTTGCTTAATGAGTTTCCTGGCCATGCTGCTCCAGGGACCACACTCCGAGAAGCACTTGTGTAACTGTGGTGGTGGGGGGCAAGTGCTTGGCTTAGCAATTGAGATGCCAAGTGAGGTGCCTGCGTCCTACTTTGGAAGGCCTGGGTTTGAGTCCTGGCTCTGGTTCTTGATCCAGCTTCCTGTTAATGTGGGAGGTAGCAGATGATGGCTTAAATAATCGGGCTCCCACCACCCACGTGGGAGACTTGGATTGTGTTCTTGGCAGCTCTTGGCTTCTGCCTTGGTTCCAGCCCTAGCTGTTGTGGGCATTTGGAGAATGAACCAGCTGGTGGCAAGTCTCTCTCTGTCCTTCCAATACAAAAAAAGTGTACTCTATGATGGAGGATGAACCTCCAAGCCTAAGTTAAGAGTCTGACAGATGGAGGTGTCAGAGTGCCCTGGTCGTCCTGGGCCTCCATGGCCAGGTAAGAAGTATGGTGACCTCCTGGAGTATGGTGGAGACCTGGAAGAGACAAGATCAGAATCAGGAACAGCATCCGGAGCTGTTCAAGGAGGATCCCAGATCCAAGGGATTGGTGACAAGGACAGGGTGCCAGCCACAGCCTCCACCCTCGGCACAGCGAAGGGTTTTTGTTTCCCCGTGATACTATTTTTCAAAGTAGAGATTGAGACCCATGATGGCTGGAGGTCAGGAGATGAAGTCATGGACTGCAACCAGTATTAAAAAATAACAACAACAACAACAACAACAACAAAAACCAGGAAAATGAACCAGAAGAAAATGGCATTTATAAAAAGTTGGAGTTTGTTGAACATACCAAGGGTGTGCTGTCTTCAGATTTGTTTCAGGTTGGTGTGGATCCACACATGAAATCCACCTGGAACACGCGTGTGGGCTTCAGTATGGAAGATCTGGAAGCCAAGGCTGTGTTTGTGGAACCAGCAGGGCTCTCCCCCACTGCAGCAACCATCCTAAGCCCCAACCCTGAGGCTCCGATGACCCCAACACAGAGAGGAAGCGCTGAAGGGAGGGGAGAGAGTCAGCTGAGTCCTTGTTGGGACGTACGAAGATGGCGTTCAGCTCGACCTTGTAAGGTGCTAGCACCAGGGATGAGACACAGTGAGAAGGTGTTAGGAAGCATGGGGATGCTGGAGAGCAGGTGTGAGGTCAGTAACGTCTAAGAAATCCAAGGGGCAGGCAGTGAGTTAAGCCACTGCCTGTCAAGTCAGCATCCAGATTTGGCTCAAGTCCCGGCTGTTCCAGTTCCAATCGGGCTTTCTGTTAATATACCTACAAAGGCAGCAGAAGATGGCCCAAATACTTAGGCCCCTGCCAACCCTCCTTGGGAGGCCTGGATGGAGTTCCAGGCTCCTGGCTTAGGCCCTGGGCCAGACCTGGCTCTGGTGGCCATTTGGGAGTGAACCAGAGGACCGAGGATCTCCCTTTGCCTTTCAGGTAAATAAATCAATTAAACAAAGAGGAAGAAATCTGAGGCCCAACAGATACAAAACCCAGATAGAACTTGAGGAAGCCCCTGAAGAGGAGACAATGAGTTCAAGCTACAGAGGAGGAAATTGGCCCCACCTGGGACAGGAGCAGAGGCATGGAGGCTGCCGGTCCTCTGTTTTCCAGGACACTTTGAGATCTGCACGCAGTGGCTCCCGGGCTCAACTTCACACTTTGTGTACTTCAGGGAGTCGGCACACGTTGCACAGGACAGCAGACCAAGGGATTGTGACAACAGTGGCGTGACCTCCTCAGACCTTGTCCTAATTCCCCACACCCCTCCACCAGGTAGGTGGGAAGCACCTGTGAGTTAGAAACCTAGCATCTGCAGCCCACTTCCTTTAGCCTTGCCAAAAGTTTCAGCAAATCCTCATCAAGAATTTTCACGGCACTCTAACTGGGACTGAGTTTGGTTTTTTTAAAAAATGTTACTTTCTGGAGCTGGTGGTGTGGCATAGCAGGTAAAGCCACCACCTGCAACACTGGCATCCTATCTGGGTGCTGGAGAGAGTCCCGGTTGCTCCATTTCCAGAAACAGGCAAGTGCTTGGGTCCCTGCACCCCCATGGGAGGCCTGGAAGAAGCTCTTGGCTCTTGGCTTTGGCCTAGCCCAGCCCAGGCCATTGCCATTTGGAGAGTGAATCAGTGGATGGAAAATTTCTTTCTCCCCCACTCCCCTGCCTTTCGAATAAAATACATCTTTAAATTAAAAAAAAAAAGTTACTTTCTTTGTAAGATCTGGGACTGCACTTGAAACTGAAGGCTCCTGTGTTGAGGCCTCATTTCATTCAATTGTCACATTTAATAGAGGAAGAAGCTGAGTGCACAGGCTCCCTGCTCAGGGACACAGAGAGCACGCAGTGGCCATACTCAGACCCAGCGGCTGCTGTTCCAAGGGCTCCTTCCCACAAGCTTCTTTTTGGAAGCTTCTAGCATTTCAGGCGCAGGATATTCAGCACTCGGCTTTGGACCTGTGACAGTACCCAGGAAGCACCAGCCACCCAGCACCATGGAGCTGAGCTTCGATAACAGAATTGTCTATCCTTTTTCATTGAAAGGAAAAACTGTGTTTAAGCAATTTCCAGAAATGCACAGAGAAAAATGAATGGCAATTTAAAAAACAAAACAAAACGATGTATGAGAAAGCTTTTGAAGGGGCTGGTGTTGTGGGTCAGCAGGTTGAACCACTGCCTGTATGGGCACGCCTGTTCAAGTTCCAGCTGTACCGCTTCCAATCCAGCTCCCTGCTAATGCGCCTGGGGAGGCAGCGAAAGATGGCCCAGGTACTTGGGCTCCTGCTACCCAAGTGGGAGTTCCAGGCTATTGCAGCCATTTGGGGATTTAGCCAGATTGAAGATTTCTTTCTGTCTCTCCCTGTCTCTGTCACTCTGCCTTTCAGACAAATAAAATAAAGCTTTTGTGGCCCTCTTTCCCTCAATCAATTAAGTTACATTGATGTCTAATTCCTTTTTAAGCGTGGATACAAATGTAAGGTCTAGAACCTTCCACAACTTCACTGCTGATTGCCCTGCAAAATTCAGTCTTGGATTTCTCTTCCTGCTCCCTACGTATATAACACCAAGGATCGTATCTTATTTCCCCTCATCCACCCTGATTGAGGCAGAGAGAGGAGAAGCGGTAAGTGTGTTGCAGATATCCACCCAGAGTGGTAATTATTGCATCATTATATTCGCTATTTTGCTTGTCATGTACCATTAGGAGGTAACAAGATCATTGTCAGTCAAAGATTGTGGAGATAATGAGAGCATCTATAGGTTAGCAGGAAATCAAATCGGTGCTGGTACCCGTCAATGCCGAGGCACTGAATGTAATTAGAAGGAAAATATGCAAAGGTTGAGATGAATAAAGCCCCGGAGATTAAATACTGTGACTGATTTGAGAACGTGACTGTGCTGTGTTCTGACACCGCAGATGGCGACGTGGAAATAGGTGTACAATAGAAGGCAGTGAAGGCTGCCAGAAATAGCAAACAGGCTGCCAGTGGTAGTGTTCCGGAGGGACCAAGGACTGCCTATTTGGAAAAACACAGTGTCTCATGGTTTCCAATCCAGCAGCTTTTCTTTGTTGCCTTCTTCAGCCTGGACATCAGGTATGAACATGTAACGCAGTGCCAAGTGAAGGGGCCTTTATTAAACTTCGCTGCTCTGCCTTTCATTAGCCTAATCTGCCAGGACATTGTCCAGTGGCCCGGCACTTCCCCCAACACCCCCAGGGAGCTGCAGGAGTTCCCAGCCCTTCCCCCATCACAGATACAGAGCCCTCCCTCCTCCCCCAAGGCCCACTCAGCAGCCACCCACAGCCCTTCTAACCTTGACCACTGCCCGAGATACCAACACCATTCCAAACAATCTCATCCAAACAGTGACTTCAGGTCAATGCAAGAAAATTTAACAATCGTCTTTAAAAAAGAAAAACAAAACAAAACAAAAAAAATTCAGAAGACAAGGAGAGGCTGGCAGTGACGAGGGATACGCCATGCGATCCTGACAGACGGGCCACGTTGAGACCGGAACAGGAAATAATCTGGATGAACGTTTAACATACAACTGACCGAGTCCACAGGCTAGAAGGCAAAGGAGCAAGCGAGCAAACACTTGGATCCCAGGTCCTACGTCAGTCAGCCCGTTCACCAATGCTGACACGGCCAAGGCTCTTGCTTTGAGTTCTGACGTAGGTTTGAGACACCAGTGGCACCTGCTAACTCGGCGCACACGTGTTCACCGACAAAAATCCCAAAGTACCTTCCCAGGACTTCTACAGCAATGTGTTCAGCCACGTACCACAAACACATTTCCACGGCCGACTGGGTAGGGCGCAAATGCTTACAGAACCTACTTGGAGGGCCACTCGCTGAGCCGGGCAGGGTGGCCGGCCACCGCGGGGGACGTCTGTTCTCACATAGGCTGCGTTGCAGGTGTTTCAAGAGCCCGGTCTTGCACAAGGGCGGCTTCCTGCCCAAGGTAAGGGTGGCTATGTCACACAAACAAGCAGCTGGAAGCTTAGTTCACATTTTTTAATAACATGGCACAGTTTACATTACACAAGAAGGCTTCGCCGATGAGAACATGCTGAAGATTCAGTTGCTTCACTTTTCTTTTTCACATAGGATCTAGAAAGGACTTTATTACATACAGGAGAAACAGCAAAAAGGTCTGTATAGAACAATCTCTTTACAATACTGAAAGCTACCACTACAGTTCCAGTGTACATATTCCTCGGGTGTTTTTTTTTTAAGTTGTCGTCTTTAAAAAAAAAGAAAAAAACAAAACAAAAACACTGCACAACATCTGGAGTTCACAAAGTCTGAAGCTCACAACTAAACCTTCAGTTTACTACTAAAATAGATCTCTGCTTATTAGAAACAATGGTCTGTAGTTAACTTTTTTTTTTTTTGCAAAAACAGGATAACAACGTCAGCACTTTAATATACTAGAAGACCAAATGGAACTAATTTTATTTCATACATGTATTTTACAGTCCAGTAGACAAGATATATTGTATTTCTCTGCTAGTAAAGTCATATTCTCTCCAAATATGTAGACAAGAGGCTTAATGTATTATAAAAGTATTATGAAGAGACGTTAAGATTGATGCAAACTCAAAAACACACGCACACACACTTCTCCTCTGCCGCCTTCCGCCCGCCGCGGCCCCACGTGGCTGCCGCAGAGACTGCCGGGAGCAGACCCTCCTCCCGGGAGCGCCCGGGGCACCGCGAGGCACGCCGGGAAGTGGGTCCCGCGAGGCACGCCGGGAAGTCGGGCCCCCAGCGCCCCGGCGGCCACACGGAAAACACATCCATCATCTGAGAAAACGGGACGCTTTCTGTCAGGATCTGTTTGGGTGTCGTGAACTCTCCTGGCGGCCGAGGCGGCGCGGGGACGGGACGGGAGCGGGTGCCCCTCGCGGGGCGTGTGCGTGGGTGCGTGGGGGACGCCTTCCCGCCGCGCGCCCCCGGCCCGCTCCTCCCGGGACCCTCCCCCGACCCCCGACCGCGGCTCGCGTCTTCCGTGACCTTGTGACCTTCCTGGGGCTGCAGCTCCCCGACCCCGACCCCGACCCCACAGCCCACCAAGCGGCAACTTCCGGTGCGGGGTGCCGGCCTGGGGTCCGAGCTGCAAAAATTGGGATGTTGGAAGGAAAAAAAAAAAAAGCACAAGCAAGGAGCCCCGCGCCGCCCGGCGTGACCGTGGGAGCCCGAGCGCACATTCATTGCATAGTTGAAGGGCGTGGCTGCCGGTCGCCCAGGGAGTCTGCAGATAGCACGTTGGGGGTCCTGGTCCGTGACTGGATCTATTTACATCTGTACACAGTAAAGCTTTCGTCTCACCCTTTTGCATATATGAACCAGTAGCTCATGAAGCACTCTGTGTATTTTTTTTGTTTTTCTTGTTATTATTATTTTTTTTTACATGACTATGT
The DNA here is from genome assembly GCA_949820135.1 of Sylvilagus floridanus. NCBI lineage: Eukaryota > Metazoa > Chordata > Mammalia > Lagomorpha > Leporidae > Sylvilagus > Sylvilagus floridanus. The sequence goes on along the minus strand of OX463234.1, from coordinate 8,984,999 downwards.
ACACGGTCTGCCCGCCTCTCTGCGTGACGGACGGACAGACGGACGGACGGCTGTCGTCTCCCTCCCCCATCCATCATGGAATCCGCGTGTGTCGTCATCTCCACTTTGGGATCAAATCAAAAAGCTTTATACAAGGAACGACAACGACAGCAAAAAAAAAAAAAATAAAGGAAAAAATATAAAGGAGCGGGAGACGTGAGAACAGATGACTTGGCTAAAAGGGCTGGAAAAAGATCTCAACATATAATATACAAAACCATTTCAAAATCTGCACTGAGTCTGTACATTTTGGGGTTTTTTTTGTACAAGGGTGGGCGGGGCCGCGGCCCGGGTGGGCGGGGCTCGGCGCTCGGGGGCCCCGCCCCGCGCCAGGGACGCGAGCGTGCGCGGGAGTTCTCGCGCATGCGCGCTGCCCAGTCTCGCGTGAGTTCGCCCGGGGCTTGGAGGGGCGGCCGCCGGCTCCGGGCTCCGGGCGCCTCTTACCGAGCTTCGATGTCCTTGAGGGTGTGGGAAGGGGGCCGGTCGCGGATCTCGGCCGACAGGGGCGTAGTCCTCCGCGGGGACACCGGGCGGCCCCCCAGCGTGGAGATGAGCGGCGGCGGCGCGCTGAGCGCCGCGGTGGGCGGCGTCTTGTTGAGCAGTCCGTTCTGGTGGCCCGCGGTGGGGCTGATGCGCGGGTAGTGCATGGTGGGCAGCCCCGGCGTGAGGAGGCCGGGGTGCGGCAGGTGGCCGTCCAGGGAGGCGGGGTGCACCGAGTGCAGCCCCCGCGTGTGCTCGTAGTCTTCGCGGAGCATGTGCAGGCGCTCGCGCTCGTCCAGGTGGCCGCCCCGCTCGTGCTCGCGCCGCGGGTCCACGCCCAGCGCCGGGTGGTGGTGGTGGTGGTGGTGGTGGTTGTAGTCGTGCGGCTCCCTGTCCCGGAAGGAGCGGTCGGCCTCGTACAGCCGCGGCGCCGACAGCCGGTGCAGCGGGTCGTTGCGCAGCAGGAAGTCCCTGGCCAGCGGGTCTCTCCGGTGAATGTCCAGGTCTCGGTAGGGGTCCCGCAGGGGGTCCCGGATGGGGTCCCAGTGGAAGGAAGGGTACGGGAAGCGCTCTCCCCCGGGGATGGGGCTGAGGCCCATGAAGGGGGTCATCATGCGAGTCCTGTCCAGGCTGCTGATGCTGTTCATGGGATGGATGCCCGCCACGCCCACCGTCATGGGCATGCTGGCCAGGGGCCCCGGGTGCACGCTGGCCGAGGAGCTGGGCGGGGGCGGCTCTGCGGCCCGGTGGGCCTGCGGGGCCTCGGGCGCCACGTCCTGCTCTTCCTTGCGTTCCTCCTTCACCTTGACCTCGGCGCTCTTCTTGGGGTTCTCGTAGGCCGGCTCGCCCTTGCGCGCCTCGGCCTCCCGGCTCGAGGTGCTGTTGGGCCTGGCGCTCTCCGCCACGGGGCCCCGCGCGTAGGGCGACGGCCCCCGGGCCAGCTGCTTGGCCTCTTCGCCCACGGCCCGCCCCTCGTGGCCGTGCCCGTCCTTGTCGGGCAGGTGGCCCTCCTTGGCCTTGTGCTCCTCGGCGGTCAGGTCCTTGCGGGGTTCCGAGTGGTCTCTCTCCCTCTCTTTGGGTTTGTCTTTCTCGCGAGCCTCAGTGTTCAAATGCCCCCGGATGTGTTCGGCGGAGCTGCGGCTGTGTCCCAGGGTGTTCACCGGGAGGAGAGGTGCTGGTGAAAGGTGGCTGGAGTGTCTTTTCTCGACGCTTTCCCTGCGGGGAAGCAAGGGGGGGAGACAAGGGCGCACGTGAAATGGGCTTGTCAGCCTGGTAGGGCAGCCGATGAAATGGAGGTGACGACAGGACAGGCTGGGGTGTGGCTCCCAGGGTCACCGAGGCGGCCCGCGCGCCCTGGGCAGGGCCATCGGGCCGGCCACCCTGAACTGACTGACCCCGGATGTCAGAGGACGCTTCATGGGGGTGAAGTAGGAGGGATGAGGGTGAGGGGCGTAGTCTCAGGGCGGGGAAAAATAATTCTAGCTATACTTAAGACCCAGGTGCCTCGCTCAAGTCCCCGGAGGACTTGCTTCCAGCAAGGCAGGATGGACCAAGGTGGGTAGGGAGAGAGTGATGTGGCAACGCGGGCCTCTTCTGAGACTCTCGAGATGAGCCAGTGTTGGGGACAACGTTCTGGGGCCCACAAGCACGCATGACTTTTCCTCCAACTTTGACACACAGAGCCAGTGGAAGCAAGAGTTGAAGGTACTTCAACAAGTTCAAGGACAGATGGAATTGAAAAGTTATTTTGTCACAAACGATCTTTGAAATCCATGAAAAATGCACCTTCGGTCTCTGAGCCTCAGCACACGAGGGAGGTGTGGAAGGAGGCCGGCGCTTCCAGACTTCAGAGTTGCAGAAAGCGCTTCTGCTTTAGTTAGGCCCATGGGGCCAAAACCCGATGAGAAGACGGAGGAAAGCCAGGTTCAACCACATAAAACCTCACAGGGTAAACCACGAGCAACTTGCAAGAACGGCCGTGAAGGAAGATGTGAGTTGAGAATTCTGGAAAACTCTCTCGGATGGAGGTTTTAAGAAGACCAGGAGGAAAAGGCAAACCAATAACAAGAAGAAGATAAAACCTTCCTGGGGAGTCAAGATGTAGAATTGGCTGTCTTAGGGACAAGCCCAAGACAGATGCAGTGAGAACAGAGACACAGGACATGACAGTGGCTCAGAGACCCCAACGACCAGAGGGGCAGAGCTGAAGAGGGCTCCCCTACAAGTAGTTCCCTGTCGATACACAAAGACTGAGCAGAGGAGTTCACTTTAAAGAGACAAAGAGTATATTTCAATCAGTTTCCTGGCTGGAACCCAAGAGGCCATTTTGATTCCATCAAGAAAACCCCAAAGAGGCCTGCTGGCTACATGGTGCCTTCTACCCCAGGAGGAACCATCTCAGGAGAGCTCCTGGGGTGGGCTCATCCCTGCCTCAACTTGGCAGTGCCCAGCCCAGAGCTGAATGCTGTGAACCCTCGTGCTGCATAAGAGATTTTTATCATCCTGCCTCGAAGGGAAATGTGTGTCTTCCTTTTGCAAGAAAAAGCGGTCCATGTGATGGCCGATCAGGAGTGTGTACTAACCTACCACGTTTATAGCCTGCAAAACTGGGTTCTTTCCAGTTGCTAGGGCAGACACACACACACACACACACACATATATACATATGTATGTATATATATATAATAAATTATCAGGTACTTTCTAACAAGTATTGTGTGCTCTGCTTATCACTTTGTTTAAAATAACAACAGCCTCAAGAAAGGGAAAAAAGAGACATTTTGTCAAGACTGCTTGGACATTCCTTAGGAAAAAACACTACAAGATGTTCCCTCTTTAAGGCGGCTTCTCTCTGTAGGCCCGGCTTACCGAGTACAGGGATGGCAATGGTTAAGAGAGCCCATTACACCACCAAAACCAAAACCGGAACTCTCGCTTCTTCTAAGTCTAGCTTAGTACAACTGCATTAGTCATCCTTGAGCCCCAGGCTTTGAGAGTTTGAACAAAAGCTGAGAAAAATATGAGGCGATGCAAACATGACTTTCTAAAAGAAAACAAAACGAAAGAGCAAAACCTATGGATGGTTAAATGGACCGCACGGACTTGAAAGCAAACATGGTTCTGAGTCATGCTGTGTGTGTTGGCGCCAAAGCTCCAGCTCCCTGGCTCCTAGACAAAGAGGGGTGTGAGGACACACTAGTGCTCACGGGGGCTCGACGTGCCCTGCAGGCCTGCCTGTGTGTGGGACAGGAATCCTACGCTGTGCTACGTTGCCTCTGCGCTCACAAGACCCCACGGGCCAGCGGGTGCTCGCTCTGGGGCTGCTGGCTGCCACTGGTGCTGACAGGGAAGGAGTTTGGGGCCACAGGGGCGCGGCTGAAGCACAAGGCCGGGACGGGGAGGGCGAGTGGCCGGTTGCACGGGCCGCGGCAGAGTGGGCTCCCCCATCGGGACTTGAGCGGTTTTCTTTGCGTACCTTTCTTTGTCATCTTTACTAAGAGACGAGTCCCGTTTATCTACATCTCTATCTCTGTCATGAGCTGCAGCGGACGCGCTGCGTTCCAGCTCCCCCGGCTTCAGCCAGGGCGGAGGGGTCGGGAACGACGGAGGCGCTCGGTGCAGCCGGTTCCAGGGCTCGTGAGAGTTGCTAAAGCTCTGCACACTGGGGCCATCCTTGTGGCCGAACATTGAGTTGGGTGCTGAAATGGCGAAGTGGAGAACAAAAAGGTTTAAGAGAAATTATATAATCCGCTGTAATGAAGGTACTTACCAAAAAACTTTTAACAGCATTCAGAGTTAAAATGAATACATATTATTGGGAGCTGGAAAAGGAAAGGAGATTAACAAATTCATTAGAGGAACGCTGTCCTACGCTGTCACAGCTTTTCTTTTTTAAACCACAAGCAAAAGTGGGCGTGTGGGGAGCATTAAAAGCAACCAAACAGGCATGAAAATCGCCTCGTGAGACAAACGTGGTGCATGCAGAAGTTCTGAGCATGCAGAAGGGTGCGTTGGGGTGGTGCGACTCAGAGCAGTGTCAGCTCGGAGCGGTGCTCCTGGGCTCCTCTACCCCCACAGCAGCCCTGCTAAAGCCACTGCTGCTCCGGCCAGCAAACCAAAACAGGTGTGTGTGGCCAGACAGGGCCTGGACCTCGACGCGGGATGCGGCAGTGCCCAAGGTCTCCATAAAGACCGAAGGGTGATGATTCGCTAGAGAGCTATAGTTTGTTTTCTGGGCCCCCCAGATAAGGAGCGTGATAAGAAAAACTAGCCGAGTGTTCGTGAATTGATAATGTTCAGAACATGAGCTGGGGTGGCCACTCTAGATCGGGGTGCGGCATGTCCGGCCTGTGGGCCGTATGAGGCCTGGGAAATCATTTGTTCTGGCGCTGCTGAGGTAACAGCAGGTGGGGGTTGAAATCGACAGAGGGTGAATGTTTAAGTTGGTCATTTTGCATGGCTCATGAATGATGTTATAAACATGCAAATGGCCCTTGGTAGAAAAAAGCCCCCCTCCTTTGTTTTAGATGGATTTTTTAACTGGGGGAAATTGACAGCCCTCCCAGGTTATGGGGGATGAAATGCTGAGATGCTGCTATTTTTAAAATAAAAAAAATTTTTTAAATTTATTTTTATGTATTTGAAAGGTAAAGATACAGAGACAGAGATCTTCCATTTGCTGGTTCACTCCCCAGATGCCTGTAACAGCCAAGGCCGGGCCAGGCCAAAGCCAGGAACCCAAGAATTCCATCGGGTCTCCCATGTGTGATGGCAACCCAAGTACTTGAGCCATTACCTGCTGCCTTGCCAGGGTGCACACTGGCAGGAAGCTGGAATTAGGACTTGAACCCGGGACTCTGCTGTGGGCTGCAGGCATCCCACTGTGCCAGAAGCCCACCCCCAAATGCTGCCAACTCCTGATTATCTGGGTCTGCTGTTGTCTGCCAGCACTTTTTCCTTGTGTTTTTATCTCACTCACAGCAAAGGTAACGTGAAACTCGAAGACTGCCTTCAATTCTAGCGGAGGTCTTGGGGAGTGGAGATGGAACGTGGATGAACTTTGAACAGCAGTATATTTTTGCACCGACCACCTGCATTCCTGACCCTCAGAAACCTGTCTCATCAGTGGGTTTTGCCCACTTAGGGCTGACCTCATTGCTTGGATCTGCTTTGGCGGGATTACCCAAATCTAGAAAGGTCCTGAGCCACACACAGATCAGAGGAGATGAAGAGTCCAAAGGCAGATGTTAAAAAGTTAGAGATACTCACTAACTGAAGGGTTTCCAAGTCCCCCGAAGGCATTGCCGCCAACTGCCGCCAGGCCGGTGAACGTGGACGGCCGATTGAAAGGCTCTGCAGGCGAGATCGGGAAGACGGACAGGGTCATGGGCCTCTAGTGGGTGAAGCAAGGCACTCCTGCGGGGGCCCTGTCTCCCCAGACCTGGTCTGCGCAACTTCACCGGACGGCGTGAAAGGTTCTCACTGCACTAACTAGGACGAAGGGATGACCAGGCCGGTGAAATACCTAGGAGGCTCTTTCTGCACAACAGTGCGCCTTGCACATTCTCCATGTCCCAGTGGGGGCCAGTACTGGAGCCGCGATGGTCTACACTGCCCTCCTGCTCCAGGGAAGGCTCTGCAGGTTCTAACCCATCAGAAACGAGACGACGCCTTCAGTGTCACCTCTTGTACATTTGCAGAATATGAAATAAAAGCCTCAAAAAGCGTGCACCGAGGCAGCTAGGCAGACATGTGCATCAAGCAGTGCCTGGGGTCACCGTGTCTTCCGCTTCATCTCCTAGAACTGACTTCAGCTACGGGGCAAGAGTTCACTGTCTTCCTCCACTGGGCAGGGGCAGGATGCCGTGACCTGAGGTTCTCTGAGATACCAGGATCAGCTCTCACGCACGGCACCGCCTGTCAGTCAAGTCAGGGCAGAACCATTGCCGTGGAGAGAAAAGTGGCATGCGGGATGCGACACCCTGCGCATGGGTGGCGTGTGTCAGAACCCCGAGGGACGCATCACCATGGGCATAAGTGGGAGGTGAGATGTCTGGGGTTCTTGCTAGGTCGGAGGCGGCAGCAGGAGCATGGCCAACCACGCAGACGCTCGTCTGAGCCGCGCGTGCCAGCTCCCACCAGGGACGGGCAACTCACCAAGGTGCGCAGCAGGGTTGAGAAAGTTGCTGTGATGAGGTGGCGGCCCAAAAGGGGTCCCGGTTGGATGTGCAGCACCTGTGAAGTCAAACATAACCACATCAACCAACACCAAGCCGAACTGTAACAAAATCATGGGGGGAAAAAAGAAGAGCCAGCTTTCTAGACTACAACAGGTTCCAACTTGTGTAAGGACCCCCCCCAAACTCCAGAGACTATGTGAAAAGAAGGGCGTGGCTGAAGCCCACCCAGGCTCCTACAGGCGATACGCCAAGGTTCGAGAGGATGTTCTTGTTAGGAAGCAGCACGTGAATCGCCCCTTCCCCTCTCTCCCAGCTTGGCTGGCTGCCTCCAGAAAGGAGACACTCAGTATTGGGAACACGGAGACAATGGCCCGTCGGGAGACTGTGAAGGTTCCACACTGAGCTGGGTTTGACCCAATGCCGGAATAACAAGCGTGAAGCGAGGCTCCTCTCTGAGGGATGTTGCGTGGAGCCCTGAGTACATACATAGGCCCCAGCATTCCCTAGGAGGGGAACCTCTGGCCATGGGATACATTCTTCTTGAGGCATCCCAGGGCACACGTTTCCACTGTGAGAGAATGTTCCAGAATCTCCGCAGCGTCTCTTTGTCAGCTCAGGACCCTCACAGAATCCTGTGTTTGCCCTCGGCACCCAGCCCCAGGAAATGCGCTACCGTGAGTCACACGGGGTATGACCAGTTGCAATGTGCCCATGTCTCTCAATTTCCAATGCCAGGAAAAGCTAGTTACCTGGTATGTTTTCCAAACCAATAATCTTCAGCCTGGCTTTATTAGTCCTTACTTGGGCTGCCAGGGAACTCAGATCAAATTTAGCTGTCTTCTGTCCTTTGGTTCCCCCCTTGAACCACACTGGCTCCCCTACGGTATAGAGCGCCTGCCATGGGTTTCTTTAGGATGCCTCAAATCTGTTCCTTGAAGGAGGCTGAGAACGGAAGGCAGGAGGCAGACAGAGGAGAGTGCCTATGTGAGTTAGGGAAGAACAGCACTTAGAAAAGCTTAGGGCATCCAGTGGGCTCATACAGCTGGGCTAATGGCAGAAGAGGCGGCTCGCTGGGAGGCACGCATGGCTCCAAGAGGAGAGGTTGGCCAAGGTCATCCGGAGACGCCTCTCTGTTTATTCAGCCTTTAGTACCCACAGCAAGATCAAAGTGGCTGAATTTAACAAGCGATGTGCAAGTTATAAATACCGGCTACAACTCTTTAACCAAATAACCATTTTGGGTAAAATCCAATGCTGCTTATGTTTGAAAAGATTACCTTCCAGAATGCAAGCATAAACAGGGCCTGGATTAATGAATTTACTAATTGCTGTTGCATAATCCCATACATTTTCTCTCTGATCCTATAAACAAGTGTAAAGGCCCTCAGGGAAACAGACTGCACGTCCAGGGATTCAAGTTATGTTCTGAACCATGGCTCCCGGGGCTGCAAGGGTCTCACGGGCCTGGCACTGTACAGAGGAAGCCACAAAAGTCAGGAGAGGCGTCGGTCACAGTCATGGTGACTCTGAATTCAAAGGCACCTGCAGGGATTATCTCGAGCCCTAGATGGGAGGCTCTCTTCCAGCGGGGAAGTAAAAACATGACATCCCTGCCCCACAAAGTGAATATATCTTGGGATATTCATTACGCATCACCAGTGTTGCCAGCTAAGTAGAATGTTGGCCACATACTGTCTGTGTAGTACAAGCTAATTAATGCTTCCATGAAGACCAGAGCTTTGCTCAGCCCAGGGGCCCCAGGGATGCTGGCAGTTCCAGAATTATTGAAGCAAAAAAAAAAAAAAAAAGCCAATTCATCCAGTTGGCTCAAATGGGAGCCAGGGAGAAATCTCTCTATTTCTCTCCCAAAATTGCTCTTAATGTAGGCCTGTCTCAGGGCCTCGGTGCCATGGCAACAGGGCCTTCAGATGTGTCCCTAGACAGTCGGATGGAGAGAAACTCAAGACCTCAGCAAATCCATCCACCCTCCAGGGGCTTCCTTAGCTCTGGCAATGAGGCCTGTTCTCAGGATGATTTCTTGCAGTAGGGTGTTTCCCGATTCCTGAATGGAGGTGCCACGGGTCCACCGAAAGTGAGGCTCAGATACAAGCCTGGGGGAAGCAGCAGGCAGGATGGATATGCCACTTGCTCCCTAAGGATCACAGAGCGGGAGCCCTTGACTGTTCACGACCAGAAGGAGAAATTCGGCTTAGCACAGCGAGCGCGACATTAGGGGGCTGGAATGTGCTCACTTCTGAGGATTTACTGAGCTCTGTGCTGGGGACGGTGCGTTAGGACTCCAGAGAGCAAGAGGGTTGCCCTCATCTACCCCAGACTCCTCGTCCCACCACCTTGGTTTGTGTGTTCTTGGAACAGAAAGGGGCAATTCTCTGATGCACTGCTCCTCACTCTTGGCGGCCACACACCCAAGAGACATCTGGAAGCCTGTGTTCTCAGAGGTTAAATGAATTATAGAGACCTGATGAACAGGTCACAGACCTGGTGAACAGAATACGGTCCCCTTGGTGTCTCCTACCGTTACAGCCAGCTGGGTGTGAATATGAAGTTCTGCAGCTGAGAAAGCCAGGAGCCAAGTGGGCCTCCCTTCCTGTCACAGCCCATACCGCCGGCCCCTGCCTTCATTGCATTTCCTTATCCTCAGACCCTCAAAGCACGGCAGGACATCACGGTGCAAAATTACTGAGCGTTGTGTGGGCTCCCAGCGTACGGGCAACCGCCTCCGTATGTCATTCCTGGCATTGCTTCCTTCTGAGCCACTCTTGCAAGCTTTCTGATCTTTTTCAATAGCGTTTGGCATCCTTGCGAATGGCATTAGTTTAATATAGCAGCAAATTCGAGTCCCCTTAAAGGAAAAGCGACTTCTGCTTGCTGCTTTGCTGTGAAAGAGTGCCCATTGCCCTGGCTGGGCTGGGATGCTGCCTTGCAAGCCGGCATCCACTGTACTTTCTTAGGGGGAGAGAACGGCGGCACAGAGCCGAACAGGACTTACTTAACTACCTGAGAGCTACATCGTTGGCTCTCCCCGCTCTCCCTCTGAACTCACCAGCGGCAGAGAATAAAGTCGAAGGCCGAGCCAGGTCATGGGGGTGGTGGATGGCTCCGAAGAGGCTGGGGCCTGGAGGGCGGCTCAGAAACTCGGGTTTCAGTCCAAAGTCCAGCTTATGCGGGTCGGACTGCATCTGTTTCTGAAGGGAACAAGAAAAAATAAGACGAGAAAAAATGAAATCCCAGGATGAAAGACATAAATGAAGAGCCGGAGACTGACAGAGTAAACTCTGCAAAGGGCCCTCTGGCTTGGGCTCTGAGGCTCTGTCAGGTTCAAGTTTACAAACAACCATAGGAATGTATCAACTCACCAAGCATTCAACCCTCCAGTGTCAAAAAGCAGCTCAGCCCAAGCGGAGTCAACAGTGCCCGCTGTGGGGTGGTACTAAGTGGTAAAAACAGTGTTTCATCTTTGCGGTTGTTGAGAATGAGGAGTAAAACCCTATGCTGTTGGCTCTGACTGCCAGTGTTCCCTAAGCAGTTGACTGCTTTGCTGTAAATGCCCATTTTAGCAAGTTTAAAAATGACAGTATTCTAAATCTCTTTTTATTAGGAATTCTGCACGAATAATCGGCTGTGTAAATTAATTGTTGAATGATTCTTTGCTGTTCTCGAACGGATCACAATGCATTAGTAACGGAATGGTATGAAGAAATATTTGCAGGCCTACAAGCTAATTTCAAATAATCCTTGTCACATATTTTCCAAAAAACAAACAGAACTGAAGTGGGGCTATTCATTTAGCTAATAGGGGCCATTCCTTCTTCTCATACTCCCAGTTACTCAAAGGAAGAAGAGGAAGTTGGTCTAGAGCAGTAATTAATAAAAACTTCTATGTTGCCAACTTCCTGCTGTTCACTGAACTCACTCTTTGCTCTTTTTAAAATTTCTCTCTTTATTTAATGTGAAAGGCAGAGCAATAGAGAGAAAGAGGGAGAGACACAGAGAGATCTTCCAACCAGTATTTCACACTCCAAACGGTCCTATCAGCCAGGGCTGGGCCAGAGCAAAGCTTGGTGCCTGGAATAAAATCCTGGTCTCTCACATGGGCGGCAGGGGCCCAGGTACTGGAGCCATGCTCCAGTGCCTTCCCAGGTGTATTAGCAGGAAGCTGGATAAGAAACAAAGCAGCCGGGACTCGAACCAGCACTCCGATGGGAGATGCTGGCATTACACGTGGCAGCTCAACCCCGGGCATCCCAGTCTCGTCTCTGAATTGGCTTCACACCCCCCCACCCAGCACTGTCCTCTTCCTGTGGGCTGGGGCCCTGGAGTCTGAAGCTCCCCCTCAAACTTCCTCATGGTCTGGGTGATGCTAGTCCTGCTGTACCATAGAGGAAGCAGCCAGTAAGGCATCCACACTGACACAGTAAGGGTCGGGGGTGAGGGAAGCTGGCCATACTCAGGGGATCAAAATCCTACTCACCCATCTCTCCCAATTAAAGGGAAACCTGGGGTGAGCTTCTGGTGTAGCCGTTAAAATGCCACTTGGGAAGCCCACAACCTATATCCAAGTGCCTGGATTTGAATCCCAGCTCCTCTTCCAATTCCAGTTTCTCATCAACGTGCACCATGGGGGCAGTGGTGATGGTTCAAGTGCTTGGGCCCCTGCCACCTATGTGGTAGACCCAGATTAAGTTCCTGGCTCCTAAGCATTCATGCGGGCCAGCCCTGGCTGTTCTGGGCATTTGGGGAGTGAATCAGTGCATGTGAGATCTCTATCTCATTCAAATTAGTAATTTTTTTAAAAAAGGAAATTAAAGGGAAACTCAAGTTGGCATTGTGGAATAGCAGGTAAAGCAGCCACCTACAATGGTGGCATCCCATACGGGCATGGGTTCTAATCCTGGCTGCTTGATTTCTGATCCAACTCCCTGCTAACGTGCCTGGGAAGGCAGTGGAGGATGGCCCAAGTGCTTGGGCTCCTACACCTGGAAGAAGCTCCTGGCTCCTGGCTTTGGCCTCGGCCATGCCCAGCCTTGGCTGTTGCAGCCATTTGGGGAGTGAACCAGTGAGTGGAAGACCTCTCTCTCTCTCTGTAATTCTCTTTAAAATAAATAAATAAATCATCAAAATAAAATAAAAATAAAGGGAAGCTTATATGAACACTCAAGCTGGAAGCAATAACTCTTGGAAGAACAAAGCAGTTTGATCACTTTCTAGACACACACCCTGATCCTTGCTGGGAGAGATGAGCCTGGGCCAGTAAGCAAATAAGCAGAAAGCCAGCGCCAGACTTTCTCAACAGGTACTCGGTGTGTGCCTCAATGAACGAGTTAATGAATGTTAGAGAAAGCGGATAATGCAATTTCTACTCCAATCCACAGGGAATACGATAATGAAAGTGCCACCATAAATACAGTAATCGCCAAAGAAGCCCCCAATCAAACTTCTCATTCACTGTAAATCTCTAAAAATCTTTGGAGTGCCTCCCTTAATTGGGCCGCCAAATTATTTAATGCTAATATCGCATGGTATGCAGCACAGTTCCATTAAGCACAAGTTAGGGCCCATGAAGCAAAACGGGGCGTGGGGATTCCACACAGCCTGCTGAGCGGGGAAGGGAAACCGAGGCACCTCCCATTCAAGAGGTGTCTCTAATTGAATCGGGATAATGAACGTTCGGGCCGCCAGGGACGCGATGACAGAAAAGAAGTCGCTAAAGTGTCACAGACAATGTTTCATTGCTTTTAACCCAAGGAGGTCCAAGGAAGGGGTGTCTCCCCTGGCGTCCCCTTGCGTGGCGCAAGCCAGAACAGAAAGTGAACTGAACTGATTGCCACCATCTAGTTAGTTCTTCAAAGCATGCGTGTCTTCTAACAGAGCTCAACTGCAAGATTTCTAATTAAACCTCGCCTACCAGTACAGTAAACATGAGCAAACCTCACTGGGTGGGGCTGTTAGGAGTGGGAGCAGGATCTGGGCAACCAAACGAGGTTTTTTCCTTCTCACTGGGTTGTTTCTGGAAAAGTCACTCAACCCTATATTGTAGCTCTCCCGCCTTGCTTCTCCTGTTGTGTTTTTCTTAGGATGGTGCCCACATGCAGGTAGGACTACAAGTTTGGAAGGAAGTGGATTGAAGGGAAGGCTGTTGGAATAGCTTGGTTGTTTCCTCCTGTTTTGTTTTGTGTTTGTTTTTCAAGCATAGTTATACAGTCTCCAGATTTCCAGACTGTCAAATCGGGACTTGTTAGTTCCTTAGCTCGCTAAGCTAAACACCGATTCCGGATCAGGTCTCCTGCAGAATGTCTTCGGCTCTTCCCAACTGCACCGCAAAGCTCTAAGAAGGCAGGGAAAGGCTGACGAAAACAGGATAAACAAGGACCAGCTGTGGACAGTTCGGGTGGCCGGCTCCAGGTGGTGCCGGCACATCCGGACTGCATTCTAGTGCCTGGCACTGGTCACCAGGAGGGCTACGCGGAAGGTCACTGCTAACTGGACACTACTTCTAGAAGAGGAACTTTTAGTGATATGCATCGCTAAAAGGATTCTGGGAGCGTCATCTTTCCAAAGAACACCACCAGGGAGCTGGTTTGCTTCTGTTGCATAATTTTACTGATGGTTTCCCTAATTCATAGTAAGATTTCCAAACACAGGGCGGTGCTGTGGCGCAGTGGGTTAACGCCCTGGCCTGCAGTGCTGGCATCCCTTATGGGCACCAGTTTGAGACCCGGCTGCTCCACTTCTGATCCAGCTCTCTGCTATGACCTGGGAAAGCAGTAGAAGATGGCTCATGTCCTTGGTCCTCTGCACCCACGTGAGAGACCTGGAAGAAGCTCCTGGCTCCTGGCTTCTGATTGGCACAGCTCTGGCCATTGTGACTATCTGGGGAGTGAACCAACAGTTAAAAGACCTCTCTCTGCCTCTCTTCTCTCTGTGTAACTCTGACTTTTGAATAAATACATAAATCTTAAAAAAAAATTTCCAAACAGCATCTGCACTGGATCCTATTGTTTAAGAGTCTTTACGATCTGTTTTTAGCTCCTACCTTAACAGTCACCCGAGCAGATCACATACATGCCCCCAGCCCCACTCCTTCCTCATCCAAGGACACACTGACCTTGACTTTCTGTTGGTGGTGATAAATTTGCCAGGCGATGTGAACATGCATGGCGCACCACTTCCCTGGTTTCTGAAACAAGAAAGAACAACGTAGTTAGGAGGAAGACACGCTAGGGGAAAAGCACGTTCGATTCCTCCCCAGCTCTCAGCGGGTTTTGGCCGCCAAGCCCCTTTTCGTGAAACAACAAGAGGGCTTTACAGCCTCCAAACGCCTCTCTCAGCAGCAGCTCTCAACTTCCAGGCACAAGGGAGCCACAGTCAGCGCCCCGCTCTTCCCACAGGAGCCGGAGCCTGCGGCTACTGCCCAGAAAGGCCTGAATCCCACTTTGTCTCTGCTCCCTCTCTCTTCTGGTGCCAGCTGGCAGACCGAGGCCTCCTTAACAAACCCTGCCTTGCTCCAATGCAAATCAGCTGCTCAGAAGAGCTAATTAGACAAAGTCTGAATCCAATCCAAACAAGAGGGGACAGAACCTGCAGTAACCTCCCCCAAGACTGCTCGTGTCATTTTGAACCCCCAGCGTGGTACAAAGAACTTCACCCCATTTTTATTCATGATCAGTGACCACGAGTGCTTCACCCAACAGTCAACTGCCACTCACGACGGGCGCTATTCAGTTCTATGCTAAAGAAACAAAGAAGAAGAACCCATTTCTTTCTACTCTCTTGGTCTCTGCAGATACCAAGTCCTTCTTCCCTCTGGGGAACAGATCCGGATCCCCTCTCTGGGCTAAATGCAGGTGTATTCTTTCCTGGCAAGTGGAGGGTGGAGACCACCTCACTCCACTTCCTTCCCACTAAGTAGTCTACCCACAGCTCAGAACCAAGAAAACGCAGCCCCATCCTACCAGTTTGCTTTCTATAGTAAGGAGCCATTTCTGAAATATCTACTTCTATTCAAGACTGGGGTCAGTTCTCTTCTCTCGCACTGAAATTATGGGGTCATCCGAGAGCACAAAGAATACACCGCCTCACCCAAGTGATGACACGATCCTTTTTCCCTTTGCAGAAATCAAGTCACCTGATTATGTGCACCAGAAATGGGCTAAGCCCGGCAGGGAATCCTTGGCCCACTCAACCATCCACCTGTCTGTCCCCCACCCCACCCCTAAGTCAGCAGTCATCTGCCAGCCAGTCTGCAGGCCCTGAGAACATTTCAATTGAGCAAGATGTTAACAAACCAATGCTCACAGCATCTTTCTGTACAGAGAAATAGGTCAAGTGGCCATGGCAAGTCACTGCTAGTGGGTGCAGAACAGAGAGCTACCAGCCCAAACAAAAGCACTCGGATCTGTATTTGTCTTTCCAAGGGCCCGCAACTTGAGTTCTTCCCCCTACCTTCCGACTGGTCCAATCTTCTACCAGAACGAGAGAGCTGCAATTTTATGTTACCTCAATACACTTTAGCCAGCGTGCCAGGATTCTCCCAACACTGAAAGCAAATTGATTTAGGCCATTTTCAATCACATCACCTGAAAAGCCCACGTGCCAAGGTTCTGAAGTTTGATTCTAACATTTCTATGGCTTACTTCCTTGTCATGCATTTGTATTTTTAACCCACAGGGAGTCAAAGAGAGGTTGCAAAACAGCTCTCGAAGAAGCGTTCTTACCCTTAACATGGGTCTGAAAGGATCTGTCAACTGTGAAGAGAAAATGACAACTTGGTTACACGCCTGTCACTCAAACAATTGCTCTAATTAACAAATTTATAGTGCTTCATTAGGAGGGGAAATTAAAATGTTAGAATTTTACTTTTAAATGAAGCCCTTTTAGAGAATAATTAACCCGTTTTCACACTATCAAAAGTGCCAAGTGTCCCCTCCCCCACGGCAGGAGTCTTGGAACACGGGGGCTGACAAGTCCCTGGGCACCTTCAATCACAGGCGGCGGCCCCTGGCCACACGCCTTGCTCGCGTGACACAGGAGCTTGCCTGGCCCTTCCAGACCACGCTGAGAGGGGGTGAGGGACCACGGCCCGCGGAGGCCTGACAGTGAGGGCGTCTCGGGGGAGATGCAGGACAACTGGGCTCTCTGTACCGACACTCTCACTCTGGCATTATGGACAGGTATTAAATCTTTTCAAGATGTTCACGAAACATCATGAAAACACACTCACATACCTGAGTCGTTCTAAATGTCTACCTAACCCTGGTCATCAATTTCTGACTGCCTTTACCCAGGGAGAAAGGCAACACTGTAAAAGGTTCTCACATTCACTCTACAGATAAATATGAGGAACAATCAATGAGACGAGATTATACTTATCGTATAACTTCTTTTTGGGAGGTTGGCAGCAGTATAAATTATGAATACATGACATAGCCGGATCATAATGGATATTTTATTTAGCTCTCCAGCACAATAGACTCCCTATCACATTAAAAATAGAACCCGGAAAAGCTGTGTGGTGGATAGTATCCTGACCCCAAGGAGGTGTGTGTGCGTGCAAGTGTGTGCATGCATGTGTGTAAGTATGTGAAAGTGTATGTGCACGCATGTGTCTGCATGCATGTGTGTGTGTGTGCGCATGTGTCCGGACACTGCTTTTCCATTCAAAACATTCCACATACAGCTCTTTCGAGTGAGAGAAATGCAAGGTGATGCAGGCAGAGAAGACAAAGGTCAAGGAGAAACCACACATGCTACCAGTGTGTACTTTCTGGGTTAAGAGCGTAAGCCATTCTGGTTCTTTCCCAATGGCAAGCTGGTCCCCTGGGAGAGATTTTTGTTTCCTAAGGGTCCCTGGCCTTGTCCTGCACAGACCTAAACAGCGCGTATCACATTGAGCCATGCAAGGTGTGAGCTCTGGGCGGGGTGCCTCATGCAAACGCACGCCCCACTCCCAGTGTTACCTGTGACAAGCCTGACTGTGCTCATACGTACCCTCGGGTCCTTTTGGAGTAAAGTGTGTGGCACTGTCCCGGGCCGAGCAGCGACATCAATAGGGTTGGATGTCTACAAATTAACGAGGGCACAGTTGAGGAAGCATAAAACATCAGACAGCAAAGCAAGGTCTTGCCTTCCCTCTAAAGTACAGAAGTCAGCCTTCACTGTTGCCTATCTTGTCCTGCAACACCACCCCCACGTGACTGACTGCTTGTGCTCTTTGTGGGGCCCTGACCAGGAATCGCCCTCTCTGGCAGGGACATGGAAGGGCAGGGAGGCAGCCCCAGCACCTGTCACAGAGCAAGGAGACAAGCAGCACACACAGCGGCCGCCCTGACCCTCCCCTTCCTCCTAGGGAACCCGAGGCACTGGGGGCCACTGTTGTGTGTTTGCGTTAGCACTGAGCATTCCGGGAAATGTGTAAGTGAACATTATTAGCATTTGCAGGATCAGGTGCTCCTCATCAGAATAACCGAAAGTATTCCTACAGACATTAAGCCAACTCTCTACATTTGAACTGGCAGATAATAACAAGGAATTACACTCAGTAATTACTCATTAGCAGTGGTGGAAAATGGGCCGAGAGAACCTAATTTAGGGACCACGCAGACCCACTATTAAATGATTTCTCCAGTAATGCTGCCTCGTCTTTTTTTTTATTCCCTCCGCTACTCTTAAATATCACTAACGATATTAACTTTCGATGTAGGCTTTTGTCCTTGGAATTAACAAACAACAAAAAGCCCACTTTGAGCCCGGTCCCGACTTTTCCACGAGCAAACGCTTCGGAAAACAGGTCTAGTGACTCTATGTAAGCAATCATGACTTCTATGAATCCCCTCCACAGCAGCCACTGAACTCATTTGGAAGAAGAGCTCAAGTTTAGGCAGGAAGCTTGCCTACAAGGAGAAGGGGGAAAAAAAAAAACTGAAAGAAAGCAAAGCAAAGCAATCAGCCACAGTACAACTAACAATTAGGCTGGAGTTGTTAACAGCCTGATTTGCATACATATGAAGAACTCCACTAACGAGCTGCACTCTACATATTCAATCAGGAAGATGGCCTGGAAAGGCCCATTTCAACACCAGCAGAGACACTTTCCTGCCCAGATGTAGTTTTCTGTGTGATTGGATAATTGTGAGTGAGGGAAATGGCCTAATTTATTAAATGACCCACCAGTCTGTTTGGGGATGCATCAGAGGTCTGTGGCAACCTGGAGGGGACAGACGACAGCCCCAGGGAGCTGTGAGGAGCAGATGAGGGGAAAGAGTTGAAAAGTCACTACCACACGGCCCTGCGTAGCAACCGCAGCCCCCAGCAGGTGCCACGCGATTTTGCAGGAGTGGCCTTCCCGCTTCTGATGTTGTCTAATTTCTCTCCTCGTTTCTAGTTTCTGTATGTTCACCCTGGGAAAGTCCGGCCCCAAACTGGACTGAGATGGGGGAGAAAAAGGAAGCGGACATCACACACAGCCAAGTATCTTAGTCTAAATCTGACGGCGGCTACTAACGGAAGAAATGCATTCACTACTGTTCTGTGTGGAAGTGTGATGAGCTTTCAACAGGTAAAGTATTCTAAAAAAAAAATTACTGTTCGATGTTGACCTGTGGCCCGCATCGAACTGCACTGTCACTCCCTGGGCAGAAACTTAGTTAATTATTATAAATGGCAAAAGGTTCATTTCCCACTAGGACGTTAGGAGTTGGGGACAGAGCCTTGACTGTGGCAAGTGTGACCATGGTGAGGGTGGGCAGGGGGGAGACAGAGAGAGTCGAGAGGGGGCTGATGGGGGCTCAGGAGGGAAATGAGGGAGAGCGAGGAGCAGATTCCTCTGTTGACACAATGAACAGGACACAGTTCTAGCTGGGGAAGCGTCGTCCCCTCCCCCCTTCCAGTACAATCAATCAGGACTCAGCTTTGCATTGGTTAATACAGGATCCCTCAGGGTCAACTTGGTGCACATGTGTCTGACATTTCATAGAGTTCCTGACCAGAATCTTAGGTCCACAGTATTGGTAAGAAAAAATATATAATATATATATTTGTATATATATTGCACGTATTTTAAGTCTCACAGGAAATCTTAGCTCAACTGAGATTACATGGGTAGCGCTGATTGAAAATGAAGTTTTTACTGAGGTTGCAAACTAGAGGGACTGGGGGAAAAAAAGAATTCTCACTCTGATGCCCCTGGTCACTTTGAATGTGACCAATGCAGTCACGGTGCGGGCAGGAGGATGCGGAAGCCACCTGCACCGCTGGCCTGGGGCTCCACTCACAACATGCCCGTGTGTTTGCACTGTGAGGCTTCTTACCTTCGGCTGAAACGCTCCTTGGAGTGAACCAAAAGGGCCAGTGGGTGGGATCATAGGGGGGATGCCCGATACTGCAGGAGGATAGGAATGGAAGAGCTGTGGCCAGAGATGGAGAGGGAAAAACATGATTTTAGTCGGAGGCAAGTGATATATTCAAATTCCCTCCCCATAGAAAGACATCACATTAGCAAGCCAAGTAATCTCAGTTTGATGCTATTAGCCAAGAAGCCATGATGAAATGATCACACAGATGTGCCATGAATGCTTAACTGCAAAAGTTAAAAGTAGTTCAGAATCAATCAGCCAACAAATGATGTCCCAGATGAGGACATCATTAGGAAGGGAGCTTTCTAATTATTAATTGGTAAATTGAATAGAAGTCCTAAATGGTTGGAGATTCTAATGCCTATCAAAAACAGGAGGGATGCTGAGCCAAATAAGATGCCCAGAAAATTACAAGTTAATTAGAAAAAAAAAAATAAAAAAGAAGAAGAAGAAAAAAAGAGGAGGGGGGGAGTGGAGAAAGAAGAAAAAGAAGTAGGTCTTTATGAGTGCCAGAATTTGATGCCATTAAAACTCAATTAGTACTTTTAGGTTTCTGATAGTTTGAGCAAGTGAGAGCATATTCACAATCCTTGCTTCATTAGGTTGTTCTAGAAGCAGCAGTTCAGAGGACAACTTAATTTTCTCATCTAAAGTGATGACAAATATTTGGGGAAGGGTAAAGCAAAAACGACTTGGTGTGTACTTGCAGTGGGGCTGCCACTGTTTCTAGAAGACAGATTACAATAGCGTGGAGTGGTGTGCTTTCAAACTGCTCTTGTTTGCTGAGTTCTGGGTACTCAAAGCACTTCTAACGCTTCCAGCCAGTTCGAACGAGAGCTGGGATCTCCTGCGCAAGCTCATAGGAGGCTACTCAGAGCCACCACCTTGACAGGTGAGTCTGACCATATGAAAATGGGAGAAGCGTCTGAAGGCTATGAGTTTTCTGGGATCACTAGCTCAGAGAGAATACAGCCGAGGGAAGCATGAGTGCAATACTGAAGACGAAATACAGACACATCTTTCCCTCCTTGTGCGAATCCAACGATTCTCAGACTCTACTGCTGGGTCCACGGACTTTGATCAAACCATCGTACAGATATGTAAGCAACCCCCACTTTCACAGTTGCGTCGTATGTCAAAAACGCACACAAAAAATAATGGAAGCTTGTCTTAATGTTAGCTATTAGTGGTAATGACTGAAATTCACATTTCACAATCTTGTCTGTTTGCAGGGCACGTAGTTTTTTTCTGTTGGTCGTTATTTCATTTTGCTCCCTTCAATGATGCAGCAAAGGTTTTCAGACTAATTGATATTGAACTAAATCCACTTAAACAGTGATTGCAAGCCAAGTGCCCTCATTTAAAACTACTTTTAAGTCTAAAATTGTGTTTTAGATACTTGAGAGCATCTTAATTCCCCTTATATCGTCCTAATCCCCAAAGCAGGGGAGAGAGACTAAGTCCTTCATGTATTATCCACTACGACTAATAATATAAAATATCTCTCCCACAGTACACTGTATAAAGCAGAATAATTAAAGACATGCCACAGTAAAACACACTCAAATTTCTATTACTCTGCCTCCAGGTGGGCATTTTTCCTTTAATGTTTACAAAAAAAAACAAAAAACAAAAAACAAAAACAAAAACAAAAATGACACTGGATAGTCTCCCCTTGTTTCTTTAGCTTTATTCCTTTACTGATCTCTTAAAATATAAATAGAGCTCACTATCCCCTCTTTCGACTGAAAACCAGAAGCATTTCAACTTTTCAAAAATTCAGGCCTCCGGGCTCATTTAAACCGAGGACTCTCCGTGGATTGTGCATACGAAAAAGGGCAGTGTACTTGGTCCTAAGAAGTAAATGTGAACCACCTGTTGAGCACATTGGACTTTCTAGAAGAATTATTTTGTTAGCTGGCCTTTAATTTAAGTCAGCAAAGTACAGACTGGGCAGAATGACACCATTCAGGGGACAGACTCAAAAAGCTCTACTGGGCTTGGCATAGCTATTTGAAAAACGTTTTTGTGTCACAATACTGAGCCAAACAATGTGGTCCACATTGGGGGGGAGGGGGAGCAGACTGACTTGACTACCACTTTCCTAATTCCTTTTGGAAAGGGCCTCTCACATTCTTACTAAACCGCGGATTAAGCAATTGCTGATTTCTAGCATTTCCTGGTCTTGACTCTTCAGCTAAGCTCTTGGCTCATACAGTGTCTATCTGGCCCAAAAGTATGGAGGAATACAGTCTCTGCTGATGTCTTAAGAAGCACTTCTGTTCAAATGTCAAATGATAACACTGTCTAAAAAATCAAAGCAAGAAGAGTGCATTTTGGCTCTATGCAATTATTAACCTTTATTTTAGGGGGCGGTTTCACTTAAAAAATATAAATAAACCACTGAGCAAAGAAACTTGCAAATTTGCAGATAAAAATGATGCAGTATTCATCCCATAATCAAAATATCATGGTGAATTGGCTAAGGAATTTGTATTGAAAGTAGTTCTTGTCTTACAAGTATTAAACATATAAATAACTTGGTGGACGGTAGCAATTTCAGTTCCAAAATATCTTTTTAAAACAAGAATTTTTCAAAATATAATGAGTTTACAAGAATGATTATTTTTTTCGAGAAAATCAATCCTTGTTTCAATTTTAAGTCTCTTAAGTACATGACATTTTTATTGTCAATTTTAACATGTTCAGGAGAACAGCACCAGTCACAAGGAAGAAGGTTGTACATGGAGTCTAAAGCAAACAAAACCCTACTTATTTTGTTTTTAAGAGTTATGAGTCAAAAGGATAAGGGGTTTTCTAGACAGAGGAAGTAATTCAGGTTGAATCGCAGAAACTCTGCGTTTACGGCATTTCTGCTGGTGACTGAAATGCTGTTTCTGGGCTCACCAGCACCGCTCACGACTGCACTTTGCACCCCTCCCCCCCATTTGCACAGGGGACGCCTGTCTTCCCGGTGAGGCTCAACTTTGCTTTCAGGTCTTTGGGAAACTTCTGATCTTTTGATTCAGAAGATGATACTGCATCTTTACCAAAAGCAAAATGCCACAAAAGCAAGCATCCAGAGTGACAAAGGAGCAATGGGGACTCTTGCAAAGATGATTAAGGAAGGCTGCTGGTCGCTTACTGATCTGTGGCAAGCGCACAAAAATGGAAAAGCAGTTACATTCAATGGGTAGCATGGTAATATGACTCACACTGTGCCGGTAGAATGGGTCAACTTTTGTAGGGTATTTGTCAAACTGTAAAGGGATCAAAGCAAAAAGCTAGTTACTTCACCTGCATTGCTGCTCGCTGTCCTGGAGGCAACCCTACTCAAGTTGTTCTGGTACTAAGACGCCGTCAGGCGCAACCACCTCATGGGATCTGAAACCATTCGGGGCTCCTGAGTCCCTCCGCCAAGGAACCAACAGAGAAGGAGAAGTAAAGTGGAAACCCATGGGATACGAGGTGCCAGCCCTGCACACCCTACTGCACTGTCTGTCTACTTGATAGGTAGAGTCTGGTACAAAAGCAAACATCAGAGAAGTGTGCATTTTGTTGGCCTTGGCCAAGGTCTCCTCTCCACTCTCATCTGCACTCGGAGTGAAGAACTGAACATCGGGCTGTCTTCTGAAATGTGTTACACCTCAGTACAAGGCAACTCGGGCTTCGGGCCTGTCCCTTGAGCAGGAAAAGAGCGTACTACTGCTGCCTCTACATCACGTACACGGACTGTGGCTGTCCCTCCCGGCACTTAAGTTTACATTGACTTGTGTGGCAGCTTCTAGGGGCTAGCACAAAACTCTTTCCAAATAGTAGGCCCTTGAAAATAGAACTCCTGAGTTTAGTTTATCCAGGAAAAAGGGACAAAATTGGTCATACAAAGTTTTTTTTTTTTTTTTTGTTTCAAGGACTCATTGTTAATATTTCCTGAAATAAAATTTATAAAACTAATTCCAAATACATATAAGGGCTTGTGTCGTGCTCCAGCAGGTTTAGCTGTACCTGTGATTCTGGCATCTCACACTGGAGTGAAGGGTCAACCCCAGCTACTCCAGCTTGGACCCAGTGTCCTGCTAATGCCCCTGGGAAGGCAGTGGGAGATGGGCCAAGTGCTTGGGCTCCTGCCTCCCACATGGGAAAATAGGATGGAGATCCTGACTCCCGCCTTCAGCCTGGATTAACCCTGGCTGTTGTGGCCACTTGGGAAGTCAATCAGGGGATGGAAGATCTCTCTATCACTCTGCCTTTCAAATATATATATATATAAATTAAGGTGAGGGGCCAGCACTGTGGCCTGAAGCGCTGGCATCCCATATAGGTGCCGGTTCTAGTCCCAGATGCTCCTCTTCTGATCCAGCTCTCTGCTGTGGCCTGGGAAAGCAGTAGAAGATGGCCCAAGTCCTTAGGCCCCTGTACCCATGTGGGAGACCTGGAAGAAGCTCCTGGCTCCTGGCTTTGGATTGGCGCAGCTCTGGCCGTTACAGCCAACTGGGGAGGGAACCAGTGGATGGAAGACCTCTCTTTCTGTCTCTACCTCTTTCTGTAACTCTTTCAAATAAATAATATAGATCTTTAAAAAAAAAAAAAACTTAAGGTGAACTAGTTGGGAACAAGAGAGGGAGGAGAAGCAGTGGAGTTGGGTGAAAACAAGCAGTTTAAACCTATTCTTATAGTGTCTACATTACTTGCTTTAAAATCAACTATGGGGGCTGGTGCTGTGGCACAGCAGGTAAAGTTGCCACCCTGGTGTCCCATATGGGTTCGTGTTCCTGCTACACCACTTCCCATCCAGGGGGTCATGGCCTGGGAAAGCTGCAGGCGATGGCCCAAGTACTTGGGCGCCTGCACCCACATCGGGACCTGAATGATGCTCCTGGCTCTGGTCTGGCCCGGTACCAGTCATTGCAGCCATCTGGGGAGTGAACCAATGGATGCAAGACCTCTCTTTCTCTCTCTCTCTCCTTTTCTTTCTATAACACTGACTTTCAAATAAATAAACCTTTTTTAAAAAAAAACTAAAATCAAGCATTAAAATAAGCATCAAACAAGTACAGTACTCTAATACTCACTGTTGGAGCAGGACTCTCTATCTCAGGATTCTAGGAGGTAGCATTCTCATGTGGCACTAGCAGTTACAGTTCCCACTGAACTGAACACCTCCAACTAAGCAGGTGGTCCCTGAAGCAGCCTCTCCCGCTTCTCACCCCCCTGCACTGACACGGACCTGTGCAGGCACTGGGGTCAGGGCTGGACAGGTGCATGGTTATCCATGGTGACAACCCGATGCTCCAGAAAGGAAAAACAGCCCCTTAAGGAGTTACGAGTCCGATAGGGGAGGGGCTGTTTCCAGGGCATCTAGAACAAGCCCTGCCCATGCCGCTGGATTCCACTGTACCCAGAGCTCCAGCTTCCGGTCTCTGCAGCTGCCTGGGGGGGGGGGGCACATTTCCTGATGCGCTGCAAAGGTGACCAAGCCAAGGGAGCCCCCGCCACGCCAGCACCCCACCCCCACCCCGTCTCCTGATGGTCCCGGCTGCCCAGCCCACCCGCCCTGGGACTGCATGCTCTACTTATCCTCACATTTCTGCCTGGGGTACGCACCATGGGAGGTGCTGGCGTCGGCATGATGGCGGTGGGCGGGATGGCGTGGGGGAAGGGCGTGAAGGTGTGCTGGTGCGTGTGCTGGTGCGTGTGCTGATGCTGGTGCTGGTGCTGGTGGAACTCGGTGCGCAGGTAGGGCGGGGGGCCCAGGGACGCCCCGCGGTCGGCGCTCTGCGAGGCCAGAAAGCGCGTGTTCAGTTCCTGCCGCAAGATGTCTTGCTCTGGGAAAAAGAAGGGAAGGGAGACGGTGACGCCTTGTCCTGCGATGGGCACCTCCTTAAGGACGGGAGAGCCCAGGGCCTCGCTGTCGGGGACCACAGTGGCTGGGGACTCCCGGGGGCAGTCGGATCCTGAGATGGGGGGGGGGCAGTCGGAGCCTGAGATACGGGGAGGGGGGGGCAGTCGGGTCCTGAGATACAGGGGGGCAGTCCTGAGATACCAGGGCCTGGTCACAAGCCAGCGCCCCTGTTCTCTGTCGAGGCTCGTGGAGTGCCCGGCCACGCGGCCAGGGCTGGATCTCCAGCTGGGTCACTGGCGGCTGAGTGACTCCGGGCGTGGCAAGCAACCCACCCAAGAAGCTGGCTTCCCCCTCTCTGGGCAGTGGGGATGGTGACACTGCTTTCTACTGAAGTGGAGGGCACATGCTAAATGCCAGCCATTAATAGGTCACAGCTCTATAAGGCCCTTGTCCGGGGTCAGTGACCGATGTGTGGCTCTCAGTATCCATGGCCAAACACTGGTTGACAACTTGGCCAGGGGCCTGACCTCTGTGGGTGCGGAGAGGAGACGCCGATGGCTGACACGGGGCTGCCCTGAAAGTTCTGGGACCTATCCCCACGACAAGCTCCTCTCTCCCAGGAATAAAGCGGAAGGCGCTGGTCAATGCCAACAGAGGCGCTGGGTGAGCATGGGTGTTGGTGTCCACCCGTGCTGGCTCCCGGCCCACGGGAGGAGTTGGGGGAGAGGAGAGGGAGGCCGCAGCCCGCGACTGAGCACCAGCTAGCGACTGGGCACGGCATGGCTGGTGCGACAGAAACGCCCTACCTGAGTAAGTGCTCCCGGCCGGGTGTCCGGGCACCGGCAGACTCCCTGATGTCAGTGGCGGCGGAGGAGGCAGAGCAGTGGGAGGGGCAAACATATTGGGGTGATGTGAGTGGGCGGGGGGCTGGAGGGTGGGCGTGAAGCTGTGCAGGGGGCTGTGGTTGGGCAGGGAGAGGGGGAAGGGGGAGGCGGAGGGGTGGTGGGAGATGTGAGGAGGGGCGGGTTGAGTCTTTGCCGGCGTGTTGCTTCTACTGCTGCTGTTGGGGGGGAGGAAGAGAAAAGAATAAAGACACACAAAAAAAGTGAGCAATTCGTTTTCTTTAAAAAAAAAAAAAAAAGCCCTTACTCCCCGCTTTCTGTCCCACCCCCTCCCCTTTAGGGACCGCCCCATAGGCACAGGTGCTCTGAACGACACAGCCCAGGCCAGCTCAGGGCCTCCCTCTCTCCCCAGGCTGCACACTTGTCTCTGCCCTGCCCCCCTGGCCCGCTCCTGAATCCCACAAGGCAACACAACTAACAACACAGTAGTGAAAACATTGTCGAGTTCACCCCAGCTGCCTGGAACCTGTGAAAGGAAGAGACGACAGAGAAGGAGGCGGACACAGGTGCTGGATTCTCTGATGACCTTGATGGGCTGGAGGTCACAGACCTGGCTTAGGAGGTTCAGAAGAGGGCCTGGCCCCTTGGGGACAGGACCGGCCTCCCTAACCTGTTCCTTAACTGTCCCGGACAGGAAAAGGCAACTTCGTCTCCAGGATTCACAAAGCCACAGAGATTAACAATCTTAAGAATCTAGGAGTTCTTTCTTAGTCTTCAGTTCCCAAGCCCACCTGTCCCCCGAGTCCCTCCCAATGTCCCCCCGCCCCCGTGTCTTCTAGCCTCAGAGAAAACCTCAAGGAGCGTGTGGGTTAGCAGCCCCTTACCCACGACCCCCACGTCCTAGGGAAGACGGCAGGAGTCGGACAGGAGGAGACCACGTTGGCTCACCTTAAACTGTTGAGGCTCAGGCTACTGCTGTTGTAGGCGGACAGTGGCTGGGGGACGCTCTGGGACGAGGGGTGCGCCTGCACAGGCGGGAGGTTCTGGTGGAGCAGCTGGGCGGGGGACTGAGGCCTGGGTGGCCTCTGCACCTGAGGCTGCGGGGCGGGCTGCAGCTGGGCCTCCGGGGGGCCCGGGGGTGGCTGTGAGCTCGGAGGCGGGGGCTGCGGCGGGGCCTCTGTGCGCTGCACCAAGTCGGGGTCCGGAGAGGGAGCTTGGAGCTGAGGTTCCACCTGGGGCTGGGGTAGCGGCTGCAGGACCTGAGGGCAGGGGTCTTTAAGCACCACGGGCTCAAAGATGGGCTCTTTGCAGCAGTCCTGGCTCTTCTCCTGGCTTCTCTCTAGACCCGATATCTTGGGGACAATGGGCCCTGCATCTTGGCTGTCACGGTCCGGGAGCGTGCCAACGCCTAAGTCTGGATCTGCATTGGGGGAGACAAAACCACAGGTGACGATGTGTGACTGCCAGTGAGGTGGAAGCAAACTCCACGACTCCAGCACCCATGCCCTGTGATGCGGTGGGGCCTGTGCACACAGCGGGTGGAGGTGGGGGGAGATGAGGCAGCAGCGATGCTCCCCCAACCACCACCCCCACCAGTGACAGCCGCGTTCCAGACAGCGAGAGCTGCCTGGACCACCAGGCTGAGATGGATTCGTTCTGAAAATGAATGTTTTCCTTAATACCCACAAAGTCTCTCATGGAACACAATTAACCAACGATAGCCGACAAGTTGATTTTTTTTTCCTCCCTTTAAAACAAATACAGTTCTTGAATATACAAAAGAGAAGTGTTTTCAATATAGCAAATGTAGCAGATGTTATTTAACAACACACAGATGGGTTTTCTTGGCCTTCCCTCTTCTCTTTCCATTTTGACCAAGGAGACACACTTGACATTTAGAGAAATCATTTTTGTTTAGGAAGCGCTAAGCTTCCAGTCAAAAGTCAGGACTCCTTAACGCTCATTGTCCATCTGAGATCAAAGGTGCAAACGTGGATTTTCATCAAGTTCAATGTCAACTGCACCTGCTAGGTTTTTAAGGAATTTCCCTTGAACCATGGTGGGGGTCTCCACCCAGCTGAGGCCAAGAGGTGTGGATGCCACACAGCTTCACGTAACAGTTAAGCAAAAGTCTATGATCAGGAAAAAAATACAGAAAACAGATGATCCTGTGTGAATGTAAAAGGTAAGCACTGGGACCAGAGCTGTGGCGTAGTGGATAGAGCTGCCGCCTGCGGTCCTACATGGGCGCGATTTGAGATCTGGCTGCTCCTCTTCCGATCCAGCTCTTTACTGTGGCCTGGGAAAGCAATAGAAGACGGCCCAAGTCCTTGGGCCTCTGCACACGCGTGAGAGACCCCGAAAAAGCTCCTGGCTCCGGGCTTCTGATTGGCACAGCTCTGGCTGTTGTGGCCATCTGGGGAGTGAACCAGCAGTTAAAAGCACTCTCTCTCTTTCTCTCTCTCTCTCTCTCTGCCTCTCCTCTCTCTGTGTAACTCTTTCAAGTAAATAAATATTAAAAAAAAAAAATTATGCACTGCTCCAAAGGCCAAAAGATCTAAGTGCTGTATCTACTACGGCGGCTTACTGGGTGACCCCATAAGTCAAATTCCATAAAACTCACAAACGGAAAAATGAATGGCCAGTATGGTGTTCAATGTAAAGCAATGGACCCTTTAAGGAGTACGTACTTCTGGTCATATCTGTGGAGAAGTTAGCTTTCCCTCATTTGTGTGCCAAAAAAGCAGCACCCTCCTTTTGATTGTGATCCAGCTTTAGAAACAGGCAAAGGCCGGTGCCGTGGCTCATTTGGCTAATCCTCCGGCCTGCAGTGCTGGCATCCCATAGGGGCACTGGTTCTAGTCCCGGTGGCTCCTCTTCCAGTCCAGCTCTCTGCTGTGGCCTGGGAGGGCAGTGGAGGATGGCCCAAGGGCTTGGGCCCCTGCATCTGCATGGGAGACCAGGAGGAAGCACCTGGCTCCTGGCTTCAGATCAGCACAGTGCTGGCCATAGTGGCCATTTGGGTAGTGAACCAATGGAAGGAAGACCTTTCTCCCTCTGTCTCTCTCTCTCACTGTCTATAACTCTACCTGTCAAATAAAAAGAAAAAAAAAAAAAAAAGAAACAGGCAAGAGAAGATTGCAGTGGTCTCTGCAATGAGGGCCTTCTAGAATGATCTATTCTAGGCACGGACTTTTTCTTCCTAGCTCCCTGTATATCAAGTGTGAAAAAACAGGATATTCTCACTGGTTGTATTTATTTCTGCTGATGCTCTCTGGTGTCTGTACACTTGTTTGTCATTTTTCTTCCTCAGAATCTGTGTCAAAGTAATCCATTATTTTCAATGTTCTCTTAGGATAACAGATCAAACCATAACAGCACAGGCATGGAAACAAAACGCTGGGTTTATAAACAAAGCACATTTTTGGCTGCCGTGGACTTGGCTATCTTCATATCTCACAGAGCAGCCTGTTTGGAGAGAAAGCTGCTTCCCACACACGCTTCAGGTAGGAAAAGACGTTAACACTGCAACATGGTCCTAATGAAAAGTGACGTTACGTGTTTGACATCCCACTCACCTGTCCCCCCCCCAGTGCTGCCATAAGAACCTTTCTGGGAAGCCTTTCACTTATAAGAAGGGGTGAAATTGTGGGGCTGGCGCTGGGGCACAGTGGGTAAAGCCACCACCTGCAGTGCTGGCATCCCATATGGGCACCGGTTCAAGTCCCGGCTGCTCCTCTTCCGATCCAGCTCTTTGCTACAGCCTGGGATTGCAGCAGAAGATGGCCCAAGTCCTTGGGCCCCTGCACCCACGTGGGAGACCCGGAAGAAGCTCTTGGCTCCTGGCTTCGGATCGGCACAGCTCCAGCCGTTGTGGCCAATTGGGGAGTGAACCAGCGGATGGAAGACCTCTCTCTCTGTCTCTGCCTCTCCTTCACTCTCTGTGCAACTCTGACTTTCAAATAAATAAATCTTTATTAAAAAAAAAAAAAAGCACTGGTCTAATTAAAAAAAAAAAAAAAAGCTGAAATTTCCAGAACCTTAGTTTCCACTTTCTGAGCTGGAATAAGACACCAAGCTCCCTCTTTGACGTGGACAGCCCCCCTGTAGCCAGAAGATCCCCAAGATCCCCTGTCGGCAGATGCCATGGGCTCAGGATCTGGCTCTGCCTCTCAATGCTTTTTCTACCACCTCACAGAATTTTCCACATTCGTCTTTCACCACAGGTTCCATGGCAAGCCAGTATATGACAGCTGGCAGAAAGTGCACGTGGCTTCATACCCCGCAGGTCCCTTGGTCGGCTCTGGGGCATAAAGTGCCAACAGCCCAGAGATGCTAACAGCACAAAATGAAAGAGGGATTTTACTCAATGAGCAGCCCCTGGCCCCTGGGCAGGGCCTCTGGCCACGTGGACAGCTAATTTCAGCTGTGGATAACAATGGCAGAAACACATTTTTAAACTCTTGCACTTCTCTGTTCTCTCAGGACCAGGATGATAGAGGATCTGCCAATTGATATCTTGGCAAAGTTAACATCCAAACTCCCTCCGAAGCTCAGTGTCTCAACAAAGTTTCTCCCTCGCACAAAACAACAACACAAACTTTTTAAAGGACGCCACCCAGAGATATTATGGAAACACATCAGAAGTACACAGATAAGCGCTCCAAAATCTAGCTGGACTCCATCTATCTCCTTCCTTGTTCTTGGAGTCTGGACCACACCGTCATGTGCAGGAGGCATCCTGCAGGCTCAGACTTGCTTCCCAAGGTGCGTTGTCTATCCCATCCTAGACACACTTAAGGTGCAAGAGTGGTGCCAAGGTGTTGGCAGCTCCTGCTGCCACCAACAAGCGACATGGGACCCAGGTCAGAGCAACTGCTAGTCTGTGCAGAACCACCTATGCTAGGACTCAAGGAGCCTGGCCACACAGAATTTTGAAACAAGAACCCAAGAGGCCATCCCAGTGCCTGCCAAACTTGAATGCGCATGCCAGCCACCTGAAGATCTTATATCACAATGCAGATTCAGTGGCTGTAGGGGTGGGGCTCCAAGGACTTAGGCTATCTTCTATTGCTTTCTCAGGTGCATTAGCAGAGAGCTGGATGGGAAGTGGAGCAGCTGGTCGAACCGGCACCCACATGGCATGCCAGTGCTGCAGGCCAGGGCTTTAGCCTGCTGTGCCTTGGTTTCTGAGGATCTCCCAGGGGGTGTTGGTGGTTTAGGGCCACATGGGGTGCTTCAACAAGACTACGGAAAATGCAATTAAATGTTTGGTTTTGGGCCCGGGGGTGTGGGAGTGCACCGGGTTTCTCCACAATGCCGGCATCCTCATATGAGTGTTCGTTCCACTCATGCCTGCTCTACTTCCAGCACCCTGCTACTGCAGGGCTGGCGTCTGATATGGGTGAGGGTTCGAGACCTAGCTGCTCCACTTCCAATCCAGTTCTTCACTAATGTGCATGAGAAAGCACCAGAAGATGGCCTGAGTCGTGGGACCCCTGCCATCTACATGGGAGACCCAGATGGAGTCCCAGGATCCTGGTTTTGGCCTGGTGCAGTCTGGCTGTTATGCACATTTGGGGAGTGAACTAGTGGGTGGAAGTCCTCTCTCTCTCTCCCTCTCCTCCTCTGTCACTCTTTCAAATAAATAATAAAAAAATAAAATATTTTTTAAAAAGATTACTGGGGTTGGTACTGTGGCACAGTGAGCAAAAGCCACCACCTGCAGTGCCGGCATTCCATATGGGCGCAGGTTTGAGTCCCGGCTGTTCCACTTCTAATCCAGCTCTCTGCTATGGCCGGGGAAAGCAGTAGAAGATGGCCCAAGTCCTTGAACCCCTGCACCCATGTGGGAGACCTGGAAGAAGCTCCTGGCATCGATCAGCCCAGCTCCAGCTGTTGTGGCCATTTGGGGAGTGAACCAGCAGATGGAAGACCTCTGTGTGTGTGTGTGTGTGTGTGTGTAACTCTGTCTTTCAAATAAAAGATTATTTTGGTGCAAAAAAGTGTGAAATCTTTGTTTTCCTTTTTTTTTATAATATGTACTTTGTGCACAGACTTCCTAAAGACCTCACTCACCCACACCTCAAAATTTTTTGCAACAAAATATCTTTTGACTCTATTTTTCCGTGAAATTTTTGCAGTGCCCTGGTCCTCTGGGCTGCAGAGGACCCTCTATGATCAGACAGGATTGCCAAGTTCAGCAACTTGATGGAGGTCACTGGGCTGGCTGAGAAACCAGAAGACTAGCTTTCAGTCCTAACTCTGCCTTGTCTACCCCGTGCTGCCCCCCTAGAGAGCAAAGAGTCCTAAAACAAAGCAAATAATAGAGAATCTGGGATCCATTGAAAAGGTTAGGGTTGGGACAGCCGTGGCTGCAGCGGAAACTGAACGCTGCCATTAGTGCACGGGGCCCCGGTACGGTGACCTCCAAGCAAGGCAGAGTCAGCTCCGAGGGCTGCTAAGAGCTCTGGGGGCTGCGCTGTTTCACGACTCCTCATTTAGGGGAGTCTCTGGGGCCATGGATTCGGCGTCATGCGTTTTTGTGGCTAACCGGTAATGCATTTCCTCTTCCTTTCAATTATTCAATAAATGTATCTTCCCAGTTAAGCTTTTCTGTCCTGACAGTCAATTTGTCCTACTGTGCTTCTCCAAGTTGGCAGGAGCGCGTTTTAAAGAGGCGTTTTGTATTGCACAGTGTGTTCTGAGCTTGCCAAGCGAAGAAATTTGCTGAGGTTGAAAGAAATACAAAAGTGCAAATTGACTAGTCTTACTTAAATCTATTCATTACACTTCGGGGTTTAAAAAATATTCCTCCTCATGTGATTATAAAAATAATGTAGCATGCTTTTAAGAGACAAGCAAATTAAAATTATACCACGTACTGTACAGTGGGAAAACAGGGTGAGTTTACTGCATGTCAATTATACCTCAATAAACTTTAATTCTCGTTTTAAGATTTGAAGGTAGATGAAGGAAAGTTTGCTAGACTGTTTAAAAAGATCTATTTATTGAAAGGCAGTGTGACAGAAAGAGAGGGAAGGAGAAAGAGAGAAAGAGACAGACAGATACAGACCGTCTAGCCACTGATTCACTCCCCAAATGGCCACAACAGCCAGGGCTGGGCCAGGCAGAAGCCAGGAGCTCCATCTGGGTCTCCCTTGTGGGTGGCAGGGAGCTGGACTGGAAGTGGAGCAGCCAGGTCTTGAATTGGCACTCAGTATGGGATGGTGGCCCCAAGTTTGTGAGATTTTAATAGAGCTCTGTTACAAGTTCTCAGGGAGACAGGCTCTTTTCTGTACTTTACAAAACCAACATGTAACACCTACCACCTTTGGCAATATTTAGCAAAATAACAATGGTGTTCCCTTGACCTGGTGTGTAAGGGTTTAGTCTACAGAGACAATGGAACAACTCCGTGGTCTGCACTACAAGTTCGGAAACAACCCACCTGTAATGATTAGGGCACTCGTTTTATCAGTTCGGCACATCCACACAAAGGAAAATACCACAGCCATAAAAAAAATACGCTGTTGGGGCTGGCACTGTGGCGTGGTAGTTAAAAGCCACAGCCTGCAGTGCCAGCATCCTATATGGGCACCGGTTCGAGTCCCAGCTGCTCCACTTATGATCCAGCTGCCTGCTAATACGTCTGGGAAAGCAGCAGAAGATGGCCCAAATGCTTGAGCCATGCTTCATGTACCCTAGAAAAGGAATCTATGGTTCTACACCATCAAAAAGCAAAGCACTCCTGTCACTCAAATTGCAAACCAACAGCAAACATCACACAACAGGAGGGAAAGGCAAAGGGATTATTTACAAAGGATATAATTACCTCGCCAGAGAACACAGACAGCCAGCTGAAAAAAAGGCCCTCGTGGGGCTTACTCCCTACAAGGTCATTACTGCAGCAACCTCAAACAGCTCACAGACATCAAGAAAACCGTGGGGGGCACCCATCCAACCACCTGTATCTTTCTGAACCAAATCCCCTAGAAATGTACACTGTCAGCATCCGATGTTTACACGATTCTACTTTCTAGTTATTTTCCCTACTTATTTGTGCAAATGACAGAGTCACAAAGCCTTCAAGACCCCAAAAGGACTGCTGGTTGTAGCCAAATGAGAAAGATAACCTACTTTAACAGAAAATGGCAACGTTAACACAGGACCCATAACTAGAAAGCCAGAAACACACAGAAGGGCCACATTTCTGAGAATCAACATTCAATTTTTTTCCATGCTTTTAGCAGTGTCCTGTATTTATTTATTTTTATTTATTTCAAGGGCCAGCACTATAAAGTCACTGCCTGCAGTGCTGGCAACCTATATAGGCATCGGTGTGAGTCCTGGCTGTTCAACTTCCAATCCAGCTTTCTGCTATGTCCTGAGAAAGCAATGGAAGACGGCCCAAGTCCTTGGGCCCCTGCACCCATGTGGGAGAGCTGGAAGAAGCTCCTGGCTCCTGGAGTAGGACTGGCCCAGTTCCAGCTGTTGTGGCTATTTGGGGGAGTAAACCAGTGGATGGAAGACCTCTCTCTCTTTGCTTTTCACTCTCTGTAACTCAGCCTTTCAAATAAATAAATAAAATCTTTAAAGACAAAACAAATAAACAAAAAGCACAAACTGAGCTACTGAACTCATCTAGCAATACTTTCAACTCCCCCAAGGTTCAGAGTCTTGTATCTCCCAGACTCTACACTGCAATGGTGCACCCTCTCAAAAACACACATCTCTTCACTTTCCTCCACTCTCTTTTCTTGAAATCATTACACAAAGACCAGTTTGTTCCATTAGCAGATTCAATTACTAGAACGAATGGAAGGATGACATTCAGTCTTGCAGCTCTTCTTCTCGGTCACTGAAATTCTACAAATAAATTGAGGAAAACCCACTGTTTGTTCAAGGCAAATTAATTTCCAAACACTGCAAGAGTGGAAGATCAGGGGGATGATGGGTGCTTGGCAGGGCTCAAAGAAATTCCATTTTGTGCTTGTCATGTTGTGTAAACATTAATTACCATCTGGGAGGCTAAGCTCCAGGCTGAAGGCTGTATCACAAACCTCTGAGGACCTACAGGGTTCTCAGTGAAAAGCAAAAGCCTAAATAGGGAAAAAAAAAAAAAATACCCACGGCATCTGCCAAAATGCCACCAGATTACAGGCTGCTGTTATCAGAGAAGCTACTTTGGGTATCGTTGGGTTTATCAGATTAACCCTGGATAGGGGTTAATCTGACAGGGATTATAGACACAGTGGCACACTGCTGATGAGTGCGCTTCACTTGTTTCCAGTTCATTCTTCCTAAGCCTCACACCAAAACCGGCATCAATTCAGATGCACATGCCCATGTTCCTGATGACTTAAGACCACAAACCTGCCAAGGAGGGGAGCCTCCAACTGATGGTAGAGGCTGGAGAGAGACCTGAGTGGCCGCAGGTTACAGAAGGAAGGGCCCCCGAGATGTAAGCCAACCTGGGCTCACATTTGATTTCTTTTGTAGCCTTTTGCAAGTAGGAACAATGAAAGACTGTGTAGATGAAGGATCAAAATTAGGACGATAGCAACAGACCAGGAGCCACTGGGGGTGGGAATCGGAGCCTCGAAAAGTCTTAATAAAACTGCAACAGCGCCAAGGTTCCACATCATTCTGGTATCTTCATGGGAGCAGAAGACAAGCTCGCGTGATGCTGCCCCATGTGTCCAGCACTGCGCCAGGGCCCCAGGATGGGCAGATGGACAAGGCACAGCCCCTGCTTTCCAGGAATTGGCAGTAGGGGAGGCACGGAAGAAAACCCGAGAACTGGGGTCTTTAACTTCAGTGTGCGGTGTCTGTACAGTCCAGAGAGCCCTCTCTCCAACTGAGGCGAGCTACCGACACTGTGCGGAGGACTCTGCTCTGTGACATGTTCCCGCCAGCCCCAGGGATTACTCTTAGGCCCCCAGCAACTGAACCATGTGCAGAGGACTGGCAGGAAGCTCAGGGTGTGAAGGGTGAGACCCGCAGTCACTTCTGAGAAGGGGAAAACGCCAAATACCAGTTTCCGGGCAAGCCCAGGAGTTTGGGGTCCTACCAGCTTTATATTCATTTTTTATCAGCTGGCTTATGTGGACAAGATCATCTCCTGCTTTGGTTTCCATCCCTGGCGCTCCCTGCCCTAGCCTAACCCCTCTCCTAGCTGGTGCAGCAGTGATTGGCTGCTCACCGAGCACCTGTATGACAGCAGCTTCTACCACGTGCACACACCCGAGCACAAGCGCTCTTAAAACCAGTGCACACTCCAAACTGAAGCTCTCCTGGGTCTGGAGAGTCCTACCAAGGAAAGGCTCTCAAAGGACTTTCAACCAAACACACCTGTGTGCATTCAACAATGCGCATTGGCCTTGAATAAACAGCAAACCTAAGGACAAGGCTATGCTCAAAGTAAGTCACAGCAGGCCGGCGCCGCGGCTCGCTAGGCTAATCCTCCGCCTTGCAGCACTGGCACCCTTGGTTCTAGTCCCGGTTGGGGCACCGGATTCTGTCCCGGTTGCCCCTCTTCCAGGCCAGCTCTCCACTATGGCCCGGGAGTGCAGTGGAGGATGGCCCAAGTGCTTGGGCCTTGCACCAGCATAGGAGACCAGGAGAAGCACCTGGCTCCTGGCTTCGGATCAGCCCAGTGCGCTGCCCGCAGCGGCCACTTGGGGGATGAACCAACGGAAAAAGGAAGACCTTTCTCTGCCTCTCTCACTGTCCATTCTACCTGTCCAAAAAAAAAAAAAAAAAAAGTCACAGCACACACACCTTACACTGGGACACAACAGGGAAAACTCTAGGTGTATTCTGGAGATTTTCCCAAGAGGTGTGACCAAGGCACTGAAAGTTGAATTATAATTTTAGATCTTTGGTTTCTTTAAAAAAAAAAAAAGTCTTCTTAGTATCTAATCATCCTACCTTTCACATGAGGAATAATCAAGTGACGAGGCAGGCAGCCCTCCTGCCAGTATTTCATTACCAAGTATAAATGAGGCCTAGAGCTCACAGATGGGGTACGCTTACAGACCCGACACCTCCGGTCCGGGACCGTTGTCCTCTGCTAACACCTAGTGGCATCGCTGGGGTGCCTGCTGTCTGGCTAACCTGACCCACAGACACCTGCTGAGGCAAACACTCTTTGGTGTAATGTGCCCTTGTCATTTTACCTGTTAACATAACAGGGCATTTTTTGTTTCCTGGAATTTGTAACCTAGCTTTTGTATCAACATGTTTGTGAAATGATAGGGCTGTGCAAAAGGCATCTCACTAATAAGTTTCACACTCGGAAAAATTACTGTGCCCATTCAGGCTGGTGAACAACTGGCTCTAGGCTAAACTCTACTTCCCACATGTTGAACTTCCCCAAAGACGATTTTCTCAAGGTCAGGGGTAAAGCAAGTACAGATCTAGTCAACACACCTCCAGTCAGGGCCCAAGTGCATGGCGGGACGGTGAAGTCGCCACTTCAGTAGCACCTGGTTTGAGTCCCGGCTACTGTTTCTGATGCAGCTTCCTGCTTATATAATAGACACCCCAGGAGGCAGCAGGTGGCGGATCAGGAACTTGGGTTCCTGCCACCCGAGTGGAAGACCCAGATTGAGTTCCTGATCGCTGGCTTTGCTCTGGCCCAGTCCTGGCTGTTGTGAGCAGCTGAGGAGTGAGCCAGCAGAGAGAAGATCTCTATCGCTCTGCCTTTCAAATACAGTGGAAAACAATACAAAACAAAAAAGAACAACAATAACAACAAACTTTTGGTCACCTGCCTTCCTACTTTGCACACTAGCTTCCTGTTTCATCTGGTTGTGGGCACGCGTGAATCACGGAGACCCCTCTGGAAGAAAGGCTGGGTGGGGTATGCCATGGTGAGCTGTGGGAACTTGCATTTCTGAAGTATTGTCCTCCGCCCTCTGGTACCAGACATGAAAACTCCCTGCTCCCAAGCTTCCTCTAAACCCTGCAGGGCTATGAGGCGCCACCAAGCTGCTGGCCGGCCAAGCTCCAGCTGTCCGTGGCTCCCTGTCTCTCTCACCGCTTCCGAGTCCGAAGAACAGGTGCACTTTATTCTTCTGTCCTACAAGAGTCACCTGCGTCACCCCTCTGCCAATGTCTTTCCCTCAAGTCACTCTCCCATCAGGTCCAGGTGTCAGAAGGGCCCGCATGAACCCTGGGAGGCATGAGTGAAGCAAGGCTTTGCCATGCCCCGACTCAGTGATGTTCTGGAGTGGAAGACGACAGGACAAGCAACCCCAGAGCCCCGTGCACGCAGCCAGCTCTGGCCCTGAGCTCGCCTTGCACCAACAGAACCGCAGGGGAGGCGGTGGGGAGACAAGCAGAGACTCTGTGACCTCTGTCAGTTTCTCTCCCGGTCCCCAGAGCTGTGGCAGTGTGTAGACCTCCAGCACATATCCTAAATGCAATCAGTCCCTCCCCTAGGTCGCTCCTGTCCTGTTGCCAGTCCTTTACCGTGGGGCAGTGGGCTCTGGCTTGGGAAACTTCTGCCTTTGGCAATGCGCGCTCCACCAGCCTTCAGGCCTGCCTGTCTGTTTGAGGACAGACACCAACAGCCCCTCCAAGTCTGTTCACACAGCCTGCGAGGGCCGTGGGGCCTGGGTGCTGCCAGTGGCCTACAAGCTGTCTGCGAAGCTTGTGTGTGAGCGCTGCAGATGCCTCTAAGCATATATCCATGAAAGCTGCCATCCTCCTATCACGGAGCCTTTGATTCCTTAAAGAAGTAGTGGCGGGGAAAAGAGGACTCTCAGGGTTTCTTGAAGCTTTGACCTTTCTGATCCCGAACTACACGGATGTATGATGCAGCGTCACGATTCCAAGCGCCGACCACAGACCGGCAACACCAGCAGCGTGCTGGTTGTCAGAAAGGTCAATCCATGGACTTCGTCCCGAGGCACAGTGAAGTCTGGGCAGCCCTGCTCCATAGCACTGCAAGGACTGCTCGAGCCCCACTGCGGAGAGACGCGATCCACGGCTGCCAATCCTTTTCCGTGTCTCCATCCAGCCTTGGAAAATATTTCCGTCATTCCTTCCCAGGGTGGCTTCTCTACAGCCTGCCCACTGTGTACGGCGGGGTGCTGGGAGAGAGGGGGTGCCATTCACTGGAAGAGGAGCTGCCTCGACACTGGGCATGTTCCTGAGAGCCGCAGCAGCGAACTCTGGCTCCTTGCGCCACTTTCCATCCTGGCTCCAGGCGGCCTCATTGGATCACCTCTGTGCAGACCAAGGAATTAGAGAGTCTCACCTCAAGCACAGTCATGAGCCACTTTCTTTCTTTCTTTTTTTTTTTTTGACAGGTAGAGTGGGCAGTGAGAGAGAGAGAGACAGAGAAAGGTCTTCCTTTGCCATTGGTTCACCCTCCAATGGCTGCCGAGCTGCGGCTGGCGCATCGCGCTGATCCGAAGGCAGGAGCCAGGTGCTTCTCCTGGTCTCCCATGGGGTGCAGGGCCCAAGCACTTGGGCCATCCTCCACTGCACTCCCTGGCCACAGCAGAGAGCTGGACTGGAAGAGGAGCAACCAGGACAGAATCTGGTGCCCCGACCGGGACTAGAACCTGGTGTGCCGGTGCCGCAGGCGGAGGATTAGCCTAGTGAGCCACGGCGCCGGCCATGAGCCACTTTCTAGGACCTTGGGGCTGTCACACAGAAGATGAAGTTGATTTATCAGAACTGGCATCACTCAAAGAACCCGGACCAACAGACGTGTACTGTAGAGCCACGTTTCAACCTGAAATGCAGTGCGCTGCCTTATAGGAGAACCAATGCTCCTTATTGAAGTGTCCAAGAGAATGCTGAACCACCACGGTAAGAACTCAGGAGGTGTGGGGCTGGCACCATGGCACAGCAGGTTAAAGCCCTAGCCTGCAGTGCTGGCCTCCCTATGTGGGTGCTGGGTCAAGTCCCGGCTGCTCCACTTCTGATCCAGCTCTGTGCTAGGGCACCTGGGAAAGCAGAGGAGGATAGCCCAAGTTCTTGGGTCCCTGTACCCATGTGGGAGACCCAAAGGAAGCTCCTGGCTCCTGGCTTCAGATCGGCTCAGCTCCAGCCATTGCAGCAATTTGGGGAGTGAACCAGTGGATGGAAGACCTCTCTCTGTCTCTACCTCTCTGTGTAACTCTTTCAAAAAAAAAAATCTTTAAAAAGAAAAACTCTGAGGTGTGAATTACCCAATGGGCAGGCCTGGACTAGATAGTTCCCTGCTGCTGTAAGACTGCTCTCACCCTTTCTGGAAGAACATCACTTTCTCATTTTCCTCCACCTTCCAGAACTTGGTCCTCTCAAATATCACTAGTAGGTTAATGACCACTCTCTTCTGGATTTGCAGAATCCAGATAAATGCCACATCTTAAATAGTTGTAATTTAAGAACTCCTACACCAAATGATATCACATATAACCATCTTGAGGAATAGAAGGAGTAAAAGTGCTTATCCCCAGCTAGGATGCTTACAAAGTTCAAAGATAAAAAAAAAAAAAAAAGGGAGGGGGGTGAAGGGGAGTGCTTTGTGGTTCCCTATATTTCAAGTAAGTTTTTGAAAAAAAGATTTTCGGGCCAGTGCTGTGGCTCACTTGGCTAAACCTCCACCTGCGGCACTGGCATGCCATATGGGTGCCGAGTTTCAGTCCCAGTTGCTCCTCTTCCAGTCCAGCTCTCTGCTGTGGCCCGGGAAGGCAGTGGAGGATGGCCCAAGTGCTTGGGCCCTGCACCCACGTGGCAGACCAGGAGGAAGCACCTGGCTCCTGGCTTTGGATCAGCGTAGTTCTGGCTGTAACTGCCATTTGGGGGATGAACCAGCGGAAGGAAAACCTTTCTCTCTCTGTCTCTCTCTCACTATCTAACTCTATCTGTCAAATAATAAAATAAAAAAATTTAAAAAAGATTTTGTTTATTTGAGAGGTAAAGTTATAGACAGAGAGAAAGGTCTTCCATCGCTGGTTCACTTCCCACTGATCACAAAGACTGGAGCTTGGGTTGATCCAAAGCCAGGAGTCAAGAGCGCTTCTTCCAGGTCTCCCACATGGGTGCAGGGCCCCAAGCACTTGGGCCATTTTCTACGGCTTTCCTAGGCCATCAGCAGAGAGCTAGCTGGATCAGAAGTAGGGCAGCTGAGACTTGAACCGGCGCCCACATGGGATGCCAGCACTGCAGACGGCAGCTTTACCCGCTACACCACAGCACTGGCCCCATAACTTATTTTTCTTTTAAAGACAGTCTGCCAGTCCTTACATTTTGTCTGTAAACTAAAACTACAAAATAGTTTGGAGACAAACTATTCATGCAATACATTTTGGATAGGAAAATAAAATCTTGCCACCATATCATTTTATTATTCTCAATGTATCATAACAAAAAGGAAAACATTCAGATAAAGATTTTGAAGCTGCATGTCTGTAAGGCCTGGAAGCTGGAGAGACGGTGATGACTTCAGCCTGGTGGAGACCACCCATTCCCCGAAGGAACCTTTCCCATGGGAATGCTGCCAATCACCTTCTAGAAAGCAAAGACTGGGACATTTTTTTTTTTTTTTAACTAAAAGCATCTTAGGGTTTGTTTGTTTTTTAGAGAGGGAGAAGGAGAGAGAAAGCTCTCATTAGCTGGCTCATAGCCTAAATGCCCGCAATGGCTGGGGCTGGACCAGGCTGAAGCCAGGACCTGGGAACTCCATCCTGGCCCCCCACAAGGATGGTAGGAACCCGACTCTCTTAGCCATCGCCTGCTGCCTCCCAGGGTGCACAGTGGCAGGACGCTGGATTTGGACTCAGACCCATGCATTCAACGTGGAACCCAAGCATCTTAACCCTGAAGCCAAACCCTTGCCAACAGCAGGAGAGCTGGAGTGAGTGACCAACACTGCAGTGTTGCCTCCTACCTTCAGTTATACTCCTGGAAGGGAAATGCTGTCAGAGAACCAGCTGAGCCTTGGGTCATGTCCTGCCACAGTGACTTCAACTTCCCTACTAATACCTGGACTGGATCTTCAGACATGAGTTCGAAAAGGGATGGCAGAAAGGACTATGACACTCATTGTGTCTTCTGCCACCTGGGGATTGTATCTGCCTGGCCATTCTACCATGCCCTCTAAGTCAACATGACTAAAACCAAGCCCATCCCCTTCCCCGACCCCGTTCCTGGTTGACCTGGCCCCATCCAGATAACATCAGAATCCCAGCATAGATCTGTGTCCCTCTCACATTAACCAGTGGTTCATGCATAAGTTCCTGCTTACCGATGCCTCTTAAGACAAACAAAACAATGGTTTCAGAATCGACCCATTGCACTAGCAGCCCGAGTGAGCTATTTACGCGAATCAGATCACACTGTCAACCCCCAGCGTGAGTCTCCAAGGGCGTCCCATCACACAGCTCCTCGCTGTGGGCTCTGCGGGACTCTCATCAGCTTCCAGCACGCTCTGAGTGCTCGGCGCTCCTGCTCATGTGCCCTTGCACACTCGGACCTGCTCACTTCCAAATCCCATTGTCCCAAGCCCCATTTCTGTCAAGCCAGCGTGATAACCCTCCTCCAGTTCCCACAACCTCTGCTCACCACCACCTCTGACGAACTGCTGTTCTATAGCTCGTGCCCTTGGGACTTTACAGGTTCCAGACTCTTATATGAACAAATCAACTATTCTTATTATATGACAAACAATAAATTACATTTTATTATAAAAAGGTTAAACAAATACTCTTGGACTTGAATAACCAAACTTGATGCTATCTGTATCTTAATGCACACAGCCACCTTATTGAGGAAGAAGGAACTATTTAAACCTTAGCATTTTTTTTCAATTCTGAACACAGTGCCTTCTTGAGTGAGCACTTGATAAATAGTTGATTTCTTTAACTACATAATACTCAGTTTGCAGCATCTAAGCAGGTTTATTTAGAACTGCAATTCAAAAGGAAAAAAAAATCAGCATAATGAGAAAAATACTCAATAAACAATTACACATAAAGCCAGAAAAATCTTGTCTCTTTGGAGTCATTTCCATAATTGGACATTATCCTGCAATAAAATAATAGTATATGTAGCAGCAGCAAATGTAAAATAATTGGAAACCATTATGAAGTTTAAGGATCCATTTTCAATATATAACAAAACTAATGTATTTTGAATCATAAAGATTCTAATAGCTTGGTTGTTTTCATATGGCTAAAAAAAAAAAAAAGGCAAAAAACCCACAACAACAGAGGATGCAAAGCATAGCCCAGTAAGAGAGCTGTAGGAATCCTCAAAGGCAGGTGTGCCCATGGTCTGCAGGCTTGGGAGCACAGACCTTCGT
Source organism: Sylvilagus floridanus (assembly GCA_949820135.1). Taxonomy (NCBI): domain Eukaryota; kingdom Metazoa; phylum Chordata; class Mammalia; order Lagomorpha; family Leporidae; genus Sylvilagus; species Sylvilagus floridanus. Next base: position 8,941,941 of record OX463234.1, on the reverse strand, counting down.
GTGCACAGAGAGAAAGCAACACGAAAATGCCGACGGTTGTCAACCCAGGGAACAGCTATGGGGAGACACCCGGATGCTTTTCAACCTTCTGTTGTCTTTACGTTTCCAACAGGACGTGGGGTTTAAATCCAGAAATGTGCTACAAAATCTGATAAGTGTGCCATCAGCGGGGAACAGGATATGCTCGTTATGGGCAAACCAAAGTAAAATTCTTGTTTGTTTGTTTTAAATTAGCCAAAGAGAACTGCTAAACACCAAATAGGAAAATTACGTAGCAGTGAACAGCAAAGAGCAGCAGGCTAGCAGCGATGGCACCAGAATGGCTAAGCTCAGAGGAGCATGAGGATGGAGAGGATAAACAGCCTTGTGCTTTATAAAATCTCTACAACAGATGGGGCCGGCGCTGTGGCGTAGCCGGTAAAGCCGCCGCCTGCAGTGCCGTCATCCCATATGGGCACCGGTTTGAGTCCCAGCTGCTCCACTTCCGATCCAGCTCTATGCTGTGGCCTGGGAAAGCAATGGAAGATGACCCAAGCCTTTGGGCCCCTGCACCTACATGGGAGACCCAGAAGAAGCTCCTGGCTCCTGGCTTCAGATTGGCTCAGCTCCAGCCGTTGCAGCCAATTGGGGAGTGAACCAGCGAATGGAAGACCTCTCTCTCTCTCTCTGCCTCTGCCTCTCCTTCTTTCTCTGTGTAACTCCAACTTTCAAATAAATAAATCAATCTTAAAAAAATAAATCTATAGCAGCAAAACACTACTGGGACACACAGACATGCACCCCCTTATGCCCTATCCACCATATATCAAACTTGGGGACTACAAAATAAAAAATAAAGATTTATTTTGTTTTCACATCAGTGACTTTTGCAAAATGCCAGAGTTGTGAACAGTGTTTTAAAGCGGCGGACAAATGACTGATTGTACAATTTCATAATTCATGGTCTTCCTGAGAGAACCTGAAACGTGTCACTGCAGTGGGACCTGGGGACGAGGAAAAGACAGCGAGGCGGGACGGACCACACGCGGTCAGAATGCTCAGGAGGGTGACCCAGACTCTCCTCTCCAGCTCTCACTGGCCCAGAAGCACCGATTAAACGTGAGACCTGGACTCTGTCGCAGGGACAAGCTCCTTTTGTGGGAGAAAGGCATTGCACCAACACTGAAGACAATGCCAAGTGACAGCTCACACCCGCCACTCACACACACTAACCCCCGGCCAAATACACAAAGAAACTGTCACAGGCGACACGACAGGGTCTTCGAGTCCTTGCTGCTTTTCCACCTCAAATGTACCACTGTCCTCCAGCTTGTACAGAGCCTCGCTCTTCGGTCCCCCTGTGGCACGCTCCTGGTGGCCACGTGGAACTGAACCTGCGCGTGCCTGGTCTTGAACTCTCGGCCGTGAACCCAAAAGCAGAACTGAGGAACCTCTGAAATCCTCCTCACCTTAAAGTCAGGCCAGAAACGGGGAGGGAAAGCCAAGAGCTGGATGCTGCATCCCCAGAGTGGGGCTGCGCTGGTGGCCCCAGTGGGCCACTGAGGACAGATGTGTCTGGACCTCGCCGCAGACCCGTGGCCTGGAGTCATGCACTCTGGGAAGATCTGTTTGTAACTAAGACACTGGTTACGTTGCCTTAGACTCTGACTTACCACATATGTAAGTTATCCCCCTCACAGCAACCACACTTGGCCAAATGATTCCACTTGAACTTTGCTGTTTTCAAAGCACAGGAACTAGAATTTGACTATCTCCTGGGAAATGTGTGTGTGTGTGTGTGTGTGTGTGTGTGTATAAAATGTCCCAGGCCAGCATTGTGGTTTAGCCACCTCTTGCAACACCAAAGTACCACCAGCTGTTCCACTTCCAATCCAGCTTCCTGCTGATGTGCCTGGAAAGCAGTGGATCAAGACTCAAGCACTTGAGTCCCTGCTACCTTCAGTTCCCGGATCCTGCTATTGGGCAGGATCATCTGGGGCACGAGCCAGCAGATGGAAGATCTCTCAGTCTCTGTCATTCTGCCTTTCAAAGGAATAAATAAGTAAATCTTTAAAAGAAAGAAAGAAAGAAAAATACAGCCTCTCTCTCTAACAGTTCAAAACCAGAGCAATCCGAATATGATTTGCAGGAAGGTGAGGGGAGATGTTGACGAAAGGATACACAATTACGGTGAGACCGAAGGAGTAAGTTACTGTTACAGCACACAAAATGAAACCCACCAACTGGAAAAGCCAGCTTGCCCTGCCGAGAGGGGAGAGAGGCACAGAGATCTTAGTGCCCTGGAATGCCCCACCAATTCCACAGAAACAACTAGGGGTGTTTGCCCCTCAAAACCCCAGATCAATTCATAGCAAATGCGTACATCTTTTTGGTGCAAAGAAACCCAATTTTCTGTCCGCCCTAACAAAGACGCGTGATTACAGGGCTCACAGTCTGAGGAAGAGCCACGTGGGGGAGTTTGTGTCGTGCCAGATTTCCGTTTTAAAGAAATCGAACACTGGGAAGCCCTGTGACTGGATGGGCAAAACTCACGAAATGGATTGAAAACCTGAAATAATGTGAATCCAAGTGAGGTTTCTCCCAGCCTGAATAGACCTTATACATTCTCATGACACAGTTTTGACAGGCAACAGATCAGAGTTCTAAAGTTAACTGGGTTCAAGTTCAGGCTTTGTGACTGGCCAGGTGGCTCTGAGTAACTCCACTTCTCATCTGAACCAGAGAGATGGCTGGGAACCCTGGCTTTTTTAGGGTTCTTTACTTGTGCCAAGTCTGCAATTCTATTGGCGCGTTGAACTATTTTCAGTTCAGGCCATCAGCAAATCAGATGTCTGTATATGACAGGAGGTTCAATTCATCTTGCTGGGTACAACGGAGGCCCCTCCTCCATGTTGCCCCTGAATGAGCCATCCCCAAGACACTACCCAAAGAAGAAAGAACCCAACTCCAGCAGTCAGACTTCAGAGAAATTTGCTAAATGTGAAGAGGGAACCTGTTGGGGCGCCGGATTCTGACCCGGTTGCTCCTCTTCCTGTCCAGCTCTCTGCTGTGTCCCGGGAAGGCAGTGAAGGATGGCCCAAGTGCTTGGGCCCTGCACCTGCATGGGAGACCAGGAAGAAACACCTGGCTCCTGGCTTTGGATCGGCACAGCGTGCCGGCTGTGGCGGCCATTTGGGGGGTGAACCAATGAAGGAAGACCTTTCTCTCTCTCTCTAACTCTGCCTATTAAAAAAAAAAAAGGGGGGGGGGGACCTGACGTATGAAACGCACATCCAGCTGATGGGAACTTTAAAAAAATGACTGTGGCAACCAAGTCTGTCTCTACTCACATTTATTTTCATTCTCCTAAGCAAAAATAAACTGGCCGTGAAGACGCCGAGTTTCTTGAGAATGAGTGGGTAGTATAATTTATGCATCCTTGTTTTCCAGCGCCTGGAACACTCTAAGAACTACAAGCTGCGGTTTACTGATCAAGTGAGTCACAGAATGAAGAAGCCAGGGCTGTTGTAATGCTTGCTTTACAAAGTGAATTTGTTCCAGTGTGAACATCGCGTGCTTGCCTGTAGACAATCTGGTGGACAAGAAACACGAGGTGAATGCGGAAGCCCAAACTGAGCCCTGGGGAACTCAGTAAAGGCAAGACCTCAAACATCTACCAGTGCATGGCTGGTGTGACAGCGTCCTCCAAGTCTGGCTAACCCTCCCTCACCACCTCACGGTGGCTCCCAAGCTCAAACCCTTTGAATGTCCGCTTCCAAAAGCAAATTTGAGGGGCCAGCGCTGTGGTGCAGTGGGTTAAAGCCCTGGCCTGAAGTGCCGGCGTCCTATATGGGCGCTGGTTTGAGTCCTGGCTGCTCCTCTTTCAATCCAGCTCTCTGCTATAGCCTGGGAAAGCAGTAGAAGATGGCCCAAGTCCTTAGGCCCCTGCACCCATGTGGGAGACCCAGAAGAAGTTCCTGGCTCCTGGCTCTGGATCGGCGCAGCTCCGGCCATTGCGGCCATCTGGAGAGTGAACCAGCAGATGGAAGATCTCTCTCTCTGTCTCTACCTCTCTCTCTCTGTAACTCTGTCTTTCAAATAAATAAAATACATCTTTTAAAAAAATGAAAGCAAATTTAGGATTTTCTTTCAAGGCAGATGCTGTATTTATTAGCGCATTTATAGATTTTTTCTTTTTTAAAACAATTAATTACATTTTATTAGGAAGGTATAGGAGAGACAGACAGAAAGAGAGACAGAGAGACACAGGTGGGGAGAGATGTTCCATTCTTTGGTTTACTCCCCAAGTGCCTGCAGCAGCCAGGGCTGGATTAGGCTGCAGCCAGGAGTCCTGAACTCAGTCCAGGCCCCTCATGTGGATGGCAGGGACCCAAGCTCTAGAGCCATCATCTGCTGCCTCCAAGGATGTACATTAGCAAGAAACTGGATCAGAACTGGCGTAGCCGGAACTTAAATCAGGCATTATGATCCAGAATGCAGGCATCCTTAGCAATAGCTTAACCAACTGCACCAAAAGCCCACCTCATATTCCTTAACCATTTAACATACATAAAAGCAAGCAGTCTTTACTGAGTTCCAGCATTAAAAAAAAAAAAAACAAACAAAAAAAACAACACAACCTCAGCCACTGATGAAATCCTTGTGCCCTTAACCTCGATTGTGGTTTTAATTGTACCTGATTTTCAGGAACACTTACGTAACGGTGTAACACAACTGACTATAAAACTAGGTGAACACGCAATGGAATAAACCTCATCTTAGAAAGGAGTTCAACGAATGGCTGACAGCTCAGGGCAGAAGTTATAATGGCTCAAACCGCCTTATTTATTGATATGCACAGTTTTGAGCGACCGTATGCTTTTGGCTCATTCACTCAGCCAAGTGGATGAAGCACTGACCGTGAGCTAGGTATTGGGGATGGAAGAGAAACAGGAGGGGATGCGAGCACTCTCCTGGCGGAACTCGCAGCTGAATGGAGGAAAGCCATAGACAGCTATCAGGCAAGGCAGGAGCAGCTCGAATAAGGGGTTCACAAAGGTCTCTGAAATCCCAAGGAAGGACTAACTTGCAAGGATGGAACAGGAACCCCCAGAGCTTAGCAAGCTGAAAAGAAGGGTTGAAAGGGGTACAGAAAAAATTGGGACATCAACAGCACCCAGTGGGAGGCCTTACGCTTACTCCCTAAGGACTTCTAGAAACCTGTTCCTACTAAGCCTTGCCTCTCCTTTCCTGCATGGGAAAATAGTATGTGGATTCGCTTTTGCAGGGAGCTCAAATTAGTTAAAAGCAACACGAATGTAAGTTCTGACTGTCTTCAGAGTATGTAACTGAGGGGTGGGCATAAGACACCAGTAAGGAGGCCCCATTCCACATCAGAGTACTGGGCTCAAGGCCTGGCTCTGCTCCTGATCCCAGCTCCCTGCTAACGTGTGTCCTGGGGGGCAGCAGATGATGGTGCTCAAATGGTTGGGTCCCTGCCACCCCTGTGGGAGCCCTGTGTGGAGCTCCTGACTCCCAGTCCTGACCTGGCCCAGCTGTGGCCATTACAAGCCTTGGAGAAGTGACCCAGCAGGCAGGGGCTCTGTCTCTTTCGAATAAACAAGATAGAAAACCAGCAGACATCCTTTAAAAATGGCTAAGTGCTCAAAGCACCAGGGTGCTTCAAACAGTTCATGGAAAATGTATATTATGAAAAAACTACGCATGTGGCGGGAGGGAGGGAGAGAGAGAGATTGAGAGAGAGAGAGAGAGAAAAACAGATAGTAGAGGTGAGAGGTACTGGCCGCACTGTGGGGGTAGATGGGGCTCTGTACCTGCCTTTCTGAGGGGCGGGAACAAAGAGGACAATGAACACACTCACAGCCGGAAGGGAGGAAGAGAGCAGCATTTGAAGGGCTGGCTTTGGGAGGGGGCAGACTTGTGTCACCTGGTCCCCAGGGGAACAACTACACAGAAAAGAGAACGTAGCGCAACAAAAGGACTTTTTAAAGAAGCACAGTTACCCAGACGGCTTGGAGGGGGCGTCTGGGGTGCTCAGGCACAGACCATGGGGCCATTGGGCCAGGAAGTTACAGGAAGAAGATGCACACTTCCCACGCATGCGGAACACAGATCGCCTGTAAGATCTTCCTCCACCCAAAGAGCCTATGATTCCAGTTACTAAGAGTCAGCCCCAGGGCAGATCAATTGTTCATCACATTGTAACTTTATAGCCAGCTACACCACTAGCTCTCTGACCCTCTGAAATAAACAAAACACACACTGCACCATATAAGAAAAGCAAAAAGTGTAAGAGGTCGGGGGCAGACATTTGGCACAGCAGCCAGGCCGCCAGTCGGGACACCTGCATCCCATCCTGGAGTGTCTGGGTTCAAGTCCCAGTTCTGCTGCCCATTCCAGCTTCCTGCTAATGTACACACTGGGAGGTGGCAGGTGATGGCTCAAGTGCTTGGGTTTCTGGCTTTGACCTGGACTAGCCCTAGCTATTGTGGGCATTTGGGGAATGAACCAGTGGATGGAAGAGCTCTGTCTCTCTGCCTTTCAAATAAATAAGTCATTTTATTAAAAAATAAAAAAAAAAAAGAGAGGGAAGGAAGGGCAGGAAAAGTACCCACAAACAACTGATTGCTTCTGTTGTACCTGTATGATGCTCCCAGCAACCGGACTTGTCACTGTCCTGTCCCCCTGGGCTGTTAAAACAAACACCTCTGGGGACCAAAGGGACTGTGTTGGGCATTCATGGTTCCTTTCTTCCTTTTTTTTTTTTTTTTAAAGATTCATGTATTTATTTGAAAGACACAGTTACAAGAGGCAGAGGCAGGGAGAGAGAGAGAGGTCTTCTATCCACTGGTTCACTCCTCAGATGGCCATTAACAGTCAGAGCTGAGCTGATCTGGAGCCAGGAACCAGGAGCTGCTTCCAGGTCTCCCACGCAGGTGCAGGGGCCCATGTACTTGGGCCATCTTCTACTGCATTCCCAGGCCACAGCAGAGAGCTGGATCAGAAGAGGAGCAGCCGGGACTCAAATCGGCGGCCATGTGGGATGCCGCCACTGTACACGGTAGCTTTGCCCACCAGCCATGCCTCTTTTTTTTTTTTTTCAGACAGAGTGGACAATGAGAGAGAGAGACAGAGAGAAAGGTCTTCCTTTTGCCGTTGGTTCACCCTCCAATGGCCACTGCGGCTGGTACGCTGCAGCCGGCGCACCGTGCTGATCCTCGTCTCCCATGGGGACTTGGCCATCCTCTACTGCCCTCCCGGGCCACAGCAGAGAGCTGTCCTGGAAGAGGGGCAACTGGGACAGAATCCAGTGCCCCGACCGGGACTAGAACCCGGTGTGCCAGCGCTGCAAGGTGGAGGATTAGCCTATTGAGCCGCAGCGCCAGCCTCAGACATGCCTGTTAATCTCAGGTAATTTCAGAACATCTTCAGTCTTCAATGGGGGGAGGCTTTGTTAATTCTCTATGACAAAATTTTAGAGTCTACGTAATTTGTATATTAAAATGCTTTTTATTGTTAATTGTCTGCAACATGATAAGCTGTCTGCATTATGCTTTACTGCCAATCACAACTTCAACAAAACAGGTAATGACTCTTTTCCATGCTCAAGGTTCCCTACAAAGCCCCAGGACTCCAAAGCAGATTAAGGCTTCTCTTCACCCCTCCTCACTACCCCTTCTCTCTGGATTTGACATCATTTCAACATGTTGTGCACTCTTTAATAAAGGAGGTATACAATGGCAGACCAGTGAAGAAAAATTAATGTGAGTCCAATCTGTCAACTACATATCCAATAACACTGAGTCATGAGTTTAAGAGAAGAGATGGTTATTTATTTATTTATTTATTTTTTTGACAGGCAGAGTGGACAGTGAGAGAGAGAGACAGAGAGAAAGGTCTTCCTTTGCCGTTGGTTCACCCTCCAATGGCCGCTGCGGCCGGCGCACCGTGTTGATCTGAAGGCAGGAGCCAGGTGCTTTTTCCTGGTCTCCCATGGGGTGCAGGGCCCAAGCACTTGGGCCATCCTCCACTGCACTCCCGGGCCACAGCAGCTCTCTGGAGCAACTGGGACAGAATCTGGCGCCCCGACCGGGACTAGAACCCGGTGTGCCGGCGCCACAAGGCGGAGGATTAGCCTATTGAGCCTCGGTGCCGGCCCAAGAGGAGATGGTTTTAACATGCCTACATCCTGTATCTGAGAACCTGAGTTTGACTCCCAGCTCCGACTCCTCACTCCAGCTTCCTGTCATGTGCACCCTGGAAGGCAGCAGGTAATGGCCCAAGGAATTGAGTTTCTAACACTCCCAGGGGAACCCTGGATTGAGTTCCTGGCTCCTGGCTTTGGCTCTGGCCCAGCCACGGCTTTTGCAGAGTAAACCAGTGGATGGGAACACTGTTCCCCCCAACGTAAATCTGGATAAATTTAAGATTGGAGGTGCCTGTGAATTGCAATGACTTAGCACAGCAAAATCAGAACTGGATACAATGGGTTAAGATGTTTGCATCCCATACAACAAACAACAGAGCACACTGGGCTCCAAAATAAACGCCTTCTGACTGACAATCAGAAACATCAAGTTCTGATTCCATTTTGACTAGGGGTAGGGAGGGGCAGGCTGACCCCTGCAAAGCCCTCTGCCCTGCCACTGAGCACCTGCAGGTGCCAAGAGAGCCCTGCCATCCTCCTGGGATCAGCAGCCCTGTTTTTCCTACTTCCCAGTGCTTGTTTGAGTCCCTACCAGCGTGTGCACGGAAATAAATGACGGCGCCTCCTTGGGAGCCGGCAGACTCAAGGTTCCGGTCAGCTGAAAGAGGAAAACTTTTGACTCCGGGGAAACTGCATTGAATGACAGGGTTCCTTCTGCCCCACAAGAGTCACCAACAGTGCTTAGGAATGACACGTAATGACAGGATCTACCCTGACACTGAATGGGTGTGAGGCGCGGGAACAGGGGAACAGGAGGGCGTATTTATGACTCTGTAGCAGCATCAGTTTAGCATTTCTCCATACCTTTATTGCAGCCGGAGATGCCCTTTGTGGAGACAATTTCCTCCAGAGTATACAAGAGAAAGCAAATTGCACGGAGACAGCATTAGGAGTGCAATCCACAGGGCTGATGCTTCTTGCCGCCCTTAACACTTCGGCATTTTCCAATGTTCTCTTCCCCGTGAACCATGGCTCCATCAATCAGAACAAACTCCTCTTTACGTCATCCCCATTTGGATGAATTCACACTCGACTAATTTGTACATGGAAAGTACTGGACTGACATGTTTGAAGGTGGCAAGGAACATACTATGGGTGTTATAAACAAACACATCTTCCTTCAAACAGGTCCTCCAACCACATCACAAACCTTGAGAACTAAAACAGTTGGCCATAAACTAGCCAGTAATTCCATCTTTTCCTTCTGTCCACATTATGTATCTATAATGTGGGTATTAATTCCTTTTTTCATTATGGCCATTTCTAAAAGAACATGTTATGTGATCCATAGATTTCTACTGCTGGCTAATTATCTTTGGTAGCATCTAGTTGCCGTCACCTGTGAGGCATCCCATCCAGAAGTCAGTTCAAGTCTCAGGTGCTCCCCTTTTGATCCATCTTCCTGAAAATGCACCTGGGACACAGCAGAAGTCGGCTCAAGTGCTTGGGCCCCCAAACTCATGCGAGAGACCCACAAGAAGCTCCGGACTCCTAGCTTTGGCCTGGCCTAGTCCTGCTCGGTGTGGCCATTTGGAGAATGAACTAGTGGATGGAAGATCTCTCTCCCTGTAACTCTGCCTTTCAAATAAATAAAATAAATCTTTAAAAAAAATTCCAAAAAGCCCACTTTTTTATCAAGTAGATTTTTATATGAGAATAGGATTTGGTTTTGGATCATCTACTTGTAACTTTGATGTCTTTTTATGTATTGACATATTCAACTTATTATACCAAATGTACATATACACAGATAAATAAATACATAGAAATATCATTTCCTCCTTACAGATTTTAAAATCCAAATTCTACCTCCCTCTCCCCACGGTCACCAGTCATAAGGATTTCAACTGTAACTGATCTAAAACCTCCAAATTACTTTGGGGAAACTTTAATATTTAAAGACTTCTAATTCCAGAAGCTGATGTTTTTTCTTCATCTATTAAAACAATTATTATGTATTGATTTGTCTAAGAGGCAGACACAGACAAAGAGACAAGAGAGCTGCCACGTGCTGATTCACTCCACAAATGCCTACAACGTCTGGGACCGGACCAGGGGCTGCAATCTCAATCCAGGTCTCCCGTACGAGTAGCAGGGGACCAACTACGACTTGAGCCGTCACCTGCTGTCTCCCAGGGTGTGCATTAGCAGGACACGGCAGAAGGGGAGAACAGAGGCTCGAATGCTCTCTTTTTCTTACCTCTCTCAAAGACTCCCAGTTCTCTTCATGCAGGCCCTACAAGTCTTTGTCAGAGCGAATGGAGTGTGGCCCGTGTGCTTAACCTCTGTGTCCCCCCCCCCCTTTTAAAGATTTATTTATTTGAAAGTCAGAGTTACACTGAAAGAGAAGGAGATGCAGAGAGAGGTCTTCCATCTGCTGGTTCACTCCCCAAATGGCCCCAATGGCCAGAGCTGCGCTGATCTGAAGCCAGGAGCCAGGAGCTTCTTCCGGGTCTCCTACGTGGGTGCAGGGGCCCAAGGACTTGGGCCATCTTCTGCTGCAATCCCAGGCTGTAGCAAAGAGCTGGATCGGAAGAGGAGCAGCCGGGACTTGAACCGGTGCCCATATGGGACGCTGGCACTGCAGGCGGTGGCTTTACCCGCTAGGCCACAGTGCCGGCCCCTTCTTTCCCTCCAATTAACAGTCACTCTGATGAACTGCTCATCCACTCCTGGGCAATCCATTCTTCAAACGGGGGATTTGGGGAAGACAGAAAAGGACCACAGTGAAAACAGCACATGCTTTAGAGGGGAAAGTACCCAGGCAGTGAGGAAGACGGGGTGACGCACCCGGAAGTGAACTTGACTCAGAAGCAAGCTCTCAGTTGCAGCCCTAACGTCAAAGGCTGGAATCATTCTTCGCTCTGACATAAGAACACCCTAGCGCTGGCCCAGAAGATCAGGGTCCTGCTGCCCCCAGCTTGGGCCCAGCAGCCACCCGTTCTCACTCCAGCTCCTCGACCCTGCAAGGCAAAGGGTGGGCAAGAGAAGTTCTGACCAAACCCACCCAATGTCTGTTTCATTTGGCGTCTTGATTTTAGAAAGAGAAAGGAATGGACCAAACGCTAGGGATGCTGGGGGCATCCTGCTTCGGCTCCGCTTTGGTGAGGATTCCCCCTTGGAGAAGGGGCCGCCTGCCCTGAGAACTGTGCTTTCTCACCTGGGACAGGCTGTGAGTCTGACACACTTGCTGTCCATTTCGTGTCTGATAATAAGGTCTTCTAAAACGAGGACACTGTCCTACTAATGAGAAGCTAGCCTTTTTTTTTTTTCTTTTTCCTCTCATCTTCCAGGTTTATATTTATCTTGACCTTGGGTTGAAAGCTTATAATTATCTTCCTTACTATCCAAAAGTACCCAAAACTACTTCTTTAACCTTCCAAGGTGATACGCTGAATTTAAGTCCAGATGATTATATTAAGATGCTTATTATAAGTTTAGATGATTATTAAGTGTAAAAGTAGCCCTTCTATGTTTCCTAACAGTTCTTGAGTAAGTCATTGCTTCCATTTTTAAAAAGGGTCGAGATCATGACAAATAGAGTTAAAGAATGGGTCAAGCTGCAGCTTGTACCACTGGCATCCCATATCAGAGTCCTGGTTCCAGTCCTGGTCGCTCCACTTCTGATCCAGCCTTTTGCTTATGTGCCTTGGAAGGCAGTGGAAAATGGCCCAAGTACATGGGCCCCTGCGACCCACATGGGAGACCTGGATGGGTCTGCAGCCTGGCCCAGCCCTGGCTGTTGAGGCCATGTGGGGAGTGAACCAGCAGATGGAAGATCGATCTCTGTCATGCCCTGTCACTCTGCTTTCAAATAAATTTTCAAAAATCTTAAAAAAAAAAAAAAAAAAAAAAAAAAAAAAAAAACCTTGGACAGCTAATGTCTCGGCTACAATATAACATTAACTTGGAGTCTTTTCCAGTTCTTATTTGACTTTATTTTCGATTCCTGGAGACTAATCCATTGAGTGGTACGACATGGGGAAGGTGCCTGGCTTAGTGCTGACTACATGGACAACCATATCAGAGTGCCCGGGTTGGGTTTCTGGCTCCTGCTCCTGCATCCAACTTCTAGCTAATGCAGACCTTATGAGGCAGCAATGATGGCTCACGTAATTGGGTTCTTCCCACCCTCATGGAGAATCTGGACTGAACTCCTGGCTCCCACCTTCAGTCCAGCCCCACCCGGGCCATTGTGGGCTCTGGGGGAGTGAACCACAGCGAATGGGAACCATCTCTTTTTCCCTTGTGCCGGTGTTGTGGCACAACAGGTTAAGTAAGCCACTGCGTGTGATGCTGACATCCCACATCGGAGTGCTAGCTGAGTCCTGGCTGCTCTGCTTCCAATCCAGCTTCCTGCTAATGAGCCTGGGAAGGCAGCAGAAGATGGTTCAAGAACTGGGACCCCTACTATAGATGTGGGAGAACTCGATGGAGTTCCTGGCTCCTAGCTTCAGCCTGGGTCAGATCTGGCTGTTGCGTTCATTTAGGGAGTGAGTCATTAGAGGAAATATCTCTCTGTGTCACTTCCTCTCTGCCTTCCACATTAATAAATAAATTTTTAAAACAAACACACAAACAACAAGAAAATCAAAACTATTTCCAGTGAGCAGGAAAATGCCAGATAGGTCACCTCCCAATACCCACAAATGTGCCAAACTAACATCTCATCTGCCATGAGACCTGAATGGGTGAACCTGATGCCAAGGGTGGCACACGCTACAGGCTTTTAGGTGGCCAGATCATGAAAATCAAGGCCTTTGCTGTTGGCTCTGTCCCTAATAGTCAAAAGGATGCTGAGACACAAAACTCAAAACACAAAAGATGCTGAATCATCACATGTTAGAAAGGGCATCAGAAATGGTTGTACGAGGTGAAGTCAAGGCAGGGAAATGTCAACAACCGGGAGTAGGGGGGTGGGAGTGGAGCAGGGACTTGGGAGTTTTCCCATCGAATGCCCTCATTTTTCTGCATCTTTGGAACATTCACGTAGCAACATCGGGGGGAATGGTCTAGAAAGTCTGCACCTTCAGTATCCTACAGCACCTGCAACAGTGAGAGTTTCCCACATTTTTCTAGAATGTTCTATGCATGCAACAGAAACATGCCAGGACTTGGAATGATATAGACTGTGATTATTAAACACCACTAGCCCTAAGCCTCGGAGAGTCCTGGAAGCCGCCCAGCTAAGACACCCGTAAGCTGCTATTATCTCTGCAGATAGAGGGTCTCCTCCAGCCCCTCCCCTGGCAGAATTAAACGATTAGGAGGCTAACCTTTTTATATACTGCTCTGCTGTCTCAGATCATTAGAAATCTAGGGTGTAAATGTTTATTATTCTTGAATGGTGTATAAACCAATTCCTACGAAACCCACAATACTAAGTTCTAATTAACAAACCGATTAGGATGCACAGCCCTGTGGAAATAGCAGAAGATGTAAAATTGGAGAAGCCCAGGTGTGAGCTTTGGTGAATGGCAACCTCCTAAACCCGAGCTCCCTACAGACAAGCAGGGACCACATGTGTCATGTGCACCTTCAGCATTTGTCATGAGGATGGACAGCCAGAAGCAGAATTAATGAAAAAACAAGGAAACACTTTGAAAGCTAAAATGTTTAACAAAATTAGTAGGATTACTTGTTCGCTTTGAGTGGTTTTTGCATTTTTTTAAGATTTATTTTCAAAGAATAATATATATAGAGAGAGAAACAGAGCTTTTCCATATGTTGGTTCACTTCCCAGGACTGTAACATCTAGCGCTAGGCCAGACTAAAGCTCAGGTCTCCCCTGTGGGTGGCAGAGGCACAAACACCAGGGCCATCTCCTGCTGGTTTTCCCAGGCCATGAGCAGGGAGCTGGATAGGAAGTCGAGTAGCCGGGACACAAACCAGCACCTACATGGGACGCTGGTGCCACCGGTGGTGGTGGCTTTCCCCACTACACCACAATGCCATCCCCTGCACCTGTTTTCAAAAGCAGGATGTATCCTTTCTATATCCTAAACCAGAGTTGCTACAATGAGGGCTTGAAATCTGATGGTGTAAAATACAACAAGACACTTGAGTTGAATGAAAGGTAGGCCTGCCTGGACCTCCCCATGAGGAAGAAAACAGAGTAGGTCCAGTGAAGGCCTGACCATACGTTGGTGACATCTGTAGGTTAATCCGGGAATCTTGGATGATGACATCAGCTTCTCCGTGCTCTCCTCTCTTAGGAAGTGGCCAGCAAATGACAAGTCAGAAGTTCTAAGGCATGGGTAGGTCAGATGAGACGAGAAATTTGGATGCACCAAGTGAAGGGGCCCCTAAGCACTAACCTAGGACCATACACTTCACACATTTCGTTTTCTTGCTCAGATCAACAACCCGATCCTAGACTAGAGGGCAAAAAACACCATAAAGGACATCGCGTTGACTGACAAAACTGGAATACAGAGAGGATCAGATAGACGCATCACATCAGTTTTAACTTACTAAACTTGGTGACTGTAATGGGTTTATGCGGCAGGATTTTGTCATTCCTGCATCAAACTGCAAATTAGAGCTAAGAGGCTGTGATGCGTGTGGCTCACTCTCAAGTGGTTAAAAATAAAATTGTGTGTGTGTGTGTGTGTATGTGTGTGTGCATGCCAGGGAGGGAGGGAGAGAGAGAGAGAGACAAAGAGAGAGAGAGAAAGAGAGAGAGAGAGAAACAAATAAATCAGAAATAATACAGCAAATGGAGCAAAAAATTAAAGAGATCGATCTAGGTAAAGAATAAATGAGTTTTTTTATTATTCTTATTTCTGCAATCCTTCTATATGTTTGAATCATTTCCAAATACAAACTTCAAAGGGGTGTGGGCATTTTAGGGCACTGGGTAAAGCGGCAAGTTGGGATGCCCACATCCTACACTGGAGTGCTAACTTGAGACCAAATCCACCACTTCTGACCCAGTTTCCTGTTAATGCACTCTGGGAGGCAGCAGGTGCTGGCCCAGATGTTTCGGTCCCTGCTGCCAACAAGGGAAACTTGGATGGAATTTTGGGCTCTGGCTTTAGCCTGGCTGTTGTGGGCATTCTCGCTCCCTGCTTTTCTTCTTCTTCTTCTTTTTTTTAAGATGTATTTATTTATTTGAAAGAGTTACAAAGAGAGAGGGAGAAACACAGAGAGGTCTTCCATCCTGATGGCTCACTCCCCAGATGGCTGCAGCAGTGGGCACTGGGCCAGCCCAAAGCCAGGAGCCAGGAGCTTCATCTGGGTGTCCCAGCCAGGTGGTAGAGGTCCGA
The DNA here is from genome assembly GCA_949820135.1 of Sylvilagus floridanus. Taxonomy (NCBI): domain Eukaryota; kingdom Metazoa; phylum Chordata; class Mammalia; order Lagomorpha; family Leporidae; genus Sylvilagus; species Sylvilagus floridanus. The sequence goes on along the minus strand of OX463234.1, from coordinate 8,926,467 downwards.
ACATTTGGGACATCTTCCACTGCTTTTCCCAGGCACGTTAGCAGCGAGCTGGCTCGGAAGTGAAGCAGTTGGGACACGAGCCAGCACCCATAGGGGATGCTGGTGTCAAAGGCAGTGGTTTTACCCCCTATGCCACAATGCCAGTCCCTCTGCCTGCTTTTCAAGTAGATGACAAAAATGAGCTTTTTAAAAAGCTTAAAGAAAGTTCTAGAATGTGCTTGTGACAATCATGGGGAATGAAAAAAACCAAAAAGTGGGATAAAATAAGTGATCAGTTTTAGTTTTGTTTTAAAAAGTCCTTCTTTGAAAGACACTCTATTATGACCGTGAAAGACAGAATAGTAGAAAATATTTTCAATTCATATATATGATGAGCGTCTAGGGTCCAGAAAATCCAGAGAACTGCTACAACTCCATAGTAAAAAGACAAGTGACCCGATTAAGCAAGGGCAAAGGGTCTGAACACTTTCCCAAACAACAGATAAAAATCCAATACGCAAATGAGATGTTCAACATTATTCATCACCAGGATAATGAGAATCAAAACCACAATGAGATACCACATCACACCCACTGTAACAGGAAAGGCAGACAATAACAAGTGCTGGCAGGAATGTGGAGACACTGGAACTCCCACACGCCGGAATGAAAACCCCGTGCGGCCACTTTGGAAAAGACTAGCAAAGGCGGGACACATGAGCCAGCAGTTCTGTTCTCGGCTACATGCTTGAGAGAAATGAAAAGCTAGCACAAAAACCTGGGCATGAGTGTCCACAGCAGTGTTATTCTTAACAGCCAATAAAGAGAGAAACGGTCCAAATGTTCACTGATAAATAAATCACGAAAAGAAGCTAGTCTCAGTGGGCCACATAATACGTGACAGTATCTATATTTAATGTCCACAACAGGCAAATCCTGGGGCAGAAAGTAGATTAATGGTTGCTGAGAACTAAGGGGGTTTCGGGGTTGAGCGTTTCTTTCATAGGTAATGAAAATATTCTAAAACTGGTTATGGTGATAGTTGTATTATTCTGAGAATATACTAAAAACCTTAGAAGAGTGAATTTTATGGTCTGTCCATTCTATCTCAATTGAAAAAAAAAAATCAGTTGTCCTATTTAGTGGTACATAATAGGCAAACACAGCCCTCAGAGTATGACCTTCAGTGAGAGGTCAAGTTCATTGTTTTGTTTTTCCAATTAAAACAACTTTTCAACTTCTTATCCTAACCTAAAGAGGATGGGACTCGAGGCCCGGCTTCTGCCTATTTCTGAAGTCCTCAGAGTCTCAGGACCAGGACAAGCAAATCCCCCAGCCTCATGATCTGTAGCACGCAGCTGATACTCGGACAATTCAGCAATGCTGCCCGCCTGCCAAGCTTCAAGGCCTGAAACCGGCGATTCACTCAAGAGCAAGGCCCTAGTCCTGCCATGAAGAAGACCGGCTAAAACCCACAACCGGAATTTCAGGCCAAGTTCTCTAACAGAACTCAAGAAACACTCTCCACCCCGGGGATTCCAGCAGGGGACAGTTTCGGAACTGGGCATCACCAGTGTGAAGGGAGGAGGTCTCTGGGACAGGAATGGGGATGCTGATGTGGGCCAGGCTAGATCTAGGAGCCAGGGACAGGGAAGGGGAGAGAGGCTGAGAGGAAGGCCCTGGGGTCCGTGCTGGTCCTGAAACAGCACCCCTGCCCACCTGCTTCAGGAACTGGGTGCCTGGAGAAAGGGACCCAGAGGAAAGATGGGTCCCGCATTTTAAATTCCCATTCAAGTGCAGAGCGGGCAGACAGGGGTCCTCCTGGGCTGCTAATCCTGCCCTCAAGTTGTGCTTGTGTTTCCCCTTCAAGCCCACCCCAAGGGAGAAAAGCAGGTCAGAGAGTAAGTGGGCAGAGAGAGAAATCAGCAAGTACTCTGGAGGAGGAGAATGCAGAATGGGGCTTTTGCTGAAGCCTGGGACCCATGCAGGAGAGCCTGCCTCAGCTGCCCAGTCCAGCTTCTTGGAATGCATCCTGGGAGGAAACAGGTGATGGCTCAAGTACTTGGGGCCCCTGCCACTCATGGAGGGAGCCCCACGTGGAGTTCTGGGCTCTAGGCTTCAGCCCCAGCTGTTGCAGGGGTTTGGTGAGGGAACCAGCAGCTGGGAGATCTTCCTCTGACCCTGTCTCTCAGCACTTCTCACTAAGTCACGTTCTGGTAAAATTACTAAGTGGGAAAATGGTCCAAGGCACAACTTCCATAGCACTGCTTCCCAGACCGGCCTTGGAGGTCGCCAAGAGGAACTCAACCTGGTGGCAGCGCTGAGGGTCTTATCTGCCCCACCTGACAGTTTCTCAATTGGATGATGCAGCACTACAGACACCACAGCTTTCCTGCTCTTCGAGGATGGATGAAAAATTCTAACTTTGGGTGGCATAAAGCACTTTTTAAAAATTATCTTTGAGGGGCCGACGCTGTGGCGCAGCGGGTTAACGCCCTGTCCTATACTGCTATGATCCCATATGGACGCCAGTTCGAGACCTGGCTGCTCCACTTCCCATCCAGCTCTCTGCTATGGCCTTGGAAAGCAGTAGAAGATGGCCTAAGCCCATGGGCCCGTGCACCTGTGTGGGAGAGCCAGAAGAAGCACCTGGCTCCTGGCTTCAGATTGGCGCAGCTCCAGCTGTTGTGGTCAATTGAGGAATGAACCAAGGATGGAAGACTTCTCTCTCTGCTTCTCCTCTTTTTGTGTAACTTTGATTTTCAAATAAATAAATTAATCTTTTTTTTTTTTTTTGACAGGCAGAGTGGACAGTGAGAGAGAGACAGAGAGAAAGGTCTTCCTTTTTCCATTGGTTTACCCCCCAAGTGGCAGCTATGGCTGGTGTGTTACAGCCAGTGCCCTGCGCCGAGCCAGGAGCCAGGTGCTAGGTGCTTCCTCCTGGTCTCCCATGGGGTGCAGGGCCCAAGCACTTGGGCCATCCTCCAATGCACTCCTGGGCCACAGCAGAGAGCTGGACAGAAAGAGGAGCAACCAGGACAGAATCCGGCGCCCCGACTGGGACTAGAACCTGGTGTGCTGGCGCCGCAGGCAGAGGATTAGCTTAGTGAGCCATGCTGCTGGCATAAATCTTTAAAAAAATCATCTTTGAAAGAACTCAGAGTAATAGCAAGATCAAAACAGCATCACAAACCAAATAGTTTTCTATTTGTTTCTAGATGTAAATGACAGGCTCAGGACATGCTGGTATTTAGATGTAAATGACAGGCTCAGGACATGCTGGTATTTGAGAAAAAAAAAATGAAAACAGCAGGAAGGTCCGTCACCTCTCCATGAAGCAGGTCATAGCACCCTAAGGTGAGAGGTGCCCTCCCAGTATCCACAGAGAAGCAAGAGAGGAGAATCCCCAGTGGATCGTCATTGGGTCACCCTTGGTCCAATCAGATTCCTCCACAGTCCACTCTGTATCACATCCAGCACGGAAATCCACCAGCTAAACCATCGATGTGGATCTTCATTTCCTTGTCCAGGTTCCCAAGTGACCTAAGGCTGACATCAAACCCACTTGTGATCCTTTCTTCTGTGAAGTTGTCTGATTGCAGGATCCTCTGCTGGGAGCCTAGGATATTTTTTCCTGCCCCACATAAACCATCTCGCAATCTACTGGGGCCATTTTGTACAAGTGACTTCTGTAAGAAGGCTTAGGAAAACAGTATCTTCAAGACAGGAAGAAATAATATTTCAAGACTTGTTTAAAACTTGTTTGATTTTTCTTGCAGACCTAGATTCTAATTTCCAGTTTTTTCTACTGAGCCTGAACAACAAACCACGTAACATTTTCACTCCTCTCCTCCTGAAGCTGTCCAAGAAAAGCATCGTGAGAAGTTAGGGTTGTACACCACAGCGTTCAGGATGAGCTGAGGTGGTCGGGTCAAATCCAGAGCAATGTGGAGCAGGCTGAGAGGTTCTACTTGGGCCCAGCCAGGTTCCTTCCTGGTTCTCCAAGCTGTGTCCAGGAACCTTACGCCAGCGTAAGGGGCAAGTTTCCCATGGGAAAGGAAGCAAGCAAACAAAAACATTCATATTTTCCTTTACCGGTTCCAGCATACAGCAATTCCCTTGGTTTTTTTTTTTTTTTTTTAATGACTAGCTACCATCCCTGGAAGAAATTAATGATTGTTTTTAGGAGTGTGCCTTTCTCCAGCTATAGATTACAAAATGACAGATGCATCTTTCACTGATTAAATTGTGCAAACTGGTGACAAAATCTTTCCAGATACTTCGTGTGCTGTTCGACACGACCAAGCTGAGGTTCTGCTCTTCACTTCAATTCCAGGCTGTCACTGACACGGAAGATAAACACCAGCACATGCCCAGGCGCAGGGCTGTAACTTGTCGACTCACGTCTGATATTTAACACTAACCAGTCTTACAAAAACAAAACAGAACAGAACAAAAAAAAAAGCGCCCATATATCTTCAGAAAAGCAAAGAGGATTAGGAAAGTCCTTTGGTCTTGAGATACTAATTGTTGATTTCTGCAATTTGCAGGTTTTACAAACAGCCCTGTGACAAACAGGCTTTGGGGGCAGAAATCCACACGGCTGTGGTCCCTTTTGCTTGCTCTGAAAGGAATCTGAACACACACTTGGGTGCAATTACTGTTGCTTCGGTAGAGGAGAGCAGGTTCCTGCATGCGGGCCTGGAGGGAACTGTCTAATCTGCTCAGAATCGGAAAGCCACCTTTGTATTCCCACAGGCCGGGGAGAGGGTGGAAAGAACCATTCTCCCCTTAGACAGGCACAGGTTATGAAAGAGTCACCCGGTAACTATGTTAATACGCAGCCTTCGCAAATAGTCTACACGTTCATTAGCGCTAATTGATGGGGAGGGTGAGGACAGAAAGCTGGCACTGAGAAGTGACAACACAAGTCTACCTAAGACTGCATCTGCGCCTGCCCCGGAAGTTTTCCCCGATCAAAGACTCCAAGAGTGGAAAAGAGCGAGGAAGGCGGAATTGGCTTTTAGATGCTTGCACGTAAGATAATCCCGCGTGTTATCCTTTACACCTGCCTCTCCAAAGAACAAAAGCGCCAGATCCACTCTGAATACAGGTCACTCCGGTTCCAGAAGATGCTATTGTGTTTAAAGCTCTCTGATCCGACAACCTGATCCTCTAAACCGCGGGATTAAAGGGTCTCGGGGCTCACCAGCAAAGTCAGCTGGGACAGCGCCTCGGCATCGCTTCACGCTAAAGATTTTATCTTCTCAAGAATCCTGGGATGCGCAGTTAAACAAGATTCCAACTGTACGGTGCTATTTTGCTCATTGTTGAGTTTGTGTTTGGGTCTATTTATTTTCCTCCTACTGTTAGTATTCTTTAGCCACAGAAATTCAAGAGGGCACACATCAGATGCCGTTTTGATAAGAAACGTCAACATACCTAGAAACTGATGACATATGCCATGATAGACTGTTTACCAGTTGTTCAGTATCTTTCCATATAGCAACTCACTAACTCAAATGGTGGGAGTGAGTCACTGATGCAACCTTTAAGAGAAATGCCATTATTCATCCATATATATGTATAGTAAAACTAAGTATTTGGGGCTGGCATCATGGTGCAGTGGGTTACGTCACTCGCCTGCAATGCCGGCATCCCATGTGAGTACCAGTTCCAGTCCTGGCTGCTCTACTTCTGATCAAGCTCCCTGCAAATGCACCTGGTAGAGCAGTGGTAGATGGCCCAAAGGTGCCTGGGTCCCCGCCTCTCGCATGGAAGACCTGGATGAAGTTCCAAGTTTCTGGTTTAGGCCTGGCCCAGCCACAGCCACTGTGGCAATTTGGAGAGTGAACCATCAGATGAAGATCTCTCTCGCTCTTTGTCTTTCCCTCAATCTCTGTAACTCTACCTTTCAAATAAATAACTATTAAAAAAAAAAAAAAACAACTAAGTATTCTTTGGAAGATTATGAATACATAAGTTTCTAAAAAACACTACGAAAAATCTTCTGGGGTATTGAGAAGTGGCATTTTGGGTGTTAAACGCCTTTCATTATCTTTTGACTGTTAAAATTGTAAAAAGGATTCCAACTTCACATTCCAAATTCATACTCCCAAACAAACCAATATAAACCCTAACTCCTAATAAAACAAACCTTGGCTGTCTCCCCCGCAGGTACTTTATTTGCACAATGAAAGACAGCCCTGTACATGTCTATTAAATTGGCCTTGGAATCTGGGCTGAGGGCACTGGGGTTCCTTTTGGACTTCTGAGTTGTCCACTTTTGAACTGAACCAGGTGATACCAAACAAGCAGAAGGACCTTAACCTGAAACCTTGGGTAAACTCTCACAATTCTTACACTAGATAAACCATCCCTACTGTCAGATCTGGCAAAGACAGGCCCAAGCCACATGCAGGGCTCTCCCTGGATGTCACTGCTTTTTTTTTTATCTGTCATGCAGGTTGGTTACATGGAAAATCCTCACGCAGTTGCAAAATAAAAATGTGTTTGGTGTTGACAAGGTAGAACACGGGGACCTACACAGTCGCTCCCAAATCTCATTCATTCCTCTTAAACAGTTGCCCTTATTTAAAAGGATTAAGGGCCTGTCACTCTAATTTCCGTTCCATCCAAGCCATCCCTTAAAAGCGGGGTGTTGATAGTCATTGTGTTCCAAGCTGATGACATTTTAAATGGGCTGAATTCAGGGTGCTGACAATAGACTCTCCCCGGCGTGTTCTGTCAGGGCACTTGCTTCCCAGGGGATTTACCCTAGAGGAAAAGGGCACAGCATTTTCCAAGTCCCATTTCATTTGTCTAAGTCTCGAAGGGCAGGTCATTTCTCTGTCTTACCAGAAGGCCCAATCTCCCTGCTCTCTTCCTCCAAAGATCTATAAATGACTATTTAAGTAGACGAATTGTACAATGTAATGGAACATGCTCTATAAATGTACCATTCTTTTTCAGGTCTAAGACATATATTCTCCCCCTCCCTACTCTGGCACGTGCTGATGTTTCTGAAATCCATTTGTGTCCTGAAATCAATGGAGTAGCTTCACGTGGCGAACCCCCCACCCTCCAAAACCTGAGTATTAACTCAGTGATGCATCGTGTCGCACAGGCAGGAAACTGTCTCATGGGCCAACTGAAAATGACCCATCTACATTCAGTCCTGTCAGTCCAGTTTCGGCACTGTGCTACCACATTAGCATCTAACAAATGAGTAATTTTATGATGAAAATGAAATCATCCTTCCTTCCCATAATAAAATGATGTTTTACTTCTTGCTATGTCTTGCTCTTTCATAACCTCACCACACACAGAGGGCTCAGTTATGGTATTAGCTTTCTGTATGCAATGGGCTATAAATCAATCAGGAACCAAAGTAATCAACACTTTATCAAGCTCTGTGTGCCCCTCCAAAATCACAAATGTGTTTCTATTTATACAAGAAGTCATCTACATATGGACACAGAAAGCCTATCAATAAAATACGACTTTCAGGGATGTCGGATCTTTCTGTCTGCCCTTTTTGTTGCTGTCCCGCTCAAGATGCAGGGCTCCTCAGCCAGAAGCAGGTGCACCACTGGCCCTGGGCATGGCTCTTGGCCGCTCTGAGCCTCCAAATGCCCTTCCCTGCAGACCTATGATGGTGGTTGATGGTCTTGGGGGAGGGAGGGATTACGTGATGTCTGCCGACACCACCACAGCCATGACACTCAGAACCCAAGGGGGTTGAACCCAAGCAATTATGGGGCTCCGGTGAAGGCAGAACCATGCTTTTCAACAACATGCAACCCTGCAGAGGCACCCTAGGGCTCCCTAAACAGTGAGAATCCAACATAATGAACACAATTTAGATCTTTTCAGAATTTTGAAAGGGATAAAGCTTTCTGGTATTTATCGGGGTGAGATATATTTAAATTTTTTTTTACAATTCGTGAGGAATAATGTTTTAAAAGACATCATAATGATTTAAATGTAATGGATACTCCCACCTTAAGAGTTATGGAGCCCCACTTCTCTTACCAATTAACCTGTCAGCTTGCTAGTCAAATCTAATTAGTCAAATCCTTTTATAATGAAAAGATTATGCCTTAAGCGGCTGCCAGTTCTAAAGCTGTTGGCAACTACCAACTAATCTCCATCGAAAAAGAAGGGCAGGAGAATCTTAAATTCCAATGGAATCCAGACCTCCAAAGGCTCCATGACTGCAGAATTCATAGCTATCAACAGTATATAAATTACAAACTACACGTTTCTCAAAGCTCTGCCTAGCATCCAAAAGAAAGATCTAAGTAAACCAGACTTCCAAAGCAAAGCCAGGCGGAATCAGACAGAACATGGGCTTTCTTCATTTAGAAACTGATAGAATGACAAGCTGTATGACATTAAGAAAGAATGGACAACGTATGTTATCCCTTAAGACAACCGGTTTGGACTCTTCAAAATATGGATGTCATTCAAAAATTCCCAAAGATGTAGTAGGGGGATGGTGGTGAGGGGAGATGGGAGGTAAGATGATGGTGTGCATTCTTCAGTTTCAAGAGGCTAAAGAGACACACCAACAGAATCTATGACTCTGGATCATGGCTTGGTTCAAAAACAAATGCTAAGCCCACCATTTAAAACAAAACACAACACTATGGTAAGAAAGAACATTTCTGTGAATCATGAATTAGACAAAATTAAAGGATCCTAATTAACTTTGCTAGTATCACAATGTTGTTGAGATAATGCAGATGAATAGTGAACTATCATAGTATTAACTTGAAGTAATGTGGTTAAAAAAAAAAAAGAGAAATGAATTCAGAATGGGTAGACATAGGTAAAGGGTATTTGTTGTACTGTCTTTCAATATTTCTGTAGGGTTAGCAATTTGCAACAACAAAGTTTGGGCAAAAAAATGAGGGATAATTTTAAAAAGAGAAAAGAAAGGGGGCAGTGGTCTATCAGGCCCAGGGTCAATCTCTGCTTATTCCACTAGACCACGAATGACTGTGTCCAGGGTCCCTCACACGAGGAGGCACTTAAAATCTGATCCATGGGTAGATAGATACATGACTGAAATTCTGCATTTCCTTCAAAGATCAGCCACGTGGTCTTCGGCAGATCATCTCCCTGGGTCTCCACAAAGAGTAGCAGTACCAGCCTCAAAGGCCCTTGGACCCATTAGACAGAATGTATACCAAGGGCCCAGCAGCATAGCTGGCGTATGTTTAGGGCACAGCAAACGGTGCAACTGTTATTATTAGATAACTCAATGTTTAAAAAATCCTGCTATTGCAAAGAGCAAGCGGTTTTTGATTTCAATATTAACTAGCCAGATTGATGGACACAATGAGATTCCAGAGGTTTCTTTGTATTTGGGCATTACCTAAAATACCCCTTTGCTGATCACTCATTAAAGACCCTCTTACTTTATAGGGCTCAAACTATTTCTTTGTAGCATCCTCATCTGACGTAGGGAAATCTGAGCACTGATGGTTCACAGTTCTCTGTACAGGCTTCTCTTGACGAGGCAAAGCCATGAGCTGTGCTATGCAAAGACGCTGGGTATGAAACTGCTTTCAAACGGGTTCCTTGGGCAGGAGGGTCGAGCACTTTCGAACATGACCCAGTCTTGAGAAAGAGGAAGAGTGAAGAAAACTAGTCATGGGAGAAGTTTGGTGGCAAACTTTGCCGGGGGTGGGGGCGAGGGGCTGGGAGAAGGAGGTGTACCTATCAAACAACACTGGCAGGAAGCAGACCCCTAGCCGCCTCTTTCTGCTCCCAAATGCTATGCAGGGGACAGGGAGGGAGGCTCCCCTGGACCTGTGAGGAAGTAAGGCAGCTCTGCTCTGAGCGACAGCCTCCCTCCCTGACAAAATCCGAGCCGAAGCCCGTGAAAGCCTGGATGTTCGCGCCCTAAGAGTGTTCCCTTGGGGCAGCAGGAGTGCTCACCACTTCCTGGAACTCTTGAGGTTTGTGAATATTAGAGCAAACAAAATAAGTTTAGCTTTCAATAAATCCCCGTGGCGTTAAAAAAAAAGAGAGAGAGAGAGAAAAGCTTCGCATTGGCCTTTGGATCTGCCTAAATGATACTCTCCACTGGGTCATGAGTCAGAATTTGGCAGGACAGGCTCTCAAGTGGCTGCTTAAGTAGGGGAAGGAGTACAGCAAAGGCAAGGGAAAGAGAAAGAGGAAATAGGACAAGAGGCTGGAGCCTGGGGAGACGACCACACGCTTTTAAAGAGACGTCTGTGCTTGTGGGCTTTACGGCCTAGACCTCTCCATTTGTTTGTTTTCCAACTTGGCATTTTAGAAAATATTAGTGATAGGGAAATTCTTGCCTGCTCTTTTGCTATTTGAGAAAGGGATTAAGTATTTTCCTCCTGTTAATGAGCCCTTTATAGCTGTCCAGTCCTAAACAAATACTTTATGGCTGTGTGGCCCTAAACAAAAGGTGACAGTCTTGTTTACTGTGTGCATTGCTTTCACTGGGTCAGACTTTTGGGCAACCTGCTCACCGTGAGGATACAGGGCTGCCCACCGCTGGGGCTGATGCGGTCGGCAGTGAGAAGGACTCCAGCAGGTGCACAGACTTAGGCAGCTTGCTCAGCCTCCTCGGGCCTCAGTTTCCTCATTGCAAAAACGGTTTAGCAACACTACGTAGCTCCAAAGGGCCCCGTGAGGTCTCATGTGTTAAGCACACACAGTGACTAGAATCATGCTTAGGAGCCCCCCCGTCTGGTTCCCAAGGGGATGCCTACAACTAGCAACAGGACTTGTGTTGTTGTTTTCAAAGCTAGGAGACTGCAAGAAATTAAAAAAAAAAAAAAAAAAAAAACTAGTTGAGGACCCAAAGCTTGACTGAGCAGGCAGGAAGCAGGTGAGTGGGGGTGGAGTGGGGGGTGAGACTGACCATGCTGACCCTGGAGCCAGCCAAGGGAAGAAGGTAAGAGATCCCCCTCTCTCTCCTCCTACCAACCCAAAGAGAGCTTCTGAGTCTAAGAAAGGAAAGGGAAGGCCCCAGAAGGGACAGGGAGCAGACACAACAGGAAACAGCCAGGGTGGGAAAAGACAATGAATGATGGAGTGGACAGGTGGGTTAGGGGTGCCCCACACACTGGTGAGTTCAACTGGGGTTGGAGAGAACGGACACACACGACTCATCAGTGCTGTAACCTGGTCTCCCACCAGAATGTCCAGCAGGCCAGGGGCAGGAAGGGAGGAAGTGAGAGCAACTGGGCAGATGGCAGCTGGGGCTAACAGGTCTCAGGGAGGGACTGGTGGACAGGCCTCCTCTGACACAATTGCATTGTAGGGTTCCAAATACTCTGTAAAGGTTTTTTTTTTTTTTTTAAAAGAATAAAGGTGGCTTCACAGTGATAGTTTGCCAAGACAAGCAAGGCCGCCCTGGAGGCTGGCACACAGAGCCAAAGACTGGCAACAGGCTGGGTGCAGGGAGCAGGCTCTTCAATTGAGAAAGGGCCCCCTGGAACAGGTGTGCCATGGAAAGTTCCAGAAAACTCAGTGTGGACTGGGCTTCATGAAAAACAGGCACCAAAGACCCAGCCAGGGATGGGTGCTCTCCTCACTCTCACAGCTCCATGTCTCCCTTCCTGCCAAAGGGGACTTTGAACCATAAAGTGAAAATGGTAAAAAAAAAAAAAAAAGGACTTTTAGTAACTCCGCCAACATTTCCACCCAGAACTATGGCCCCATACTTCAAATTCCTTTATAGTATTTCCAGCTTCATTCCTTTTTTAAAAAAGATTTATTTATTCGAAATTCAAAGTTACACAGAAAGAGAGAAGGAGAGGCAGAGAGAGAGAGGTCTTCCATCTGCTGGTTCACTCCCCAGTTGGCTGCAATGGCCGGAGCTGAGCTGATCCGAAGCCAGGAGCCAGGAGCTTCTTCCAGGTCTCCAATGTGGGTGCAGGGGCCCAAGGACTTGGGTCATCCTCCACTGCTTTCCCAGGCCATAGCAGAGAGCTGGATTGGAAGTGCAGCAGTCGGGACTCGAAACCAGCACCCATATGGGATTCCGGCATTGCAGGCTTTACCTGCTACGCCACAGCGCCAGCCCCTCCAGTTTAATTCCTACTGATCATACATAGACCTTCCGGGGCAAGCACTGTGGTGCAGCGGGTTAAAGCCACCTCTCGGGACACCTGCATCCCATATTGGAGGCCTGGGGTTGAGTCTCTGCTCTGCTTCTAATCCAACTTCCGGCTAAAGCACCTAGCAGGCAACACATGATGGCCCAAGCACTTGGGTTCCTTGGCAGCCATGTGGCGGACCAGATGAAATTTCTGCCTCTTGACTTTGGCTAGGCCCAGCCTCAGCTGTTACAGACACTTGGGGAGTGAGCTAGTAAATCAAGATTCATTCTCTCTCTCTCTCCTCCTTTCCCTCTCTGCAACTCTACCTTTCAAATTAATAAATCTTTAAAAGAATAAAAGCAGAAAAAAAGGAAATATACTTTCTCAATTCTACAATTCTTACATTTACATTTCACACTAAAATTTGCACAAATCTGAGTGGCCAGATATGCGTGACATATGTGGACAGTCTGGATGCCCCCCGCTGGTCTGCCTGGAGCCTCTTTCTCCTCCAGTTTCCCTAAGCTAGAGTTACAGCACCGGGATCCCCCAAACCCCATGTAAAGAATGAGAAACTGCATAGTCAGCATGAGGTATTTTTTAAAAAAAGATTTATTTATTTATTTGAAAGGCAGGTTTATAGAGGCAGAGGCAGAGGCAGAGAGAGCGAGAGAGAGGTTTTCTATCCACTGGTTCACACCCCAGATGGCTGCAACAGCTGGAGCTGTGCCAATCTGGGGTCAGGAGATTCTTTCAGGACTCCTACACGAGTGCAGGGGCCCAAGGGCTTGGGCCATCTTCTGCTTTCCCAGCCCATAGCAGAGAGCTGGATGGGAAGTGAAGCAGCCAGGACTCAAACCGGCGCCCATATGGGATGCCGGCACTGCAGGCTGTAGCTTTACCCGCTATGCCACAACGCCGACCCCCCCCCCCCCCCACAACTTTTCTGAGGTACCCTCGTAAGTAAGCTGCCTCTTAACTGAAAACTACTCAATCAGGATTATCAAATTACCCAATAAAGGCCAATGAGCCAATCAGATGAAGGCAGGCTTTGTCTTGCTTTCTTTCAGGTCAGATTCTCTGGTTAATATCTCAAATTCCAAATTTTAAAATCACTTTCAGGATGCTACTTTTCAAATTCATTTAGGTTAAAAAAAAATCATTGATTGCACCCCTGCCAGCATCATGCTGGTCACCAGGGGGAAGGCAGAGGTACAATTCAGAGGACAGACCCAAATGCATGCTCTTTCCGGCAGCATTCTAACTTTTAGACGTTTCCCCACAGATGTTTATTCTTTCGTTAATTTGAAAGACAAACAGAGACATGGCAAGATAACAGCCAGGGCTAGGCCGGACCTAAGCTGGGAGCCCAGAACTGCACTGAGTTGTCCCACGAGGGTAGCAGGCACCCCAGTACTTGAGCCGTCATCTCCTGTACCGAAGGCTCATCCATAATTTTTAAACTTTTTGCTCCTTTCATTGATAAACACAAACCATGTAAGAAAGGCTCGGTGAGTTGAAAACATGACTTAGAGCTTCTATAAAAAAAATGCAGGGGGCAGCATTGTGACATTGCAGCCTAAGCTGCTGCTTGCAATGCCAGCATCCCATATTGCAGTGCTGGTCCCAGGCCCAGCTGGCCCTCTTCTGGTACAACTCCCTGCTACTGAGCCTGGGAAGGCAGTGAAAGGGGGCCCAAGAGCTTGGGCCCCTGGCACCCATGTGGAAGACCAGAATGGGAGAACAGCTCCTGGCTTCTGCCTGGCCCAGACCTGGCTGTTGCATCAAATTGGGGAGTGAACCAACAGATGGAAGATACCCCCCCCCCCTTTTTTTTTTGACAGGCAGAATGGATAGTGAGAGAGAGAGAGACAGAGAGAAAGGTCTTCCTTTGCCGTTGGTTCACCCTCCAATGGTCGCCGTGGTCGGCGCGCTGTGGCCAGCGCACTGTGCTGATCCGATGGCAGGAGTCAGGTGCTTCTCCTGGTCTCCCATGGGGTACAGGGCCCAAGCACTTGGGCCATCCTCCACTGCACTCCCTGGCCACAGCAGAGAGCTGGCCTGGAAGAGGGGCAACCGGGACAGAATCCGGCGCCCCGACCGGGACTAGAACCTGGTGTGCCGGCGCCGCAGGCGGAGGATTAGCCTAGTAAGCCGCGGTGCCAGCCGAAGATATCTCTTTCACTGTCACTCTGCCTTTGAAATAAAGAAGGAAGGAAGGAAGGAAGGAAGGAAGGAAGGAAGGTGCAAACAGAGAACTGCATAGATTAATTAATAAAATTCCTGGTAAGGTACTAACTTTTGGCTCTGAAAAGCTGCAATTAAAGAATTAAGCATGTTTTGCCTGTCCTTTGATTCCATTCGAGGGCGGCCAAAGAGCATTAGTTGGTGAGGGAGAGCTCCACGGTACAGAGGCACTTCAGCCAGTGTTAGTGAGACGATGGCAGGGAAGTCTTTCTTGGGGCTAGCATTTGGCCCAACAGCTTCTGTTGGGGCTTGAGGCACCTGTACCCCATAGTGGAGTCCCAGCTGCTCCACTTCCGATCCAGCTTCCTGCTGATGCATTCTGAGAGGCAGCAGGTGAGGGCTCAAATGTTTCAGTGCCTGTTATCAAGGAAAAACCCGGTGGAGCTCCTGGCTTTGGCCTGGCCCAGCCATGGCTGCTGCAGGTATTTGCGGGGGAGTGAACACAGTGCATGGAAGATCTCTCTGTCCTTTGCAAAAAATGAAAATAATTTTTTTAAAAAGTCACCCTTCTGCCATCTCTCATGAAACACTGAAGAAGGCAAACACGAACAGATGAAACCATCTGATGAAAAGGTTGATGGGGAACTTGATGGTGCCCGTACCCAGTTGCCAAAATCTGAACTTACTAAGCAGTTAGGGCATCACCAAAACTGGGACATCCAGCCTGTGTGAATTCCTGAATATGAGCAACACGGAGCTCACCTCAATGTCTAGGACATTTTCTTGCTAAAAAGTCCAACCTGAATCTGGTCAAAGCTCTAGGGCTAATGTCTATGTACAGGGAAATACGAGGACAAATTAAAAGCCAGGGATTCTTGAATGTGGGACAGTCTATGGGACAGCTGACCCGGTTTCTTCGACAAGTCACTGACTTGCAAAGAACAGGAGGTGGAGAGAAGGTGGACTGGGCTAGCTTAAGACAAACAGTACTTCTGTCTGTCCTCTGTATCCTGATGTGAACAGATCATGTGAAGTGACACCTGTGAGGCACAAAGGCAATGGGATTCCGGGCACTCATATGATAGTGAGGAAATCCTTGTTTATTTATTTGAGAGGGACAGAAATAGAGATTCCATAGATTGGTTCACCCCCCACCCAAATACCTGCAACAGCCCCCTAAGGTGGGACCAAAGGTCTCCCACGTGGATGGTAGGGACACACCCAGTCACGTGAGCCCTCACTGCTGACTCCCAAGGTCTGCATTAGCAGGAGTCGGAGTCAGGAGCTGGAGTTTGAGCCCAGCTGCTTCAGTACGTGGGATGTGGGGTGCAGGCAGCTAGGCCCAAGGTGTATCCACACTGTGTGTGTTGTTAGTGCACTAACAGCACCTGATTATGTAAGGAAATGCTCTTTTATCACAGATATGCACTGAAGGGGATGGTGAAGGAACATGCTGCTTGGGATAGGCTTTCAAATATTTATTAAGTCACTAAAGAAAAAAGGGAGCCATTCCCTAGCTATCTTTTCTATCACCTGAAAATAACAGTGACAAAATCCTGACAAATTTGCATCTGGATAATGGGAGTTCAGTCCGATCTTCTCTAAGACTGGGAATTTTCAGTTTGTAAAAGGCTCCTGGGGGCTGCTGTCAGGGCACAGTGGGTTAAGCAGCTGCCTGCAGCACCGGCATCCCATGTGGGTGTCGGGTTTGAGTCCCGGCTGCTCCCCTTCCAATCCAGCTCTCTGCTAATGCTCCTGAGAAAGCAGTGGAAGATGGTCCAAGTGCTTGGGCCCCTGCACCCACAAGGGAGATCTGGATTAAACTCCTGGCTCCTGGCTTGGGTCTGGCCCAGCCCTGGCCTTTACAGCCATTTGGGGAGTGAACTGGTGGATGAAAGACTTCTCTCTCTCTGCTTCTGCCTCTACCTTTCAAATAAATAAATAAATCTTTCAAAAAATAAACAAATCAAAAGAAAGTATCATCTTTAAAAAAAAAATAAAAAGGTTGGCGGCATCCCATATGAGCACCAGTCCGAGTCCCAGCTGCTTTGCATCCGATCCAGCTCCCTGATAAAGCACCTGGAAAAGCAGAAGATGGCCAAGCACCTGGACCCCTGCCACTCATGTGGGAGACCCAGATAGAGTTCCTGGCTCCCAGATCTGACCTGGCCCAGCTCCAGCCATTAAAGCCATTTGGGGAGGGAATGCGCAGATGAAAGATCTGTCTGTCTTTCTGTCTCCCTCCCTCTCAGCCTACCTTTCAAATAAATAGATCTAAAACAAACAAACAAACAAAAACAAAAACAAAAACAAAAAAACAAAAAAGCACCTTATTTGTGATAAACTTGAACTCACGTTCCAGTGTAAATTTTCATCTCATACACAAAGACACATTCCACAAGTCTTTGAGATGATGCTGGATCCAGAAACTCCCCACTGGAAAAGGCACTGAAATTTGGAAAGCTGTGAAAACATAACATGCCTCTCAGGAGACCAGAGACATGGGCATGCCCCGGTTGCTTCTTGCTTCTCATAGCTTCCTGAGCCCCATTCCAGAGCCACTGCAGCGGAACTATCTGGTGAGGGGACCTAGCAGTCTTGCAGTTCAGTTCATTCTGAGAACCACTGCTCTCACACAACTAGTCTTGGAAGAAACCTACTTTTGAAGGATGTCTTTAAACAGCTTTATTGTTTAGGTAACTGGCTGAAACTTCTCTAGGTATTAACTCTTCCTGGGAAAAACTTAACTCAGATGTCAAGATTTAAAACTACTGCTGTCCATCATCCCACAATCCTGGATGGTGCCCTTTAGTAAGGACTGAACACACTGCTTTGTTTATACAATAGTTACTGATGATCATGGCGCATTTGCCCAGGATGCGTGTGTGTTTTGTGTTGTGATAACCCTTCTTACAGATGGCAGGCGGGCACTGGGGATGCTACATCTGCCAACCAGGAACTAGACGGAACAGTTTGTTCCTGACAAGCAGTTGAGCAAGTTAGCTCAGGTGGTTACAGCATAACATTGGGCCCAAGGTCAGTTCCAAACACCTCAAAGATTACTGTGGCCCTAACTAGAGGCGCAGCGCCTGCCAACCGCCCAGCACAGGAGTAGACCTGTTGGTGAGGCTGCAGAGAAAGGATTACGGATCATGCCTAGGGGGACAGCTGTGTCCAATACTAGGTGCACACTGTCACTTTCATCACATCAGGTGCATCTGATATTTTAAGAAAACAATGAACAGAACAATGCCCTCTTCAACACAGAAGAGTGATGCTGAGCCCTTGAGCATTCGCAAAAACCTCACTGCCAGAATGTTCTTCCTTGTATCTAGACCAGTGGTGGCTCGCATCACAACCGCCTGAGGCCTTGTTAAAACAGACCGCTGGGCCCCACTGCTCAAGTTTCCAACTCCAGGTCTGGAGAGGGACCTCATCTAACAATGACTCAGGGGATGCCAGGTAGGGCTGATGCTGGGACTGTGCCTCAGGCACCACTCCGCTAGACCCACGCTGCAGCTGAATTGTATTGAGCCCATTCCTTCTAATGCTGAGTCCCTCATCAGCATCCACTTTGCCTTTTTCCACACCCTGTAGAACTAAACACTGGGCCAGGAAGCCCAAACCATGAGCCATTAAGACGGGAAGGAGCAGGGTTGAATCGCAAGGGCTCATTCAGCATGGCGGGCTGTCTCTGAGCAAAGCCACGCTGTTTTTCTGCACATGAACTTGCACGGATGCACTCCAAAGAGAGAGAGATGACTAGGTAGCAGGAGGGGCCTGAAAAAAGCACACGTGTGGACATTTGAAGGCCAACTTTTGCCACACATGCAAACAGTCCGCAGCACTTGGGATCCCTCTTCTACAGGCGGGCCCCACCTGCTGCCTGCTTGCCTCACGCCCTCCTCACTGCAGGGTGTCACTTGTTCACCTGTATGGAAATGACAGCCGCTTGTCACGCTCGACATGAGAGGCCTCACTTGCAGCAGTAACTAGCATGCCATTTCCAAAGCTGTCATTCTCTGGTGTCAGCACACCCCACTGTTCAAAGATGTGCTCTGACACGAACCAGCCTGCGCCGTGGCTGTTACTGCGGGGGACTCTTCTGTGCTCCGACACCCATGGCAGCTGCTCGGCACCCGGGGTTTGTTTCACCCAATTATTTGTTTGTCACTTGGAAGCCCGGGGTGTCGAGCAGGTATTGTGGAGGTATTTTTGGCCTGATGCACAGGCAGAAAGCATAATGAGGCCCTCAGGTGAAAGTCTATTTTGTCAGTTAGGTGGTAGGATGATATGCAGCTAGGAGCCCGAGTAGCAATTAGGATATTTGAATAAGATAAGATACCTGGCAGGATGCTGAGAAGGCTCAGAAAGTCGGCCTTAACTTTTAAAATGCCAAGGGAAAAAAAAAAAAAAAAAAACCCTTAGAGTAGGCAGTTTTCAAGTTTGTCCTGGAGCTACTAAGGAGGGGGAGGTGTAAGAAGGGTCTTGTCTCATCTTGAAGTACCTGGAGGGGGAAGAAGGCTTGCACCGGCCTCAGCCTGACCCAAAGGTGTGCTCTGGCCCAGCGGGTAACATGTCATCGGGGAGGGTATCAGTTTCTCACAGGCACGGAGGCCAGGGCAGACCCGCTAAGCCGTCCCCTCCCAGTGGCGATCCCCATGGGACCCACGTAGGTCAGGAGCGTCTCCTTCCCAGGGGAGTAGTAATCGCATCAATCTGATGTCTAACATCTTGGGAAGAGGCCATTACACCAGGCAATGCAGCCCTTAGAACCAGATGCAAAACACAAAACCACATTTAGGGCCAGTGCTGTGGCGCAGCGGGCTAACGCCCTGGCCTGAAGCGCAGGCATCCCATATGGGTGCCGGTTTGAGACCTGGCTGCTCCTCTTCCAATCCAGCTCTCTGCTATGGTCTGGGAAAGCAGTGGAGGATGGCCCAAGTCCTTGGGCCCCTACAGCCACATCAGAGACCTGGAGGAAGCTCCTGGCTCCTGGCTCCTGGCTTCGGATCAGTGCAGCTCCGGCCATTGTGGCCAATTGGGGAGTGAACCAGCAGATGGAAGACCTCTCTCTTTGCCTCTCCTTCTCTCTCTGTGTAACTTTGACTTTCAGATAAATCTTAAAACACACACACACACACACACACACATTTAGTTTTTAATTTAATATCCCACTGACGCACACGACAGCGGCAGCCCTTGTTCCTAAGGTTCTCCTGGCGACGTCTGAGACGTTCTTTGTACAGTTGTCAGTCTCATCAAAGAAAAGAGGCAGCCCGCACCTCCGGGCTTCTCCACAGAACGCCACGCGGGGGCTGGGCAGCAACAAGGTTCAACCCAGCTCCTCCTCAAATCCATTCACAACGTCAGTTTCTGTCACCTTCGGGGTAGTCAAGACACTCCAAGCAGGATTTTTTTTTTTTTAAGATTTATTTATTTATTTGAAAGTCAGAGTTACACAGAAGAGAGAAGGAGAGGCGGAGAGGCAGAGAGAGAGAGAGAGAGAGAGCGAGCTTCCATCTGCTGGTTCACTCCCCAATTGGCTGCAATGGCCGGGGCTGCACGGATCCAAACCCAGGAGCCAGGAGCTTCTGCCAGGTCTCCCGCGAGGGTGCAGGGGCCCAAGGACTTGGGCCATCTTCCACTGCTTTCCCAGGCCATAGCAGAGAGCTGGAATGGAAGTGGAGCAGCTGGGATTCAAAACCGGCGTCCATATGGGTAAGGCTGCTCCAGTCGAGAAGTTGCAGGTTGCACATTGGAAGCATCAGAGCTCAGGGCGCATGGGAGGTGCAGGCATCCTTCCCCTTATCTGGAAGGGCTCACTCACGCCCGCACTTCAAGACACAGCACTGGAGTGAGACCTCTCACAGAGAAGGAAGCCACCTGGTGCTCCCAGGCAGGGACTCTTGCTGGCATCCGGCGCCGGCCCTCACCTGCAGCTAACCTGTTGCAATCCCTGTCTAGGGATGGCAGAAGTCAGAGCCATTCTACCAGAGAAGTCAAGTACAAGGGCACTGGCGCCACAGCACTTTTATAAACCCTGGGGTTTTGCAAACATTGACTGAGAAGATAAAACTGGTCTTTTACCACCACCCAAGATGCAGACAGGCAGAGGAGCAGGAGTCTCTTTGTTATTCTTATTCTGGGGGTTAATGCCTAATAGCTGGTACTTGTTCACATTGTAGCAGCTCACTCATCTCCCTCCCGCCTAGGGCTCAGCCCACTCTCCCCTCTGCGATGAAATGCAATCTCTCCTACAGAGGCCAGAGGCTTCATCTCGCTCACAAGTTCTCACAAGTTCAGGATTGAAGTCATGCTCTTTGTACAAGGCACCACTCCTTCCCAGCGCAGGAAAACATGTGCCCTCGGCAGAAGCTTCAGGCTCTGACACGGCCAAGAACATTCTTTATAAACGTTTATTTATTATTTGGAAGGCAGAGTGGCACAGAGAAATCTTCCATCTGCAGGTTTATTCCCTACCACCACCAAATGCCTGTAACAACCAGGGCTGGGCAGGGCTAGTCTGAAACCAGGGGCCAGGAACTCTGCCTGGGGCTTCCACGTGGGTGACAGGGACCCAAGTACTTAAACCATTGTCTGCTGCCTCCCAGGGTGCACACTGGCAGGAAGCTGGATTGGAAACGGAGGCGGGGCTAGATTTCAGACACAGGTATGGGACACAGGTATCCCAAAGCAGAGACTTAACCCAGGGAGCCACAAAGCCAGCCTCAGGGCCAAGAACATTCCAACTTTGGTCTTTACATCCAGATGGACTCTGACCCTTGCTCAGACTTGGGGCTGGGTCTTCTGTCCTACGAACTCCTTATAGTATGCCAACTAGGAGAGAATTAAAGAAAAATCGGAAGAAACAAGGGGTGGAGGGGACTCTATAGCTACACAACACACAGAGATCTTTATTTATTTGCCACAACAATGCTTTAAAAGAAATCCATTTTTGTGTTTTAAAATACATTAATTAGGGCAGGCATGTGGCACAGCAGTTAGTCCTGCATTCCATACCCAAGTGCCTGGGTTCAAGTCCTGGCTCGGCTTTGGACTGCAGCTTCTTGTCAATGTGCACCTGGGGAGGCAACGGTGATGGCTCAAGTGCTTGGGTCCTGGCCACCCACGTGGGAGACCTGGGTGGGGTTCTAGGCTCCCAGCTTTGGCCCGTTCCAGCCCTAACTGCTACGGACACTGGGAGAGGGAACAGGCAGACAGAAGACCTCTCTCTGCCTTTCAAATAAAATAAAATGAACAAACAAAAAACCAAACAAAATTGGAGTCCTCTGGTCCTGGGCCTGTGTTCCCTTCACTGTGGTATCTCCAGAGCCTGCTCTGTGGTTGGTGCCCAATCATCTACTGAATGGAAGAAGTAATTTCAATACATCTTCCCGGCAAAACCCAATGAAGGCGTAAATGGGATAACCACTGACACCATTGATTTAACAGCTGACAAGTCTGACTTCAGGAGAAAACTCCTTGTCAAACCCAAGTGTATGGAAACAGAAGCCCAACCAGAGCAGCCCAGGGGGTCCTGGAGGCGCTGGGCATTGGGGTGGGGTGGGGGAGGTATACAGCTTTACTGTGGAAAACCTTCCCCGGCTGCAGATAATGAGAAAATGATGTAATCTTGGCTAAAATTAGGTTTCAGTGTTACTCCGCTGAGATGTGAAAGGTGATAGATAAGGAGGGGAAAATGTTTTCCAAGTGGCTTTTAAAGGCATCCAAATATAACCGCCTCCTACATCAGTCTATTAACGGGCGCACTTGAGACATCTCTCTCTTGAAAAGGACTCTCAGAAAAAGCAATGATGTGCTCTCAGCCTCCTCCTTTGTACGACGAGGTTTACGAGGGTCACAGAAAGAATGCCACTCCCTCTCAGAGCACTCCCGGCCCCCAGCACAGAGGTGGCTAGGGAAATCTCCCTGCTTGGAAATCCCAAGCCCCTGCTCCTGAAATCCGGCCAGAAAGTAGAGGTCGGTTCACTCAGAGGCATGGGAATGAAGGGGCACGGAGAGGAGAAGCAGGGAGAAAAGTGGTCTTGGTAGTAGGAGAGGAAATAGGAGAATCAAGGGAGCATTTTGGCTACACCTGATCAGTTAACCCTCCACCACCAAGGCAGAGTCCCTACCAAGA
Source organism: Sylvilagus floridanus (assembly GCA_949820135.1). NCBI lineage: Eukaryota > Metazoa > Chordata > Mammalia > Lagomorpha > Leporidae > Sylvilagus > Sylvilagus floridanus. The sequence continues at coordinate 8,904,066 of OX463234.1, read as the reverse complement.
GCCAGGAGGCGTAGAATACCTTGGGGACAAAAGAACCAGGGAGGACCTCGCCAGCATCTGCCTGTAGCACCCGGTTCCCCCAGTGCTAGTGTTACCCTGTTTCTGCCTTGCCCTTTCTTCTTATTATTTTTTTTCTGCACAGTCCAGAGGTTATGAGCGCACGCCTTAGAGAGACTGCACCATGTACCAGCTGTGTGATCTTGGGCAATTCACTTAATCTTTTTCGGCTTCATTTATGAATTATATACAAAGTGACTTTTTTTTTTGCAAAATACAAGTACTCAATAAATGTACCTATTTATATGAAGGCCCTTCAAAAATTCACAGAAAAATAGAATTAAAAGCAGTTTATTCTGGTGTGAAATAATCTTAAATTGTATGCAGTTTTCTCATGTGTTTTTCTTGTATTTAGCTTCACTCTCTCTACCTAGCAGGTGAAGATGCCATTTCTTTTTATTTTTTATTTTTTGACAGGCAGAGTTAGACAGAGAGAAAGGTCTTCCTTTTCCGTTGGTTCATCCCCCAAATGGCTCCTACGGCCAGTGCACTGCGCCAATCGGAAGCCAGGAGCCAGGTGCTTCCTCCTGGTCTCCCATGCGGGTGCAGGGCCATTGCCTTCCCGGGCCACAGCAGAGAGCTGGACTGGAAGAGGAGCAACCGGCGAAGGATTAGGCAAGTGAGCTGTGGCGCCGGCCCTGAAGATGCCATTTCTAAATTATTTTTTAAATAAAAGAGCTGCAGGGGTGGGCACTGTGGTGCTGCTGGTTAAGTTACCACTTGTGACCCCCACATCCTGCATTGGCGTGCCAGTTTGAGTCCCAGCTATTCCGCTTGTTATCCAGCTTCCTACTAATGCTCCCAGGAAGGCAGCAGATGATGGCCCAAGTAGCTGGATCCCTGTTGCCTTTGTGGGAGACGCAGATTGAATTCCAAGTTCCCAGCTTCTGCCTGGTCTATAATGCTGGCTGTTGTAGGTATTTCGGAAATAAACCAGTGAATGAAAGATCTCTCTCTCTCTCTCTCTCTGCCTTTCAAGCAAACGAATAATCTTTTTTTTAAGTAGCTATGAAGATGAAATGATAAAATGTATGTAAAACACTTAGTCCAGTGCATAAATAGATCAACATATGGTACAAGACGCCTAAGGGCTTTAGATCCATGATCTCATTTAATCTTCACAGCACTTCTATGAAATGGGTTTGATTCCTCCCATTTTACAGGAGGGAAAAACTGGTGCTAAGATGTTTAAATGGCCTCAAGTTCTACAGCTCCTAAGTGGTGGAGCTGGGCTTTAACACCAGGCTTGTATGAACCTCAAATCTGAAGTCCACAATCTTTTTTAAAAATATTTATTTATTTGAAAGTCAGAGTTACAGAAGAGGTCTTCCATCTGCTGGTTCACCCCCCAAGTGGTCCCAACAACCAGGGCTGACCCAGGCCGAAGTCAGGAGCCTTGAGCTTCATCTGGGTCTCCTACATGGGTGGCAGTGGCCCAAGCGTTTGAGCCATCTTCTGCTGCTTCCCTAGGCCATTAGCAGGGAGCGGAGCAGCCAGGCCCTGAACCGGCGCCCATATTGGAAGCTGCCATAGCAGGAGGCAGTTTTACCCACTACACCATGAAAGTCCACATCCTAAGTAACTGCTGCTTAGTAACTGCTAAGTAAGTAAGTACTGTAAGTAACTACTAAGTAACTGCATCCTTTGCATCGTTTGGGGTCCTCTGGTGATCACACATCCTGTTGAATTATGCAAACCTAAACATCTGACCAGCCCAACTATCACTCTGCAGATCCTGGAAGTCATTCCTTCATTTCAGAGCAGCTAATTGGCTACACCAGGTAAATAACATGAAATCATTGCTTTCTTGATGACCTACTAACCTGCTCTAACGTAGCGAGAACAGGTCAGTAACACAACAGCCTATTGATTTAATCTCCAAGGCTGTACTAAACACCCTCTCTTCGGTTGCATTCACACAGTAAGAAGGGCTTGACATAGCAGACAGTGGCAGATTGTAACACTTGTGTGGCATTAGTTTTCCCTTTTTTCTTTCAATTTTTAAAGATATTTATTTGATAAGCTAAATAACAGAAAGAGGAAGGAAAGAGAGGGAGAGAGAGATTTTCAACTAGTGGTTCACTCTCCAAATGGCCCCAACAGCAGGCTGAAGCTAGGAGCCAGGTACTCCAACCCAGTCTCCCATGCCCATCCCTGTGAATCTCTCTTCTCTTCCCTGTGGGAGGAGTTTACTTCTCACTCCATGGGGGGGGTGGTGGTCATGTGATTCGATCTGGCCAATGAGATGGCTGGAAACACCACGCACATGGCAGCTGCAGCTTGGACAGGCATTCTGTGGTTCTGTCTCTGCTGCTTACCATCTCTCAAGGTAACTACCACCAGGGGCTGCTCCTTTAGTCAGGGTCCCAGAACACAGATGAGAGCCGCAGCTGACCCACAGCTGGCCTTGAGCACAGCCGCTGAACTATTCCACCATTGCAGTAGTGTGAGCAAAAGCAGACTAACAGAGACCCTATTCACTGATGGGCAAGAGCCACAACATCTCAGCAGAACCAGCCTGACAGGTGCACAGCTATAAAATGGTCAATGGTTTTCACCAGAAAGCTCATGGGATGTGGCGGCTCTAGGGAGCCACACCTCTGGCAGAACCTCCTTTTTTCCAACTCTTACGTTCAGTTCATATCGAGAGGTTTGTTCAAGTGGAAAATTCTGTACTTAAGACCCACAGAGACCTGGCAGAACACCCCCTAGGGATCAGCTTCTTCCACTCCCATCCACGGGCTTCAGGGGTCGGGGAGAAGCTATCTCTAGGAGGAGAGGCAGTGGTGTTGCCTCTTAATGGCCAGCTTCCCTCTCAAAATAAAATGCATGTCCAACACCAATTTATGAGTGGCTTGATACCACGAGGTCTTAGACTATACTTTCCCAGCAAGTGCCCGCCAGCTCAGCCAGTCGATACCAGTCTCTGGGATGAGGGAGACAGAGGGGACACTGTCGAGTGGTCCAGAACCTCCAAATTCAGGCCCAGAAATTTCCCTGGCGAATCCACGAGGTGGATCCTGACTACAGAGCTGCTTCTGATGTTTGAAAAGCACAGGCTGGGCAAGTAGGTAGAATACTTTGATGTTAGCTGCAGGCTAAATGAAAGACAAGCTGAGCAAAAGTTCAGGCACCATGAAATTAATAAAATCACAGTCGTACTCGCTCGTTCAGGAATAAACTGGTAAAAATCCGAATGGCACAGCGCGGATGACTCGAGTGGGAATCAATCACTGAGTCAAACCACTGAGGTTTTCTGGTATTTCCTTACACAGTATATTCACCAGACTTGTAATTCACTGAAGTTGCTTCCTGAGATGGAGCATTGCTGGGCTTTCTGAGTAATTGAGACAAATTTTGTTTGTTAAACAAATTCCAGGCAAGAGTGTATTTGACTTATGCACAGGGAAGGAAAGAATTCTTATGTAAGCTGCAAAACAATAGAGTTTTATCTTATCTGTGGAACTTACTGCCGCTTGCCTGTGTGTGTTTTACTGCCAAAATAAAATAAATTGAATCAGCTCACACATGATAACATGCTCTTTCCTAACTCATACTAATTGCTTGGCTAATTGATGTTTGTTGAACTTTCTCCATTTCATTGAGTGATTAGGTACAAAGCTAACAGTTGACATCTGTAGGCGCTTAACTGGCGTCTGTAATTACTGTTAATGTTAAATAATTGTTAGTTAATTGGAGTGGTAACTGACTGAATGGAATCCAGATTGTGAAGCAAAAAGAAACCTAGTTAAATAAACATACAGTTTCAGAGAAAACAACATTTTTCGGCAGTTGTCAGAAAGCAGAAATAATCCAGAGGCCACGGGATAGCCACAGGCTTCCTCCGACACGGAACCTCCACGTCTGGGGTGACCCCGTGCACTGGAAAGCGTTACCAGGAAGGCAGTCCTCTGCCACTTAGCTGTTCTCACCAGGGACCCTTCGGGATGGACCTGCCGGGTGGTTGGTGGTGGTAGTGGTGGTTTTATTAATTCCGACTGTCTAGGCTGCCTACTAGTCTCTGGGACAACCAAATGCTCTCCCATTGGCTACACAAAACACTACGTGTGAATAGATGGGAGAAAGGCTCTTGAACATTCCAGCTTTTTTTGGCCAGTATTGCCAAGTACGGAGACAATTCTTTCGGAGGACGGCAGTAATCACCCCATAAAGTAGGCAGACGGCTTTCTAGTGGGCTCTAAAGTAAACAGAGTGGTGTTTGAACATCTGACTAACAGAAAAGAATCTGTTACACTGTAATCGACTCCCAGGCGGTCACAGGGCACCCTGGAGGACCTGCGGCTCTGGGCCAAGGGCCCAGTCAAGGCACCGTCAAGATCGCGTCAAATGCTGGGGACTTCACCCTGGGCATCCATAAGTTAGTTCAGGGGGAAAAAAAAAAAAGGTAGTAGGCATTGGAAAACTATCTGGAGAGAAATGCTTTCTTACAACGTGGAGTATTTTTAGACCCTTGCTGGAGGATTCACACTAACAGTACGAGGCATCTGTTTCTAAGAATCCTCAAGGAATAATTCTATACAACAAATTCTGTATGTCAGTGTCAGCCTCTATAGAAAGGTCAATTTCCATGACAAAAGGAGCTGATTGCCTGCTATCTGCCCTGTGGGTAGGAGGAGGAACTGAACTCCTCATAACTCCTTTGTCTCACATCAAGCACCAATTACCCTTTCAATACTAGTTAATTCTGCACGCGGCAGACAACTCTATCTCCTGAAGCCCAGGGAAAGGCTCTGAAAGTCCAGGGAAAGGAAAACAAAGGAGGAGGGACAGAGGACTGTTCCTTCATCTGGGATTTAGGACAAGGTCAAAACGGGCCACTCAACAGAAGCTGGCACTGGCTCCGTCTCCGTTTCTCCTCGTGTACACATGGGATGGATTTTGAGTAGAGTCTCTGGACAGCTAAACCCAGACACTACATGGGATTGTGAAATGGGCTCCGCGTGCTCATTATCAAAGGGTTTTAAACTCCAAAACAACTTTAAAAAAAAAATATTTATTCATTTGGAAGTCAGAGTTAGAGACACAGAGAGAGAGAGATTGATAGAGATAGAGAAAGACAGCGAGAGAGTGAGAGCAAGAGGGAGAGAGAGAGAGAGAGATGTAGAGAAAGAGAGATCTTTCATCCATTGGTTCACTCTCCAGATGGCTGGCCGCAAAGAGATAGAGATAGAGATAGAGATAGAGATAGAGATAGAGATAGAGATAGAGAGATAGAGATAGAAATAGTGGGAGAGGGAGAGGGAGAGGGAGAGGGAGAGGGAGAGGGAGAGGGAGAGGGAGAGGCAGAGGGAGAGGGAGAGGCAGAGGGAGAGGGAGAGGCAGAGGGAGAGGGAGAGAAAGATCTTCCATCCACTAGTTCACTCTCCAGATAGCCTCAACAGCCAGGGTTGAGTCAGGCTGAAGTCAAGAGCTTCATCCAGGACCTCTGCTGCTTTCCCCCGGGGCCATGAGCAGGGAGCTGGACTAGAAGTGGAGCAGCATATGGGATGCCTGTGTCACAGGCGGGTGCTTTTATCTGCTCCACAACCTGGCCCCAACTTGTCTTCTCCCCCTTAAAGAAAGTTACTCCAGAGTCACCTGCTTTATTGTCATGCACAGTTATCTTAGGGAAGGTGCTTTTCCCAAAAGCCAGTGGTGGCCTTGGTGCGACTGCGATTCTGGCCAAACGTTAAGGCATGAGGGATGCCTTTGCCCTCGGAGAATGTGATAGGGTGCTCATTATTAAACCAGCAGCATCTCTGGGTAACTTGTTGATCTCCGGCCTCCTCAGCGCGCAGGCAATTTTTTTAGCCAAGTCTTCTTTCTGCAATGCTGACTGAACCTGACTGCCAGCAAGTTCTCAAAGGCCCTGCTACACCTAAAGGCACCACCCCCATCTCTGTCCCCCTGGGACTCCTCAACTCCAGGAAGAGGCTAGTGTGCTCCTGGGGCAGAGAGCACAGGGTGGCCTGGGTGTCCCGCGTGGCGCTCCCCAGGGTGAGTGTCTACACTTCCCCACTGCTGATCTGACAGGGCGGGGCAGCTCCTGCCTCAAGGGGGGCAGTTACTCTGTTATGTGGCACATTCCAGTAGACACTTGGGGGGAGTGGACCCCAGGGCCTCACTCCTACCTGGATGATTTCCCAACCCCAGCTCTTGGTAGATGCCCACTTTCTAACACGAGCCCGGTGGAAGGTGAAGGAGAGAGAGGGGCTGAGATGGTCAGTCACAGAGTATTAGACCTCTGCTGGCTCCTCCCCTTACCTCCCCTCCCTAGAATTTGCCCTGGTCGCAAGATGACTCTTGAGGGACAGGCTTTGAAGACACGAGGGGGCAGGGACAGAGGGCTTTGTCTCCCCCCACCCCCAAACCCAGACCATGGAGCCACAAAACACCAGACCCAGTTCTCTTCCTCCCAGAGAGGGATTCTCTTCTTTCCTCATCAACAGCTCAGCTCTGGAGCAAACTCAGATTTTTTTTTTTTTTTAAGAAGAGATGAATTATCTTGGCAGGATCAGTGGGGGCAGCAAAGAAGCACTCATTACCTGCACTTCTGTCCACACATCAAAGTGGCTAACAGCCAAGAGGAGGACCTGGAGTAGGTCTCAAAGGCCAATACCGGCCCTGTGGAGCTGACGGCCAAGTTCATTAAAAGGATCAACACTCCCGAATCTGGGGGATACAGCCTGTTGCGTCAACAGCAGCCCAACCAGCTTAATAGGGACAACAACTCAGTCTCTCTCTGTCTCACTGGGAAAATTAATTTTTTCTTTGGCAGATGGTTGAGTCACAAAGACAGAAGGATTCATAAAATTCACATGAACATCCTGTAAACATTTAAGCACATAAAGATTAAACAAGGCAACCATGACCTTGATTAAAGTTAAACTATTTTTTATGTCTATAGCACCAAGCCCCGGAGTCTGGAGGCTCAATGCCACACCTCTCCCGAAATGCTCCGCTCTCATTGGATATGTTGGCTGTACACGCTAGTGTGTGCTGTTTGATTAACTTGTTTTAAGACAGGACATAAAAGGAACCAGAAGAAAGCAACCATCCGGAACATCTCAACACAAAAATCTTCCAGTTTCTCTATTATAAACCGGACAGACTCTACAACACAGGGGAAGTTGAAATTTAAAAAAAAAAATCAATGGGCAAAAGTGATACAAAAATATATTCATTGTATCCACTCTGTTTCAACCCCTGCTCCTTTCCAATTAATTGGTTTATTCCCGCCAGACGTGTTGGCCCAGGACTAGGGTTTGTTATGATTGAAAATTTTGACCTAAAGAGGCTAAATGACTTGTTCAAGCTCATGAGCGGGCTGATGGGACTGGAGCCACGGCCCCTGTGGCTTCAGCCCGGAGCTTCATCGCCACAGTGCACAACCCAACATCAAAGCTGCCCCCAGCAACCCCTACCACAAGCAGCTTGTGAGATTAGCACTGCCCTCCCACGGTGAAATTTTATGGACCAGATCTGCCCACCACCAGGCTCAGCAGCCTAATCTCGCCAGCAGCTTAGAGCCACGCTTCTCCAGGGCCAGAGCACGGCCAGACTCCTCAGAGGGAGAGGTGCCCGTGGCTTCGAGGGGTCTGCCTGTCAGCTCCCCCTGCACTCTCGTTAGACTGTTCAATCGGCAGAGGCTTTGAGGATTTTCCCAGTAGTGTTTGTCACCTGGTGTAAATTCGCCCTTTCTTACAATGCTTTCCTTTGCTCTTGGCTAAAGATACTGGACAAAGACAGGAGGCCTGACTTTCGGGCAGACAGGCTGCTTTCCAGAACTTGAACTTGATGTGCAAGAAGCTGACAGTTCCTTGGAGGCCTTGTCAACCATCCATCTAGTAAATACCGCCACTACCTGGAGTGAAAACAGACCCCAAACCGGGAGCACAGAACGAGAGACTCTGTGCACCTGTCTCCAAGCAATTATTGACATTATCGCTACACAATAAATCTCTTTTTGGAGTTGTTTTCCTGATATTTAGCAGTTTGAATACTAATCCCCTTAACAAAACTGCCCTGATGTTTCCCCCCCTCCTCACCACCTCCCCTTAATCTCTTTCTCTCCAGGGAGGAAGGGGGTGCGGGATCCCAGTCGGTCTACTTTGCAGCACCTGGATTTGCACTGATTCAGTCTCTTGTCATTCATGTTACCAACAGGAATTAGCATAAGGCATTAAGGGGAAACTCAGGAGGAGAAAAGAAAGGCCATTTTGATGGAAATAAGGGGCAAAGGAATAATCTGCCATCAACTAAAATGCTTATTTGTGTATGGTTTCCCAAGCAAGGCTTAGAAAAAGCCTATGTTGATTTTAGTGTACACAAAGAAACCTTAATCCTCTCAAGGCAACTAAATCACCCCCAGAAAAGCAGCTCAGAAGAAAGCCCGCTGTCAGAAGCTGACTATTCACAATCCAATAGATGCCACAAATCACACTCTGTAAGTAAACACAAATAGGAATGTGGGAAATGCTGGACTGGAAGCCACTGGAAGGAGGCAGAGGGGCGCTGCCGCCAGCCCTCACTCTCCATCAGCTCTCGAGAGTCTCTCAGGACGGAGGCGGCCCCAGAGCCTCCTCCCAGGCTGCAGCTGACCCCAAAAAGGGGGAACGGAGCAGATTAGCCGAGGAGAGACGCAGCCACGTGTGCTGAAGGTCCTGGGGGAATCACAGAGACACGGAAGCCCTGCGGGAGGTGACCTGTCCTACCTCCTGTCCCTCCTGTCATGTTCCTTCTGCACAGGGCCACGCCGCTGTCCATCAGTCCTCGCCCCTCATCCAAACCAGCAGTAAACAATCCGCCTCTTCCACCCAGGAGTGCTGAACACCATGAACCATGCATATCTTTTATTGGGCTTTTAGCATTATGGGTAACAAATTTACACAAACTTTCAGTCCATCAAAAAATATGATGAAAGATAAAACTGGAATACTCCATTATGCAATAAACAGATAAAATTCAATATGACAGTAATTGTAGGAGCAACAGCAGTCACATAAGCACACACACCTCAAGGGAACTGTAAACGTAATGTACTATTTAAAACTGCAGTTGGTTCAAATTCCAAAATAATCTGGGGGCTCAAAATAACAGCACTTGGAAATTGTCTTCCTAACCACCCAGCGAACGTGCTGGCCAAGGCAACCGTGGAAGGCTGACACGGGCTCCAGTGCCACTTCGCAAAGGCCCAACTGTTCAAAAGCTCCCAAGCACCAGCAGCGGAACCCAGGAAGAGATCATCAAAGAAAGCGCACCTTCTTTATTTAGTAATTGCCAAGCAAGCCTCTAAATCAGGTTCTGGAGTGGAAAGGGTACATAGTTTGCATAATTTACACCATTCAAATTATACAGCTTTCCAGGCCAATGATTAGAGACTCGCCGAAATTTCATTATTTCCAACAATACTGCTCCAAATGAAAACTGCCCCGAAACCTATTGGCAATGATTTAAGGTAAGTTTTTCCTTAACGCCCTGCTATATCATTAGCCTCTCTCTCTCTCTCTCTCTCTCTCTCTCTCTCTCTCTCTCTCTCTTGCAGTTTGGGAGAAATTAATGGGATAGTACATATTTAAATTCTGCCCTCTTGCTTGTTTATTAACTTTACAGAAAATCCACAGCACAGTAAGGACTGCTTTATGGCCACAATACTGTGAATACTAAACACCCACTGGTTATTACAGTCTGCAGTCTGTATGGGCTATTTATAGTTCTCCCACTGCTGGGGAGTTGATAAGTAACAAGTTAAAGCATTTTGAGAACTCTTCTTTTCTATCACAGCCTCCCGTGTTGCATTAAAGTCACACACATCCTAGTGATTTCTCATTCCAGTCAGTGCAAATAAGGATGCAATGTGTTCCTTTAAACTTTTTAAACACATCATAAAAACATATAGAGTCTGTCACCAGCAAACACACCGAATTAGAACAGTAGCTGCCGAATGAAAAAAAAAAAAAGACCACATCATTTTTAATTTTTTTTTCATTCTTCCTAGGCAATGAAAATGAAACTAATGTGAAAATAAGCAAGAACAGGGACCAAGGATCTTACCTTTGTTTACGATAACTGTGTTGAAGAGTTTTTCTGAGCTAGCATCTGAAGCCTGAAAAACACAAAGGGGAAAAGGTATCGTTACTGTTCTCATCATCGTCATTACGATTTTAAATCAATTTACTACATTTTGAAAAAAAACCTAACAGGGCAAGCAGCGGTTTCTCCAAATCATCCATAAGGTGGTGCTAGTTGACTGCTTGAGAAAGACCTGCAGTGCAGTTATTTGCTGGGGGGAAAAATCTGATTTTAAAAACGTGTCCTTATTAGACATATTATCTGTGCAAAACATATTTCTAGGAGATGATACACAAGGCAATTCAGTTCATTCACATAATCATTTTGCAATTCTGGAGACGGATCATTATTTTGGAAATGGCGGGTTTTTTTCCAGGGTATTTGCAAGACATGCCTATTTTTCAATTTTCTTTTGCAAATCAGAAAGGCCCATCATTCAGTGCTAAGCTTTTCCTCGCTAAGTGTCGATCAGCGCTCCCAGAATCAATTTGGTTCAAAGACTCATCTGATGACCCCAAGAGCCTTGCTCCACACAGTAACCAGGACAGCCTTGGTGCTCACAGGGCTGTGAGCTGACGAGCCTGCCCGCACTCCGGCCACCATGCCTGCCTCCAGCGCCTTTTCATCTTCTAGAGACCCTGTCTAATTACACCAGCGGCTTCACGAGGGGGAAATAAGCCTGTTTAAACAGCAAGGCTAAAGCCAATTCAAACGATGCACTCAGGTTGTAGAGAATAAATACAAAGATGCACTCAGGTTGTAGAGAATAAATACAAAGTCGGTTTGGAGGAAACTGCTGTGATGTTTCAGAAGCACTGGATATTTCTAGAACTTGGAAGATTAAAAATTAGATATTCCCAGCTATGTCATGCGCAGGTCCCTCTGCATTTCAGGTTACAATGGCTCAGCTGTATTGATGCTGCTTTTGCTAGGTTACTCTGTAAGACATCACTTCCCTGTCACACTGTACACACAGAGATGCATATCCTGACAAAGCAAAGCATAGAATGTCGAATAAATACAGGAGGCAGAAATATAGCCAGTGGGTTGGGGGGCTATCCAAACTACATCCCTGGGGATGGCTTTGGGGACAAAGGAGATATTCAATTGAGTCTTCTACCTTAGAGTGACCAAGATGGAATACTCCCATGCACATGGTGGGGGGGCGAGTTCTAGTCCTCAATGCAAGTAATACAGAAAGACAAGGTATTTTTATTACCACTATGTTCCCCTTTATTTTAATTCTGATCTGCTTTCTGGAGTGTTGGCTCCAAAGATAAACAGATCGAGAGAAAACATGGATGTGCCAAACAAGTATTAAACTGCATGCATTTATACATGTTTCAAAATAAACCCTTCATAGATTTTTTTTTTCCCTCCTACTTTGCAGGAATTAAAAAACAAAAAACACTGAAGGCCTTCCTTCCTGATGTCTTGAACTAAAGTAAACAAAAGTATGTATTTTAGTAGCTTTTCCTAAAAAACAAACCGCAGAGAGTGCTGCATGGGGAGGGAGAAATGCGTTATGGATGAAACGGCAAATGAATGCTGAGTTACAAAAGCCAAAAATTACACCAATGGGGCTGCTATACTGATATATTAACTGAGGTTTCTAGGAAGGAGTGTTTTCCAGCTAAAAACTTCTAGATGACTACTTCACCATTCTTCAGTTTAAAAAAAAAAAGTACCCCTCAGAAAAGTATTCTTAGAATAACTTACATTCATGGTTTAAAAATTAAACTCAAGCTGGTATTTGAGAAAGAAAAAGTGCTTATGAAATCATTTTACCAAACTGAAGCAACCATTTAGGGATTACTTATTAAAAAAAAAAAAAAAGTAGGTCTAAGTGGCACGAGGAAAGGAAAACAGATTACTGTCCACTCAATGCAAAAGGCATAGAGAGAGGCAGGGGAAGGGAAGTTTGTATGTGCACAGAGAGTGTGTGTGAGCCAGCGAAGGAACAGCTCAGCTCGGAGGCTGCGGGCACGCATGCAGGCCGTCCTCCTCGGGAGTGCCACCTTTGTCAGCTCCGCTGGGGCTGGGCCAGGTCGGGTCACCAGACAGTTAAGTGATCCTGACGTCCCCAAGCAAACCCGAGGACGTGATTCCCACCGTGCCGAGCAGTGAAGTTACTGAGGAAGTGGGTCTGACTTCGGAGCATGTGTTCTAGTAAAAGCGTCCTGGGCCCTTTAATTCACTGATAGGTGTCACAAAGCTAGAAAGGGCGCCGCTAGCAACGTGGGGCAGAGGGCGGCTCGAGGAGGCCCTCGGGCTCAAACTCCCCCAGAGGATGCGGCGCCGCGACTCTGGCTGCACTTAATAATGGATTCAGGAGCTGCGCCCAGCAGCGCCGTCAGGGGTCGGCCAGGCGCTCCTTCGCGGAGGGTCTTCTTCAGTGGAAGCCACACGGATATCCCCCTCTGCTTTTCCTCGGTGAACTTCCCTTCTAGTTAAGCCTCCAAAATATTTGTACCAATTATTTGCCTCCTCGACTCTTCATCTTGGGGACGCTTCCATTTCCATTGTGCTCTCTCTCTTTTTAAAATTCTGCATTTCCTCCTATTACCTGCATTTTTATGCATTTTTTTTCTTTTTCTGTTGAATCGGGAAGGGCTGAAGGGCGCGCGGAGCCGAATCTGCAGGCGAGCGCGGGGCGCCTGGACCCGCCGCAGACCTGACGCTTTCTTTGGCCTTTTTCGCTCTTTGCCCCTCGCTCGGTGTCGGAGCGTTAAGGGCACGGAGAGACAGGATCGAGGGTTGACAGAGAAACAAAGCTCTCTTTTAGCTTTTCATTTGAAAAAAAAAAAGAAAAGAAAGAAAAGAAAACCACTGCAAGGCGTAGTTGGCGTCTGCGGAAAAGTTCAGTCAAGCCGACTGGCCGAGGGAAACGCGGCGGGCGAAGGGAGCGAGAAAGCCCTGGGCGCAGAGCTGGGCCACCTCCATTCCCTCCGGATCCAGACCCCGCGGGCCGCCCCCCGCCCCCGCCCCGGCTGCAAGAGGGACTTTCGAACAGGCGGAGAAACCTTCTCGAAACTTAAGCACGACTTCGGTGACCAGCTGCCGATCCCGAGCCCGGATCCCCTTTGGCTTCCCTCGGCACCGCGTGCCGGCTGGGACCCCGACCCCCGACCCCGGACACCAGCCAGCCGTGCAGCGCCCCGGGGCCCCCAGCCAGCGGCGGGCGGGCGCAGGCCTCGACCCGGCCCGGATCCGGCAGAGCCCCGCTGGACTCGCCTCCGGCCCCTGGGCCCTCCCGGGCACCACCGCGCTGCTCCGGGCCCCGCGCCACCGCTCCCGGGCCAAGCCCGCCCGGCCGAGGAAGCAAAGTACAAAGGCGGCGACCCGGCCGCCGAGGGGGGCAGGGAGAGGAGGAGGAGGGGGACGGAGGGGGCTCGGGCGAGCCAGACGCGAGGAGCCCGCCCCTGCCACCCCTGCCCGCGGGCCTGGCCGCCGTAACAAAAGACCCCCGACCCAGCCGCCTCGCTTCCGACCGAGGGCGGCGAGCGAGCCGCGCCCCCGGGGGCTGCATTACCTGGTCGCAAAGGGTTAAGCGGTCCTGTCAGCCCCAAGTTCATGGTTTGGGTCCTTGGCAGGGCTCTCGATGGGTGATCATCAGAAACCAGGGGGAAAAACACCAAAGCGCACGGAGAGAAAACGCCCAACTCCAACCCGGCTCGGTCCGCCAAGAGTCTCTCTGCTCCTTCCTCGCCAAAGTCTGAGAGCGGATGCACGCGAACCAAATCCGAACCGGAGTCGCAGCAGCCTTCGGGCGGCCGAGAGCCAGCGCCGCGCGCGCACATCCAGTGCGGCCGAGTCCAGGCGGGCGGCGGGAGGGCGCCCGGCCCGCGCTCGCCGGCTGCCTCCCGGCCGCTCCTGCGGCGCACGGGGCCCGGGCGGCGCGGCGGGGGGCTCGCGAGGCGCGTCCCGGGCCGGGAAGCTGGCCGGCGAGGTGCAGAGGTGCGGCCCGAGCCGCCGCCGCGGCGCGCGGAGCTAGGAGCGAGGCGGCGGCGGCGGCGACAGGACAAAGGAGACCATGTGCGGAGGGAGGGAGGAGGGAGGAGGAGGAGGAGAAGGAGGAGGAGGAGGGCGCGCGGCGGCGGCGGCGGCGGCTGCGGCGGCGGCTGCTCCCCGGCGGCCGCCTCGGGCTCCCCGACAGCGGGTCCCGCCTCTCCAGCAGCGCCGCGGGCTGGCTGGTCCCGGGCCCGCCGCCGTCGCAGCGGCGCTGGAGGGGGACGCTCCGGGAGTCTTTGATTTTGTGTCGACCTCGCCGGCGCGAGGCGCTGCAGCGGCCGGGGCGCCGGGCGGGCTGCGCGGGGCCGCCGGCGCCTTCTGGCCAGAGCTCGCGGGCAGGTGGGCGAGCGCCCGGGGCTGGCTCAGCTCCGGCCCGAGCTCCGCGGGCGGGCGGGCGCCTGCCTCTCCCGCCGCTTCACGGCTCAAGTGAACTCCATCGGCGGCCGCCGCCGGCGCCGCGGGCTCCCGGGCTGGACGGTGGCAGGAGGGGGCGGCGGCGGCGGCGGGAGGGAGGGGGCGCCGGGCTCCAGACTTCGCCCCCCGACTGCGCCGAGCGCGCCTCTTGCAGACGCTCGCAGATCTCGGAGCGGGACTTCCTCGGCGCGCGGAGCCCGAGCCGCCCGTGCCACCGCCCCTCCTCCGTGCCGCCCCGCCCCGCGCGCCCCGCCCCGCGCCGCCCCTCCTCTCGGCCCCGGCGCCGGGTCGGCCCCGCGGGGGCGCAGTCCCTGGGCGCGACATAGACAGCTGTTGCTCCCCGCGCCGCCCAGGCCCTTGGGCCCGGAGGCTGCTTTCCCCGCGGGCGGACGCGCGGCGGGAACTGCAAACCCCCGCGCCTTCCCCGCTGTCGCCGTGGCAGGGAAAGGCCACTAGGCCCGCGGCCCGGGGGTGAACTGCGGCTAGGCCGGTCACATCTGCAAAAAGCTGGCTCACTGGGCAGTTGTGAGGGGTCGATGGGAGTCAGGTCAGAGTCCTGGCACTCAGGGGGTGCTTAGCACAAGATGATTACATGGTGGAACATGGGGGGTGGGCGTGCGCACGAGATCACAATCTAGGAATTAAACAGAAGGGTCTTCATTTAACCCTGTCCCCACCGTTCAGGTGGTCAGGGTTTATGAATAGTGGAGTCCATTTAGAAATCCTCCCCCTCCTCCCAATTCCTCAAGTCTGCCACCATTGGTACACTTCCCATCCACAAAGTGGAGCCCACTTGGGTCCCCTGCCTTCCACCAAAGGATGAGAAAGTAGGGCCCACACCTCCTATGTGGGCAGCAGTTGTATTCTGCCTTCTTTTCCTTTATCATCCACTGCAGCGCCTCGTGCAATGGGCCTAGGGACCACAAGTGGACCCCCAGTGTGCCCCTCCACCCCACGTCCACCAGAACCCACCCAGCTCCTGCTGCCCTGCCTGGTGGGCTCCCTTGGGGGAGCCCTGGTCTCCTTTACTCTCCTAACCACAGCCGCTAGGGAAAAGGTATCACCAGGCCACACAAGGACAGAAGACAGCTGGAGCTTTAGATACACATCTGCGGCCTGAGCAGGTCCCTCCTGGGTGAACAGGAAAAGCCACTACAGGGGACAAGCAGGGGAAGGTTGCAACAGCCACAGCCAGCACACTGAGGAGGGGAGAGACGGAAGCTTGCAATGCCACTGTCACCAGGAGTGGGACTTGGGAGAGCTGAACACCACATCCGAACGACACGGAGGAGGCTGCTTTAAAGGAATGGTATCCATTCCTTACCTCTTTGAAGTTGCATATTCATCACACTCTGATTTCATGGCACCCTGAAAAACCTCTCAAGGGATGAAAAGGGTAGGGATGCTTGCTGCATGGCACCCCCCCCCCCCAACAGCCTCTCACATTATTAATTGTGGAGATAAGAG
This sequence comes from Sylvilagus floridanus, assembly GCA_949820135.1. Taxonomy (NCBI): domain Eukaryota; kingdom Metazoa; phylum Chordata; class Mammalia; order Lagomorpha; family Leporidae; genus Sylvilagus; species Sylvilagus floridanus. The sequence continues at coordinate 8,888,046 of OX463234.1, read as the reverse complement.
GCCCCAACACCCAGCACCTGCAACAGGTGGTGTTATGAAAGGTTCTCTTTTTTCCTTTTAAAGATAGGTGATAGTGATTTTCCTCTCGCACTACCTCCAGAGAAGTCAGAAGAAAAGACACTCAGAAGGTGTAAACTTGGAGATAGATTTTTCCAATGGCTTACAAGATGTTACACAAATCAGTTGAGGGCCTTAAGCTAGGGGGCATTCATTCTGAAGCTGTTTCTACAACACTGGTATAGCTCGAAAGAAAACAGTAAATTTTCGAGGAAAGACATTAAAATGTTGTTTCTCTTAGAGCAGTCACAATGGGACAGTTATCTAGTTGCTCTAATGAAATCAATATTACAGGCAAGGCCCTGCCTGAGCTCCTAGGCAGGTCTCCCACAGGGGAAAGTTAGATGCACAAAGGTGGCAGTGACATAGCTGACCTGCTCCTCTGACCGCTCAGACCCCTGGGATGCTTTCCTGACCCTTATCACGCCTTGCATTAGACTGTCCTCAGTGGTGACTAAGGAGGAGGCCTCGCATGATGGCCTGCCTGGGCAGGTGTGCACATGTCCCCATGTCCCGGGGACTTGATGATCTGGAACCAGGTAGAACCTGGGACCATCAATACTCAGGCCTCAGGGGCATCCACAGTATGCAGCAGCACAGGGAGTCCTGCTCCCCTCCTAGCCCCTCCCAGTCTGCCACCTCTAGTTTGCCTCCTGTCTGAACATTCTCCCCTCCCCTACCCCCCCCCCCCCTTCACCTTGCCACCACAGGATGTGAACTGAGTCTATTCTTACTGGTTTCCAGGTATACAGCAGCATCAGCAGTAAAAACAAGGAAGACAGGGCCCAGTGCTGTGGCACAGTAGGTTAATCCTCTGCCTGTGGCGCCGGCATCCCATATGGGCACAGGTTCTAGTCCTGGCTGCTTCTCTTCCTATCCAGCTGTCTGCTATGGCCTGGGAAAGCAGTGGAAGATGGCTCAAGTGCTTGCTCCCCCCCCCCCCCCCACCTTCGTAGGAGACCTGGAAGAAGCTCCTGGCTTCGGGTCAGCTCAGCTCCAGCCATTGTGGCCATTTGGAGAGTAAGCCAGCAGATGGAAGATCTTTCTTTCTGTCTCTCCCTCTCACTGTCTGTAACTCTACCTCACAAATGAATAAATAAATAAAATCTTAAAAAAAAAAAAAAAGCAAGACAGAGGGGCAATTCTGGATAATCCAAGTATCGGGTGATTGGATCCTGGTCAGAGATCTGACTTTGAAGAATCAGGAAGTTTAATTTCCTCCCTCCCTTTCCCCTTCTTTCTTTCCTCCCTCTCTCTCCTTGCCTTCCTTCCTTTCTTTTCTCTTTTTTCTTTCTTTCTCTCTCTCCCCTCCCCCCCTTCCTTCCTCCCTCCCTCCCTCCCTCCCTTCCCTCCCTCCCTCTCTCCCTTTCTCTCTCTCTCTCTCTCTTGTATGGGGATCTGAATGCTCAGAGCACAGGCTGGAAGCCTGCTACTCTCAAGAGGCCTGACATATTCAGCACTAATGGCTCCCTGACCTCACCTTCAGCTTGACAAGTCTTAGAAAGTGGGCACCATAAGAGAAGCAGAGAGCGCGAACTGAGAGACACACTGGCCTCTTCCAGTGTTAGATTACTTACTTCAGCAACCGTTTTTATGACCAAAGATCTTAGCCAAGTTTATGATTAATCAGCTGGAAAAAATTTTAAACATTTAATTAAAACATGGAGTCTTCTTCCTCAAATCTTGAAATATATCTAAAGATAAATGGGTTGAAAAACTCATGGAAGTTCTTCTAAATCAATTTGAAACACTAAAATTTTTAAAGTTTAAAATGTGAGATGTGATTACGTTTGTATTCACAAATCACCAGACTTAGACTAAACATTTTGCTAAAATATTCCTTAAAAATTCTGGCCTTGTGTGGCGCATTTTATACAGAGAAAGTTCATGAGTTTCACTGTGCTCTCCTTCATAAATTAAATGAAACTCGGATCCCCTTCCTTGCCAACAGAGGACACACTGGATGATTCCAGAGGTTGGTTTCAAGGAAGCAGAAGACTTTACAAAATTTTCTCAGAGCCTTTTATTATAAATTCTGTAGGTTGGCGATACCACTAAAGGAGAGTGGTAAGTCCCTAGCTGGTCTTGTCACTTATTTCTGCGACTCTTTGCAAATTTAAGATTCTTCAAGCTCTGCACGTTCAGGTTTCTGTGAGTGCTTTGGGCAGAGATGAGAAGCTGGGAGTCTGGGGCTGTTCTCTGGTTGGTGTCAAGGTCCTGTCATTCCCAAGCCGGGAGACCCCAGGCCAGTCTCTTCAGTGTCCCTGCCTCAGTTTGCTCATCTGTAACTGGAGATGAAAACAGCACCTACACCCTACTGGGCTGCCTCTAACAGCGCCCAGCACCCGGGAAGTGGGACAGAGGTGCTGCCTGTTAGCATTCAAGAAGGCACGATCTTCTTTTGATGACTAGAAACCAACAAAAATAAAAGCACATCCTGGTGTGGCCTCCAAGTCCATGGCCAACCTCCATCTGGGTTGTCGTCAGTGGAGATGAGCACATCATGAAAAGAACCCCCATGACAACAAACCCAAAAAGTGGGGAGAGTGCTTGCACCCGCTCTCCCTTTGCACAGACTCTATTGTCTGGGCACTGGATGGCCTGGGTTACTTAATAAGGCTGAATGGATGGGATAACATGGCCCTTCTTGATAAATTATGAAGATAATCCTGAATCCAGCAAAATGTAAGTGTCTGCCAGGCATTAAAATATGATCAACCTCCTAGTAGCAAGGGCTTCAATTTCTTAAAACATAAAATAGCAGGTATCCCAATTATGTGATTTTTGACATGCTAAATTAGGATTTTCACTGTTAAAAGGCCTATTGCTTTGCCTATGACTATAAAGATGGTTTTATATTGGAACAGAAGTATGTTTGGTTTTTTGCTCATTTTCTCTGGGTGGGACATTGCTGCCCACACCAACCCACACCCTCAATTTGATTTTAAATTTGTCTATATAAGTCTTGTTCATCTTTATTCACGCTACAGCAGTTTAAGTAATAGCCATGTGTCTGGAGGCAGCATCGAACACCTTATGATTAATTTGTGAGGCTATTGTTCTAGTAGATTCCTCATGCCATGCCTTCTTTCTGAACCTAGCTGGTTTCTATGGATGAAATCGAAATGTAGAATCTGTTCACCTGTGTGTGCCTAACACATTACTAAGAAGCCTAGATCACTGGCTATGTAATAAGCAAATGAATACATGGCTGAGAGTTTCCCAGTATGCTAGGGCAGCTGGGGGTGCCTAGCAAGTGTCTGGCTAACTCTGGCTAATTGATGAAATGGAGGGGAGACTTGGGGCGGAAGACAGCTGCCTAGGAGCCTAAGGGACAAGCGTCTTTGTTTTGAAAGACACTGAGAGAGGGGCTGGCACTGTGGCTTAGTGGGCAAGGTGACACCAGCATACCATATAGGCCTTGGTTTGAGTCTTGGCTGTTCTGCTTCTGATCCAGCTCCCTGCTAATGTGCCTGGGAGAGCAGCAGAAGATGACCCAAGTATTTGAGCTCCTGCACCCACATGAGAGAACTGGAAGAAACACTTGGCTCCTGGGTTCAGCCTGGCCCAACCCCGGGCCATCGTGGTTGTGTGGGGAATAAACCAGAGGATGGAAGAACTCTCTTTCTGTCTCTCCCTCTTTCTCTCTATAACTTTGCCTTTCAAATAAATAAAATAAATCTTAACAAAAAACAGAGAAGGAGACAGAGAGACAGATTTACTCCCACTGATTTACTCCCCAAACACTTGCCAACAGCCAGGACAGGGCCAGGCTGAAGATGGGATCTAGGAACTCCATCCAGATCCACCACGTGGGTACCCAAGGACTTGAGCCTTCACCTGCTGTCTCCCAGGAGGTACATTAGCAGGAAGCTGGAATGAAAAGCAGGAGCCAGGACTCCAACCCTGGGACTCTGATATGAGATACGGGTGCCTCAGGCAGCGTCTCAACTCCTGCTCCAAATGTCTGCTCCAGGGACCCGACTCAGGTGCCTACTGGTTCCTACTCATGGCAGAAGGCTTGGTGTCGGGAACTTGAGTTCACAGGTTGCTCACTAGGAAGCATGGGAGTCCCCTGCTGCCAAGGTTATCTTGCTTCTTACCTCTGCTAATTCCCAACATTCTGCCTGCCATGCCCAGGAGAGGCAAACTCTTCTGGGTCCCAGGATTTCCCCTGGGTAGGCTGGTTCATTTTAAACTGCCCATCAGGATTTCCACCGGCAGTGCAAAGCCAGTGAGCGTCACACAGCCCCAGCTCCTCTGCTGGGCGCCCCCACCCCTTCCGAGGGAGTGATTTTACATGTGGAAGCTTCATTACTTATCATTCTGAAAGGAGGATGCAGTAGCTCATATCCCTACTGCTGTAAAGCAAAAGTCTCTACCATTATATACCCGTGTTGCCAGAATTGATCACGGGGCTGCAACAAGAGGGAAGTAAATAAACTGAACTGGGTTAGTTTATGATGCATACTATTGAGACATAGGGAGGAATAAATATTTTCCAAGTGTGGAAGTCAAGGAAAAGAATTTTACTTTCAAACTTCACAGTGTACTATAAACTACAAAGGGGAAAATAGGGGGGGAGAAAAACCATAAAATACATCTTGCTTAACCACCAAATCTACATTAAAATATTAATATTCAGAATCTGACAGCCCCACAAAGAAATGCAATCAAAATACAAATAAATTCAGTCTGTCTGCGTCAGCCTGTGGGTTACAGCTATCTCACTTGACTTTTCACAGAAGGGTGGATGAGGTGAACCCCCACCAGGACTTCTCAGGTTTCACCTGCACGGTGTTCACTCTTCTGACATACCCTGCAGTGCTGGATGGGTGTTTATAATTTGGGACCCGGAGACCAGCGTTTGATATGGAATGCACACTCCTTTGTGGGTTCAGAGAGTCCATCTTGCTTCACCAACCTGCTCAAATCTCTACTTTCTTGCTCTTCTATTTTTTTTTTTAAGATTTATTTATTTGAAAGGCAGAGTTACAGAGAGAGAGAAAGACAAAGAGAGAGGTTTTCCATCCAGGGGTTCACTTCCCCAAATGGCTGCAACAGCCGGAGGTGGGCTGATCCGAAGCCAGGAGTCAGGAGCGTCTTCCGTGTCTCCCATGTAGGGGCAGGGGCCCAAGCACTTGGGCCATCCTCCGCTGCCTTTCCAGGCCATAAGCAGAGAGCCGGATTGGAAGAGGAGCAGCCGGGATACGAACCGGCTCCCATATGGGATGCCAGCTCTGCAGGTACCATGCCACAGCACCAGCCCCCTTCTCACTATTTACACATGGAAGCAGGGACAGGAAATTAAAATGAACAATGTAGACAAAATGTACATGAGCTAAAGGGTGGCTCAGTACAGAATAAACTGCATAAAGAAGTCATTGAAGACTGAAATTCGGAAAGCAAGGTGCTATACTGAAAAGATGGTGCATTTGGTGAGATTTCCTTAGGTTGTCTTGACCTAAATTATGCCAGCATCCAATTCTTCTGCTGGCCTGATGGTTTGGAGAGTGGTGCTGCGGTGAGAAGAACGTACGCTTGGATCCAGGCCCTATCAAGGTAGCTCGCTCATACTGCAGAGTCACCTTTCATAAGCCTCTTTATTATCCCTTGTCTAAGACAACAGAGCTGGTGAGGGGGTGTTGTAAGCATGCAATAAACTCGTGCCAAAGGACTTGCCTGGCATTTTGCTGGGCACACTGCTACTACTCAACTTGTTGTGGTACCTTCTCTGCCACGGCGCCTGGTATGAAGGGTCTTTAGACTGGTGCCAGTCCTTCTATGTTTGGTGGACAACTGTAACGAGGGTTACACTGGAGCGGGTCCTTTTCCTCACCATTAGCTACAGGTCACCTAGGAATACATAGTTTCAGGGACACTCAACTCAAAGCCTGAGGTTGTCAACAGCCACTCCTCTAACAGGAGAGCAATAAAGGCCCTGGAGAGCTGTGGGACAAAAATGGCTTTGCTCATCCTCTCTGCTGGGCAGACTGGCTCTGAGTCCTGCTGACGGGGGGGGGGGGGGGGGGCAGAGAGGTGCTCACTAGGGAGGAAGGAGAACTGAGCCAGAGGATATGGTGCTGCGGCTGGGCTCACTCAGGAAGCAGTGGCTATCATTCTTCCATGTAGATACTAAGAGCTCTTGGGAGAGCTGGCTCAAGTAGGAAGGGAGACTCTGCAGCTGGCTCTTGGGATCCAAGAGTCTGTGCCTCCTCTGACCTCAGGATCAGCCCTAAAGACATTCATATGTGGTGCATTTCAGGCATGGAAAGCCAAGACCCCATGACAAAAAAATACCCTACACGAAGGATCTCTGTGAGTGAGACCCCAGTGGGAAGAAGGGGCCATCCAAGAAGGATATATTTTCTCTGAAGGGAGGAGAGAATTTCCACTTTGCTTATGGCCTTGTCTAAATATTGACGCAGTTTGTGGTCACAAAAGGCTTCCATAGCCTTGGCAGCTCATGGCAAGGGCCTCAGGTGATCACCGATGTCATAAATAAGAGTGTTAATTGTTAAACTTAACAGCAGAAGTCACTGTGCACTTACTCCCCATGTAGGACCTCTGTCCTTAATGAGTTGTACTATGAGAACTAACTGCAAAACTCGTTTTCAAACAGTACTTTATATGTTGAGTGTGTGCGCAAACTGTTGAAATCTTTATTTAGTGTAGAGTTGGTCTTCTGTATCTTCAGAATTAACTTCAGTTAATTACAAATGAATCTTAATGAACAATGGGATGGGAGAGGGAGTAGGAGGCGGGATGGGAGTGGGGGTCCCACAGGGCAGGTATGGGGGGGAAGAACCACTATATTCCTAAAGTTGTACCGATGAAATTTGCATTCCTTAAATAAAGGCTTTAAAAAAAAAGAGTCTGTGCTTCAGTAGGGGCACTAAGTAGCAACACTAGAGACCACTGCTGTGGAACACCGGGAACCACTGTCTTCCAGATCTCTAAGTCAGAGATTAAGTGGGCCACTGTGGACTTAGCTCGCCCACATTTTTCAACAATTGAGGGACAGAGAGCCCCTAAAACCATCGTAGAAGTCCTCCAGTGGATGTCTGAATGGCCGATATGAATATTGACAGAGACGCTCCCCAACAACATTTGCCATTACACGAGTCATGCCACGTACTATAAGATAACCTTAGTCACTGCCTTTCTGGATCTGATTTGCGGATCCTCATTTCTAACTTTGGTTAGTCCCAGGGAAGACTGTTGCTATTCTAGGACTGGGTCAAGCTCAGGATATGATCCTCATCTGCATTTCAGTGCCTCGCAATGGAAGACAGGGAGAAAGCAACCAACCAACCGACCAAGAAAGAAGCATGGACCACAAATTATAGCCAGTGGTGCCATTCACTGCTCCTAAGATTTAGCCTGTCATGAGATGCTGCCGTATATGCCTACAGTAACACATTTTCCAAAAATGTTTACAATTATGGTGCCACTTGTTCCTAAATCAGTCTTGTGAGGCAGAGTTAAGTGCTATTCTCCTTAGGTCTGATAAGGAAATTGATCCAGGGAGTGTCAGAAAGCCCTTGGCAACGGCAATGGGGGAGTCAGAATCACAAGTTGCAGCGAGCACACCCAGCATCTTATGCACTGATACCCTGATCCACTGTCTCCACTGCTGGCTAACCCTTGTTTTCTCACTCCCTTGGCCAAACCCTACAAGCCAAAAGTCCTGATGTCTGCGATCTAGAAGGGTCCCAAGACCTGAAGGGTTGTCTTCTAGTCACGTGAGTACTGAGCACTTATGGCTCTGCAGTTTGCAAGACTATTGACATCCGGAGAGGTGTGGCCAAAGCCCGGCAGTCCATCCTTCTCTCATTGGGTCCACAATCTTTTCTTCAGAAATACGCTACTGGTCCTCTTTAGAGTACTTGAAATTCACTCCTGCATCTATGCTAATCCATACAGCTCTAACAATGCTTTTGTTTTACCTTCCACACTAGGGATCCTGATGGATCCAAATATTTACTTGCAGGAACCCACTGTTGTGGTGAATCATATAGTTGCAGAGGTAGAAGTGGGAGCTACAGTGTTGCAGAATTCTCTTATGTAGATGGCCTGGAAGTACCTTAGCGAACACTGTGATTTTCCACTCTTGTTTGGCCTCATTTATTCTCCTTGTCCCTTCCATGCTCTCACGGTGGAGTGGGAAACTCTAATATGGCTATTCCAGAAGCTTCCATCTCCGCGGCTTTATTAATCCAACAGGTGCACTTTGCAGATACTCAATGCTACACAAATGCCAGTTGTGATGATCACATACTGCTGTTACCTGGGGTCAGGGCAGGCTGGTGAGCCTACAAAGACCTGCCAGCTCCTCCCGGGTCTTGCGTAATAATCTCTGTTAACAGACCCCTGGTTACAAATTAATTAGACCAGAGGTTTCTTCTGCTAGTCCAAACTACAGCTATTCTTGCAAGTCACTTGAGGGAGACACATTCATCTAAGTCAGTACATGACGCATGCCTGTTTCTTGGCTACCCTGTAGACACTGCTATTCCCTTTGAGACACATGTTTCCTTAGTGGGAACGAGGTGCTACTTTGGAGAGCTCTCTCTAGGCTCGGTCACTTGAGGGCCAGAGCTGTGATGTGCATCTGTGCTCTTGTTCCTCTCTCCTCTCCCTCTCTCTCTCCCTCTTCTCTCTCTCTCACCACCATTCTCTTTATTATCCAGTGCAGTACTTCTATGCCTTATGTGCAACACATGGATCAACATATAGTGATCAAATCAATGGCTTAATGATTAGCTCTTTGCAGACTACAACAGAAGAGAAAGAAGACATCGTCTCAAACATAAACTCAACTATAAGGTCTTTCCCAGAAAACTGCCACCAGTCTGGGATTCCACAGAATATGGAAACACACACAGCTAACAGCAGAGCCCAGGTAAATTCTCCTGAGGACGGATTACTAGTTACAATATGACATCAACTGCTATGGTTATGAACCTCCAAATACAGCCCCAAGTAATTCTGTAATTCCCATGGGAAGCCTGCACTTGTGTCCTGTGATGGGGGCTCCTGTTTGGGTCAACACAATGTGGAGGAAGTGACCTCAGAGCTTAGGTTGGAAGAAAGCCTGGCAGCTTCCGTCCCCTCATGCGTGGAACCCAGACATCATGTTTTCGGGGAGCTCAAGTAGGCCCATGTGAAGGAAAGCTGAGGCTTCAGGGCGAAGGCCTGGCTGAGTTGGGAGCCTGCAGCCAGCAACAGCTTGGCAGTCCTGGGAGTAAGCCACCCCTGGTGCGGCTCAGGACTCCTGGGGTCTGCGCTGTAACAGTGTAACTGAATGAGTAATCCTTGCATTCCCACCTATTCAATACGTGGTTTGTTGCAGAACTATAGGTCACTGAAACAAACAGCTGGGCCAGCCCAACACTGAGGGAGAGAGAAGAAGATGAGCACAAGGAAGCGCAGCCAGCCGCATCTCCTGTCTCTGCGAGAGAATGGCAAAGACCTTCACGTTTCAGAAAGAGCGCTACTGAGACATAATCACAGCCACCAACAAATAAATAAATAAAATCCCCGAGTCAGAGACATCTTTGCCAAAATAAAGGAAAGTTTTGCATTTGATAAAGTAGGAGAAACTCAGCACAACAATATTAATCAAAGACTAAATCTGATCTCCCCCTTTCCTTGTGGAGGAGGCTGGGAATGTTTGCAAAACTAAAAAGTCTTTAGTAATCCCTTCTTTTATCCAAAACAGATTGCAGTTTTAAGCACAGCCCCATAAACTGCAGGTTCAAAGGAACCTGAAACCGAATTAGCATAAAATCTGGAATTCTCATTTCCACCGAATGCACAGCTGCCATCTGACAGCTCTTCTGTGACTTCGTTTTCAAATAGAAACTGAAAGTAGCTGAGGTGGCGTGGGCCATGGGCTCCATCCTTTCATTCCCGGCGCCCTGCCCCACTCCCACACGCTCCTGAGAGAGAATCTTACGGCTCTGCTAAAACCTTTGGTTATGAAATGAATACCCCATATGGCAGCCTGCCCAACAAAACCCCAAGGCGGGCGGCAGGGGGCGCGGAGCCTGGGGGTGGGGTGGGGTAAGGGGGACATCCCAAAGCCCCGGACAGTTTATCAGGAGGGTTGAGATTGCTCAGAGGGTATGCATAGTCCGCTAATGCTTTTAGGAGTGCTCAGCATTTTAAAGTCACCAAAGCAGCACAAGAGTGGAGTTGAGGTGGGGAGGTGGAGCACCCTTTCTCAGGGTTTGCATTGCAAATGCCAAGAAAACCCACGCTGGAATACACTGCAATTGAAATACCAGCAGGTCTGTGGACTCTCTTTCAGGGTTCACTTAACACTTCCCTGGCTCTCTCTCCCCAGGTCAGGACAGCGTGAGCCAAGGGGGCTGCTCTGCCTACTGCCAGCGTGCCAGTGCCTCTGGGACATGAAGTTACACTTCTTAGTACAGGAACGGAAAAAGAATATATAATTGGTCTCCTTGGAGGAGGGCGGGTGCTGGAAAGGACTGTCTCCCCCCTCCCTCTGGGCTGGGAGTGAGCGTGGCTCCGCCCACAGCCACCCAGACCTGCTCCTCTGAGTCCCCTGGGCTGGACTGAATGAGTCCCCGTGACAGCTGGTGGGGGCGGCCCCGCCAGCACATGAAAAGCAGGCGGCAGCCCCATGGGGAGCTGGAGGCATGGCCCTCTCCTCCCCTTTTCACGGGCCTCCCGCCAAAGCCTCGCAGGATTGGCCCGGCCACCCCACCCCGCCGCCCAGAGCCATCTGCCGCTGACCCAGGGCGCCGGTGTTAACTTAACATCGACCGCTCAGGCGGGAAGTGCAAGGGGCCAGGGCGGTCCCAGCGTGGAGGGTTATCCTCCCGCCACACTTCCGACGGCACCACTTCCACCCAGGTTTGTGCCTTCTTTGCTGTACCTTCTGCTGTTAGTGGACAACTTTCCATATTCTCCAGGAGAGGAAAAAAACGGCCGGAGCATCTGGTATTTACACAGAATCTTAGAGGGAGTTGACGGATTTAATTACAAGTGTTAGTAAAACAGGAAAATTGTAGCCAGGCTTTCAAATAGCCACTCGCCTATAACTGACATGACTTTCTTTTGTGTTGCTGGTAAAGAATGCTATTTATTTCCCCAGCAGTGAGTTTTCCTGGAGAAGAGGCGGCTGGTAAGAACACAGTTGCTAGCTGGTAGCTCTTATTTTAATTTACGATGTTGTCCGTCTTCTATGAAGATCGGGCTACAAACGAGCTCTGAGCTGTTTTGCCATTAGCTCTAGCGGAGATGGGGTTTCTGTCTGTTCCCAGTGCTCACTGAGAGCTGACAGCGTGCATTTGTGGAATGACTGGCTGGGTTTACGGGCCCAACTTGAGGCCAGAAGGACTGCCAGTAACTGACCTATCTGGGGATTAGAGCCCTGACCTGCTCTCAGGGGCAACACATGCTGGGGAGGTTCGAGACTGTCACGGGCTCCTGGAGACCTGCGCAGGAAAGATGAGGTGCTGAGCGAGCACTGGACTAGATGGTAGAACGGGCCAGTCTCTAGCAGTTTGGGTATGTCATCGGGTATGTCTTGGAATCTTTTCTTCCCCCAAGGATTGTTACGAGGCTAAAATTGCATCTTTTTCTAATTTTATTTTTCATTTGAAAGGAGACGCGAGAGAGAAAGAGAGAGAGAGAGAGAGAGAGAGAGAGAGAGAGAGAGATCCATCCTTTATCTGCTGGTTCACTCCCCAAATGCCTGCCTGCAGCAGCGAGGGCTAAGCCAGACTGAAGCTAGGAGCTCAGCACTCAGCTAGGATCCCCTACATGCTGTGCCAGGGACCCAAGTACTTGAGCCATCCTTTGCTGCCTCCCAAGGTGCGCATTAGCAGGAAACTGGATCAGAAGTGGAGGAGCCGGGCCTTGAACCAGGCACTCGGATAAGGGGTATGAGCCAGCTTAACCACAAGCTGCCCTTTAACCTTTTCTTTCTCTCTCTCACTCAGAAGGCCTTGTGGCTCTTTCTAAGCAGGCAATAGTGTCTGTGCTAATAAAAAAATAAAAAAAAAAAACCCAACTGGCATTTTTTCTCCTTCCCTTTGCCCAGAATTTACGGGATTAACTCCTAAGTAGGGCATACTGTTTGGTTTACCTTCTCGGCTCCGCATCCCCTACCCCACTCTCTTGGAATTTCCTGACGAGGCAATGAAATGTCAGAAGTATGTTATGGTTTGCATTTAGACCTTCTCACTGGTGAGCACGATTCAACTTCCTCATCCAAACAGTCAAGGCCCAGGCGAGCCTCTTGGGCTCCATGCCGCTGTCACTTGGTACTCCGGGCCCATTAAAGACATTTGTCAGCTTTGTGTTTGAAAAACAAAACCAAAAGGGTAAATGTGTCATCACGCGCTCTTTAATCTGAAAACCGCAAGGGAACAACTTCAGAAGGAAGGAAAGAAAATCCGCACAGCCTCCCCCCACCCCAGGCCCACACCAATCAGGTCGCCGCTAGACTCCAAGTCCGGGCTTTGTCTTGCCCAGGCCCCTCCCAGCCAGGGAAATGTGCAGACCACATTGGGAACCAATTTAGTCATTTCTGACTTCTCAACAATCAAATAAAACAATAAATAGCCTGAGAGGACCACATGTATTTCCTCCCAGGATTTTTTTTTTTAAAAAAACATGAAAGTTTGGCTTGAAAGGAACTTATTGCACAGACACACGTGGCCTCAATAGGGGAGATCCTGAACTGATGAGACAGACTCCAGATTCAGGCACACAATATCAGGACTGAAATCCCGAGAATTTGGTAATGGAAAGTTTGGGTCACATGAAGGGCTGTGGGATCCGCGGATAAGATTGAGTTTTAAATTAGCCTCCTGGGCAGGCTGAACATCCCCCTAAGAAGCTCCATATGTCTCCAATTCCACCTCTTCCCCTTTGCTCTTGGCACTCACCCCTCCGACAGACCAGAAAATTCCTGGCTTCGGATCTCTTTCCTGCATGTTTGTTGTTGATTTCCACCCTTAGAATTACTCTGGGTTTTGTTGTTTTGTTTGTGTTTGCTGTCTTTTCAAGGTTTTCAAACTTCTGCTTTTGGAAAAATGTCAAGCTTGGTGTGGAGAAGATGAAAGGTCCCCCAAACTTTCCACGTGTCCTCCCCAGTTGGGAGCATTGTGCCATACGGCCTCTATCGCTCGTTACCCTCGAACTGCCTTAAGACAAACACGTCATGCAGCATTTACTCACTGATCCACCCATTCAGCGTTCATGTTGGGGACAGGCACACCCTCCCATCTTCCCTTCCCTAGCTTGCTAACCTGAGGGGTGAAGACCGATGAGGCCATGTTTACCACTGGACATGGATCCTGTGCTTTGCAACCCCCACTCACAATCCTGCAGGGGTGGGATTCTCATCTACATTCTGTTGCCTCCAGGGTAAGTGGCGACTAAGCTCAGCTTTGGGCTTGCTGGTCAACCGGTTGTCAAATGTGGATAAGGTAAAGAGGAGGTCTTGCCTTTGTGGTGAGCCTAAGACATTAACTTCCTTTACCAATGATTGCCAAGAGGCTTGTTTGGAGGTGTAGGGCATTCACTCAACTGGCCAAAAGAAAAAAAATGGTATCTGGTTTTCTCCATAAGTTTCCTTCATCTGTAGAGTGGAAAACAAAATGTGTCTATGTCAGTGCAGCTGTGACTATTACATTAGGTAGAGTAGGAGCTGGCAAACAGTAAGCACTAAATGAATATATCTCTCTATATTATTGTTGTTATTCCTTTTCCTTGCATGTCTTCATCCCTCGGGTCCAAGGCAAGATTTGGACATGCAGCTACTTTCGCCTCCAATCACATCAAAACCTTGCTTCAACTCCCACAGTCTGTGGTCTGCTGTATGAATATTTTTTATATAGTACACTAAAAGCCACCCATTCAGTGTGGACACCTTTACTAAAGTATGGACTATGTTCCAAGACACAGAGAGAAAGAGAAGAAGAGAGAGGGAACAAAAGGTATTAATTGCCGTTAGGGAACTTAGACTTCAGAAGGGAGGGAGACAAATGTGTACTTGGGGCAGGTGCGGTGAGACAGTAGGTTAACTTGCTGCTTGGGAAACCTGAGTGCCTGGGATTGAGCGCTGCCTTCACTTCCCATCCAGCTTCCTCCGAAGATCCTGGGAGTTGGTGGATGATGCTTCAAGTACTTGGGTCCCTGCTACTCACTTGCAAGACCAGGATGGAGTTCCTGGCTCCTGGCTTCAGCCTGGCTCAGGCCGGGCCCTTGTGTGTGTTTTGGGAATGAATCAGTAGCAGCTGGAAGATCTCTCTCACTCTGTCTTTCACATAAATAAATAAGGAACCTTAAAAAAATGTGTAGCTGGAAGGTAGAAGATGCCGGGAACGCTGGAGGCATCATAAAAAGTGACCTGAAGCTAAAGGCTTATCCACGGAGAAGCGAGGAGAAGGGATGGAGCTAAGGTGAGAGAGACTGCAGAGGCAGAATGGAAATGCCAGAGGCGACGCGGAGGGAAGTGAGATGCAGCGTGTGGGGCGCCAGTTAACACTGGGAACGCAGAGGCACGAGCTGGCAGGGCAATGTCAAGGAAAACTGCTCTGGGATCAGGCGCTGTGGCACAGCAGGTTAAGCAGCGGCCTGCAGCACCGGCATTCCGTATAGGCGCTGGTTCGAGTCCCGGCTGCTCCACTTCCAAACCAGCTCCCTGATTATGTGCCTGGGAAAGCAGCAGCAGAAGGCCCAAGTCCTTGGGCCACTGTACCCATGTGGGAGACCCAGAAGAAGCTCCTGCTCCTGGTATCAGCCTGGCACAGCTCTGCCCATTGCAGCCATTTTGGGGGATAAATCAGCAGATAAAAGATCTCTCTCTCTCTCTCTCTGTCTGTAACTCTTTCAAATAAATAAATAAATCTTTACAAAAAAGTTTGCTCTGAGCAGGATAAACTTAGGAGACTGTGGGAGCAGCCTGGCTGTGATCAGAGCCTCGGGACTGGCACAGATGAGAAAGGGGCTCTGATTCATAGATGAGGTGTGGGTGACGAGGGGTGTGACCACTGAGAACTGCAGGGAGGGGTGGGGAGAAAACTGTGTGCGGGACGGAACCCGGCCAGTGTCCATGGCTACCGGGTCATGGAAGGAGCCCCAGGAAGAGGGCGTTGCCAGGAGCAGGAGGACTCAGAGGTGCTGGAGGCTCAGGACTGAGGAAGGATGCAATTCACGAGGTCTTTGGAGACCAGCGAGGGTCGCTGTAGGAGAATGAGGCTGAAGCTAGGTTACACCCTGAAAGCTACATAAGTAGACAACATGGCCAAAAAAAATAAATAAATAAAAAAATAAAAAATGGAGGCAGGGCTATGATTTGGCTACCAGGGTACTTCAGTAAGTTTATGGAAAAATGGAATTGAAAGAGAAGTTCATCTTGGCACCAATTTTTTTTAAACAGGCAGAGTTAGAGAGAGCAGAGAGAAAAGTCTTCCTTCTGTTGGTTCACCCCCCCAAATGGTTGCTACAGCCAGTGCGTTGCACAGATCGGAAGCCAGGAGCCAGGTGCTTCCTCCTGGTCTTCCACGCAGGTGCAGGGCCCAAGGATCTGGGCCATCCTCCACTGCACTCTCGGGCCACAGCAGAGGGCTAGACTGGAAGAGGAGCAACCGGAACAGAACCGGAGCCCCAACCGGGACTAGAACCCGGGGTGCCGGAGCCGCAGGTGGAGGATTAGCCTAGTGAGCCACGGCGCCGCCAACCAATTTTTTTTTTTTTCACATCCGCATAGAGGTCTCTGATAAAGTGCATTTTTCCATGAACTTTTTGAAGACACATTGTTTGAATCGGCTCCCGAACTCATTCAGGACCTTAGGCCCCCAAGTCTTAAGTTAAGGGCACTAAGAGGGCAGAAACTTAACCCAATCACATTGCTTAGAGGTGACCTAGAGGGAGATCGCCACTCAGGGGATCCCTCCCCAAACCCTGCTCCCACCCTGTAGAAAGACCCGGGGAGGGGCGCCGGGCGCTGGCCCAGGGGACTTCAGCTTTGAGTGGCTCCTACCCTGGTGCCTCATAAGTGAGTTAAGAGGCACCAGACAGTTCCAGCTCATGGAGACGGGCTGTCCTGCTGGGCCTTGTGCAACGCACAGAGGAACAGAAGAGAGGGCTGCTGGTTGGTTTATACCGCTACGTTCTGTAGTGGAGAACTGGATTTTCTACTTTGTCGCTGGCATTCTCTATAATGGAGCTGTTCAATTCAGAGGCGGTTTCAGTGCTTGGGGGCAGGGGAGATTAACTGGAAAGATTTCTGTAGCCTGGGCTATATCTGCAATGGTGAGCAGCTTAAAGATGAGATACAAAATTGCCAGTCTCCCTGGTCTGGTGCAGAAGGTGTGTCAAAGCACCAAGAGATTTTCCTATGTCCCTTTTAAGAGAATCAGTAAATGCAAAAGAACTTGATAAGTACTTTCCATAACAAAACACAACCGGTTGCATTGGGGAGCCAGCTCTGCTCCTCATTAGTTACCCTTCAGTAGTCAGACAAGCTCAGGATCTCAGGGAACTCCAGTGAGGGGGTGTTTAGAGAGAGTTTAGAAATGTGGCCATGTACTTCAGAGGACACCGTTAGCTCCCGCTTCCCGCAGGACAAGGGGCTTCAGCTCCCAAAGAGAGGCAACACCAGGTAACAAGCGGCAGCGTTTGAAGTGGCTCTGTGGCAGAAGAGGCGCAGAGGGCCAGGCTGCCATTATCAGTGGCTGCCAGGTGCCACGGGATCACGTTGGGGGATAAAACACTTGGCTGACACCAGGAGAAAGAATCGTCACTCTTCTACCCCACCCTCACTCCCTCTTTTTTTTTTTTTAAAGGAGGCTTTTTACCCTCATTAAATGAAACCTTATCTCTGAAAGACTACAATCCTCAGCAAATGACAAGTGCGCCTAATCTCATTTTCTGACAAGTGATTCTGACAGCACCTTCCTTTTGATTTCTGAGACATGTAGTTAGACATATATTCATCTGTCAGTCACCATTCCTAGGAAGAATAAGAAAAAAAAAAACAGAGAAAGGAAGAAATGAACATTTGTGAACATGAAGACAAGACAAGAGGCTGGGACACCTATTTTAACTGACGTCTGAACATTCTTCTCGCAGGCGCTCCTTCTCCTCCTCCCCCCCTCCCCCAGGCACCTCTGTAGAGGGGGAGTTGGAAGTTTCCCAGGTCACGGGGCCTGTGGAACAGGCATTGATGATTCCTGGTAATGGGGTCCAATGGAAAGAGCACATGCTCTGGAGTGAGGCAGACCAGGTTCGAATCCCCATCCTGCCTCAAAGAGCTGGTTTTCTTATATCTGATCCTTCATCTTGCAACCTCTGTTGGCTTATGGCATCTACCATAGCTGCAAAATTACATCATCTGTACTTACTGCAAGTGCAGGTGCACAGACGGGGGGAGCACTTACTGATACTGTTACCTCTGCACAAGTCCTCCAGAAACAGAAGTAGCTGATTTCAACTCAGTGCCTAACATGTGACAAACACAGGGCACTATGCACAGGGTACAAAGATAAGACACAGCCTCTGTTCTCGGACAGCTTGCACGCAGTACTAGGAAACAGGTATGATCAAGAAGGCAGAATCGAGTGTTACAAGTGGAGTAATAGAAGTCATTGAACAACACTGGGGGATCCACACAGGGCAGACTGGGAAATTCTGCCCACGTCCCTTCTTCTCATAGCTCCTGCTGACCAAGTGACTTTCTGATTGTCATTTGGCTTCCTTGGGAAGTATCTTTCAGGGTAAATGAGCCACTAGTACATACAAGTCACTCTGGTTGGGTTGGTGGTTGTACTCCTCCTTGTAAGCAGAAAGATCTGTTACAATTTAGTGTGTTTCCCTTGAGTCTGATTAGTGCAGTCACCTCTGGGTTTCCAGGCGGGGCTGACCCAATCAATCAACTGCCCTTCTGTGATGCTGGGTCCAAGCTACCAGCTGAGCTCCCAACTAATTTTCTATCTTATGATCTATGCATGCATTTATGAGACAGAGACAGAGAGAGACAGAAAGAGACACACACACATACATACACACACATACACATACACACACATAGAGATTCTACCCTCTAGTCTACTCCCCAAATATTGGCCATGGCTCCCAGCCGGGGCTGACCCCGGGAGCTGGAAGCTCAACCCAGGTCTCCCACAGAACCCAATGGCCTCCCAGGGTCTGTTTTAGCAGGGAGCTGCATTAGAAGGAAGGAGTCACGAGGCAGAGCCAGGAATCGAACCCAGGTACTGTGATGTAGGACACGGACAAAGTCCTTGCTCCACGCTCCTGCTTTTAAAACTCACGCATCCTACTCTTCTCGCTGTCAGTGATTACTGTCTGTTCACCTTTGTTATTCTGTATCACCAAAAGGAAAGGTGATAATGGTCTTCAAGGTTTATGCGGTCAAGAGATCTCTTACCAAAGACCCCCTGAGTCACAAATCCAGTGGTCCTTCGTGTCTGTGTTGGATGTATCAGTCACAGACTGTCTCACCCCCCCCCTTTTAAAAAATTTTTTCCTTATGTTTACTTACTTTTATCTACTTGAATGGCAGAATGAGAGCGATCTTCCCTCCAATGGTTTACTCCCCAAATTGAATGCCTACAACAATCAGGCTGAAGCCAGGAGCCCAGACCTCCATTTGCGTTACCACGGTGGGTGTAGGAACCCAATTACTGGGCCATGATCCACTGCCTCACAGGTCCCACCAGCAGCAGCTTCCTGCTAATGGAGGCTGACTTAAAAGTGGAGCAGCCAGGGGTTGGTGCTGTGGTGTAGCAGGTAAAGCTGCCGCCTACAGGGCCGGCATCCCATACAGGCAGCCAGTTCGAGTCCTGGCTGCTCCACTTCCCATCCAGCTCTCTGCTATGGCCTGGGAAAGCAGTAGAAGATGGTCCAAGTCCTTGGGCTCCTGCACCCACGTGGGAGACCCAGAAGAAGCTCCTGGCTTCAGATTGGTGCAGCTCCAGCCGTTGTGGCCAACTGGGGAGTGAACCAGCAGATGGAAGACCTCTCCCCTCCCATCAGCCCCCTCCCCCTTCAATGTCTAGGAAGAAGACAGTGGGGGCATCTACTACAATTTCCAAACAGATGACTCCCCAGTTGCTAGCTCCATAGTTCTCCCATTCTGGACTCCGGCAGGTAGGCGCACTGAACGTCCCGCTGGCCCTTCAAAAATCATCGTTTCTAAAAATGAACTCGGAGCGTCCTCCTGACCATCAGTGTTCTCATCCAGTCCACCCCTGCCCCAACTCTCCCGATCCTCAGGAAGCTTCTTTGCCTGTGCCTCCTGCTCATTTCTGTTCTTCCATCCTTGCTGTTGGCCCTGTTGTTCAGGTCCTCAACTTGTGCAGGTACTCTGAGTGTCCCGATTGTCCCCTGCCAGCTTGGTGCCTTCCAGTCTCTCTCTCCACCCAAGTATAGGCTGCAAACAGGCCTGGTGAAAGGACAGAGTCCTGTGCCATGCCATCTGATGGTTCCAGGCTGATGATACAAAGGTGCAGGTTATAGAGAGCTGGCTTTCAAACTCCCTCTCTGCCTCACCAGCCTTTTTTTTTTCTTTATAAAGATTTATTTTATTTATTTGAAAGAATTACAGAGAGAGAGGTCTTCCATCCGCTGGTTCACTCCCCAGATGGCTGCAATGGCTGGAGCTACGCCAATCTGAAGCCAGGACCAGGTCTCCCACAAGGGTACACGGGCCCAAGCACTTGGGCCATTTTCCACTGCTTTCCCAGGCCATAGCAGAGAGCTGGATCGGAAGAGGAGCAGCCAGGACTCAAACCGGTGCCCACATGGGATTCTGGCACTTCAGGCCAGGGCTTTAACCTGCTATGCCACAGGGCCGGCCCCAGCCAGGACAGCTTTACATGTGGGCAGTGATTTCACCTCTTTGAATACAGCTCCCCCTTCAGACACAAGGGGATCATGACTTGCTAGACTCCAAGCAGGCATGTGGTCTGCCAAGCGGACATACAACACATTGGCATCTCTGCCAACATGAAGGGGCATAGGAAGAGAAGACAGTTTTCTTTTCCTTGCCCAGCAGACTGTACATTGCCTTGGAAATAAATAATTCTATTCTAGCAAGATATTACAGAGGGTTAGGGCTGGCCTCTTAAGGGATAATTTTCCTTTCTTCAAGTAGGTGCCCAGGAGTGACAATCTTTCTCTCTACCCATCACATCTAAGCCACTTTATCAAACTTGATGAATGGCTGGCCACTGAACACCTGGCTAGAGAGGAAGCAGACCCAGAAAAGCTAGACACCATCTCTGCTTGAGCCAGATTCATTTTGCGATTGTCTACGGAGGCCCCGGTCATCGGGAGTTGGGCGTGAAATGAATAAGTCTAATCTCTTTTACTGGCCCCGAGGGCCCCAGGGGCAGAAGTATAAGGGCATGAGGGTAGCTTACTGTCCTGTCTTAAGGGCAACCCAACAACTGCCCCTGAGAATCCGAAAAGCTGGCAAGAGATCCTTGTAAGCAGAAAGTTCCCCTATTTGTGGGGCATCAGTCATACATGTGCATGCTAACCTGTCTGCCCTGGGCTGTCACCGGACAAAGGGAAGTGAACAAGTGTCTTCCCGAAGTCTCTTTAACTCTCTTGTCCACCTGTGGCTATGCAGCCCAGAATCAAGGTCTCATGGAACACAGGGCCGACAGCTTTCCTCTGCTTTGATGGCTCAACTTGACAGCGAGAACTTAGTCCCAATTTCCTTTCTGTGTTCTGTAATAATGGTGACAAATCTTATCCTCACTTAGATTAAAATTTTCTTATTCGACACTTGCTGTTTTCTGACACACGCAGATGAAGATTAGGGCTTAGATGTGGATGGAATCAATTATAATTTGATTAAGACAGAGCAGAAAGCAAGGAAGCACAGTGATAATCATTTCATTTAGAAAACCTCCCTTTCCCACCCAGGCTCTCGGTGTGCAGAGAAAGCAATTAAAACACGCTTCAGTTAAAAATACCCTAAAACAGAAATCAAATAAAATATTAAAAAGCCAAAGTGCCATTATTAAATAAGTGATTGTCAGAGGAGGTCCTCAGACAATTACAGAGCGTGGAGAGACCAGGAAATTGTCAGCAAGGCAGGCAGGAAGCACACTTGAACTACAGCTGCAGCCAACGCCACTCTGCTGTTACAGCACAGAACCTGTGTTCTGTTGAGAAGTACAAAACACGGCTGCCCTTGGCCACTCTCCTCCAGCGTGCCCTGCGCCCCTGGCTGCTGTCCTTCTGAGAGGCACGGCCCCTGTGAGCCTGCGAGGGTTGCATGGCCCCTGTGAGCCTGCGAGGGTTGCATGGCCCCTGTGAGCCTGCGAGGGTTGCATGGCAGGCCTATCTAACTGCTAATTGTGCTCACTGCCCTGCGCACGGTGGTGCTGAAGTACCCTCAGGCCTCTTCTTCCAAGGAAGACTCAAGAAAGACACAGAAAACGCTGTGAATGTGGTTACTGAACTCTCACAGGAGAGGCTAGGAAGCATCTAATTCTGATGCGACTTTGAAAATTCCAAAAACAGAGACTCATTGGCAGAGCGTGCAATGTACAAAACAGAGAGGTTTAGGAGACCTGAGGTTTGAGCCCAGCTGTGCAACCTTGGGCAAGCCACTCAGATGGCTCTGTGCCTCTACAGACTGGGGGGAGCGGGGCCAGGTAGACTCAAGCACCTGTCAGCTCTGCAGCTCTCTACTGTCATGCGGGAACACAGCACAGGCATTTTCTCTGTTGAACCCTCCTGAATCTCTGTAGGGCAGACGAAAAGCCAGAGAAACAAGATCCTTAGAAGTATGTAATCTGAATAACCCAGAAGGGATGTAATTAAAATCAGGGTTCTGTTCCCACAAACACACCCAAGGATCTTCCCATAAAAACACTGCGGTAATTAACAAACCTGCAAACCACCCGCTGCTGTCCTGGAGGCCCTGGCAGGCTTCGGGGTGAGCCTGACTCACCAACCCAGGCTATTGTGTGCACCCCACAGACAGGGAGCCTCACTCCTGGCTGCTCCTTGGGTACACCTTAGCCCATGGCTCTTAGCGAGAAAGGAGCATTTTCAAGTCATACAGGGGCATGAATGCATCTCCAGAATTTTAAAAAATCATGACCATGATGAAAAGAAATAAAGAGGGGTCTGCTTGTATCAGAATATCCCGCATCTGTGCTAAATCCTTCTGTTTTCTCTCTCTGCCTGCAAGGAATTATCACAGAGCAGGTGCCAAATTGGTTCCTGGGGAAGTTGGCTCTGGGAGGAGGTCTCCCCTTCTCTCCAGCCAGCCCCCTCCCCAGGGGAGTGTGCCTCACTGTCCCAATCCTCCAGGGCTGAGCACTCTACCAGGTGGGCCAGGCCCTGGCACCATTCTGACAACAGTAAAGTCTATTTTCAGAATTCCCCTCTACTTTTAACACCCTTATGTCATGCATTCACCCAGACTGGCCTTAAAGCCCAGAAATTATATGTGTCCTATCAACTGGCTAACCTGGTAAACTTAGAGTGCCCCTACTGAGGCATTTGAGGCCTTGGGGACAGCTGGGGAGGTCTGTTTTCCAAGAGCATGCCTGTCAGGATCTCAGGATAACATCAGGCAGAGGTGTTCCCAGTCACACGTTACAAATGAGGTCCATGAGGAGAAGCCCGAGAAAGATAATGAGTTCGCAGACACGTCTAGAGTCAATTCGTGGCGGGCAAACACCATGCCTGGCTGTCTCTGTCATCTGCCCAGGTCTGTCACTGGAGCTGGCACCTTGCTGGTCCTTTGTGTTTGCTGATCTGAGTTCCCCGGCTGCAAAGCGCTGATCAGCTTGCTACTCCAGAATGCAGTCCAGGGACCAGCACCGGGAGTGTGTTAGAATCCCAGGCTCCGTGCTGGACCTGCTCCATCAGAACCTGGGTGATCACTCCATCAGGGTGATTCTGAAAACTGGAACACTAAGAAGGGGCAGAGAGAGCGGAGCGAGTCCCACTCTAGCAACCGGTAGCGCCTTAGGAACCCACCGCAGAGGACCAAGGGAAGGGTGGGTTTGGGCTGCATTCTGACTGCACTAGTTCGGTGGTGCTAACAACAAACCCCCGAATTTCAGCGGGAGCGCAAAGGCAGCCTTGTGTAGGTGTCCTGACTTACAAAGTCAGGCGTCGGTGTGGAGTCAGCAGAATTTCACTCCTCCCTCCCTCCCACCCCGGAAAAGTGGATTTCACTCTTTGCAGAGTTCTGCAGAAGCCTCAGGATGGGCCCACGAGCTGGTTTCCACACTCCTTTGGTAACCTGCCAGCTGATCAATTTTAAAGGCAAGTTCGTGCCAGGCCTAAGCTCACTTGGATTGTCTTCCCCAGTGTTTGTTAGTGAAAGGCCAAGAAAAGGAAAAGCAATGCGAAGGTGATTTCTTTGGGGGCCTTGTGTCAATCTTCCAAAGGGTAAAAGTAGGAAGCTCTCAAAGCAGCCCAGTGAGAGACTTCTTTATTGGTTTTGCTTTTTAGGCTGGATTAATAAACCCAGGTCCTTTCTAAGCGCAGGTATATTTTTCATTTGCTGATGATGGGAGGAAAGCCTCCTTCTCACATCTGTATTATAATAAATGCATTATAAATGAGTAAGTAGGAAACAGTAAGGAAATGATGTTTTACTTTTAAATGCTAATTACGAAGCCCTGGTGCAGTTAATGTGCAGGGTGTTCTGTCAATTTTTAATGTTTATGCCAAGTGTAGTCTTCAATTTAACATGAGCTTTTAATCCTTTGAGTACTAAATTGCCTTTTAATGCTTGCAGAATAACATTGTGTTTGCACAAAGTCAGGTCTGAAAAATGTATTTAGTACAAGGTGTGTTGTGGGAAGGCAGAGAGAAGGGGGGAAGGGAACTTCTTCTTCTTCTTCTTCTTCTTCTTTTTTTTTTTTTTAAGAAGATGGTCTTGGAACACTGTGAAGCAGTCAGCTGCTCGCCGGCTCCAGCATCATTCTCTATTCTTTCTGAGGCTGCTGGGAGTGCTGTTCTCCTGTTGCTGATTTAACCCTGCAGTGACAGCTGCCAGCTCCCAAGAACACAAGCAGCCCCAGGGCACACCTTGCACCATCAAAGACACCATGGCGGGGACAGCTGTGAAGGAGGGCAGCTGGGCTCTGCTGACCGCCCTCCCGGCACACACCCAACTGGAAGGGAGAGGAGCTCTGGCTGTCCTCACTGCCCCGCACAGCCATCTATATCAAAAACGGACGTGTGATGGGCAACTCTAGGCATTTCCTGTCAATAAAAGGCAGGAAGATGGGCAGGAGAGAGAGAGATTGGGCTTTCAGGGAAGTCTGGTAGTGTCTCTGCTCCTGGGCCCCAGTGTGTAAGCAGGGAGCTGCCCACCTGCGGGTTTCTGCTCTTGATGGAAACCATACCCACTTCTCTGCCAGTCCCATGCTCTAAGCCTTGGAAGGTATTTTTCTCCGACACTCCTAATACACCCTGCTCAACTGCTCACTGCTTGCTTGCCAAGAACACACTCATGCCTCTGAGGTCTGCGTGCAAACAGCTAATTCTCACATGTGACTTAGCATGGTGCTGGGCACCTTCCTAAGTACTTTGAATATATGAAGTCAGTTAATCCTGATTTTATTATACCACCATCTTTATTATTCCTGTTTTGCAGTTGAAGAAACTGGAGCACAGAGAGGTTGAGTGACTTGCTTGCACTCACACAGCTAGTAAGTGTGGATCAAACCCAGGCCGTCTGGTCCCAGAGTCCTATGTTCTCGACTGGTTCCCAGTGCTGCTCAAAGCCCTTCCTGGCACCCGTTAGCAACCAGGGTGTCTCCCTCTGGCTAGTGAGCTGCAGCTCGGAGCCCATAACCCCCTGTGGAGCTCCTCTTAACACCGCCTCTTTCCGCATCAGCCACAGGTGTCCCGAGCACACTGGTCACACTGTGTTGTATACGCACATTACATCAAGTGCTTCTGCAGCCGAATCGAATGCCACCCCGACATAGACCTGTGTTCCCACTGATTCCAGGGAAGCCTCGCATGACTGAGACCATCAGAGGGGGTGGAGAAAATGGTGCTTCAACCCTGGGGACAAAAGCATAACTCTGAACCTGATGTAGAATTTGAAGAATAAAATGGTTGCGTATCAGCAATTTCATGAAGTTCGGGGTGTCCTTGGCTGGCCCTCGGTGTAGGGTCAAGGTAGGGTCAAGGAGAGGTAAGGTCAGCAGTAGCATGTCGTCACCTCCTTGTCAGGCCCCAGGCCACTTCCCCAGCCTTCCCAGTACAAAAATGCTCCCAACACCCTCTACTGGGAACCACAGTTTCTGGAAGAAAGCACTCATTTTCAAAATGTTTTCCTTCAGTGATTAGGCATTCAGAAAGAATAATGGCCACAAATATGCACTTCGTAAACTGCCTAATGATTAAATAATATATCACCAACATTTGAATATAAAAAGGCCATCTTGACATGGGGAAGCTAACGAGCCTGTCTGACAAACTTCAGCACAGATGCTCAGACACAGGGGAACGAAAGGAGGTGGGAAACTCGCACTTTACAAGTTCAACAATAACACAAAATACCATGTGGAGCCCACCAACTCCAGGGGCAAGCGGCCACCTTAAGTACAGGTGTTTATGAATCTACTTATTACACCGTAGGCCACGTTATAATTTGGTGGAAAGCTCAATATTAGCTTTACAGGTACAACAGCAAATGACTGAGGGGACAAAGTGGGTCTGGAACAGTGGAAAGACAACAATCATTAAAGAGTCTTTGTCTGGTTAGATACTAAAGCGAGGGATTTGAGATTCTCATCTATGGCATGACCCACAACCATCAGGAATAACAGGATGTCAACCTCCACCCTGCCTTCACTGGTCCTGTCTACATACCCATAAGCCCAACAAGTTCACCTCTACTTAATACAGTCAGAAAACAGCTATGACTAGGGTACTCACTGTCAGTTCTGTGTGGCTGAAGCCAAGACCACATCTCTGTCGGTAACAAGGTGGGACCGACTCTGAGATGTGGTAGCGAGTATAATCCACTGCCTACCTCAGGCTCCTTGTCTGACAGTACGGAGTCGTCCCTGGGAAGCAAGTGCCCAGTGAAGGATGACATCTGCTGGCCTCCATGCCTTTGGCAACAAGGTCAGGAGGAGGCTTAGCTTATTACGCCACAGCACCGGCCCCTAGTCTCTGACAATGACCCATAGGCAGAACTGATGGGTGTCAATTCCAAGTTAGTTCCCCACAGCTGGGGGATGTAGAAGACTCCCATGGCTTATGAAACAGAGGCCTGCATTGTGGCACAGTGGGTAAAGCTGCCACCCGCAAAGGCGGTATCACATATGGGCTCCAGTTCACATACCAGCTGTTCCACTTCTGGTCCAGCTCCTTGCCTACGGCCTGGGAGAGGCTCTGGGGGATAGTTCAAGTGTTTGGTCCTCTGCACCCATGTGGGAGACCTGGAAGAAGCTCCTGGCTTCAGAGTGGCTCAACCCTTGCTAGTGCAGCCATCTGGAGAGTGAAACAGCAGAAGGAAGATCTCTCTCTCTCTCTCTCTCTCCATATCTCTCTCTGTAACTTTTTTTATTGTTATTTTTATTTATTTGAGAAGCAGAGTTATAGACAAAGAGATGGAGAGACAGAGCGAAAGGTCTTCTATCCGCTGGTTCACTCCCCAAATGGCTGTTAAAGCCAGAACTGGGCCCATCCGAAGCCAGGATCCAGGAGCTTCTCCTGGTCTCCCATGTGGGCGCAGGGGCCCAAGCACTTGGGCCATCCTCCACTGCCTTCCCAGGCCATGGCAGGGAGCTAGATCAGAAGAGGAGCAGCTGGGACACGAACTGGCATCATATGGGATGCCGACACTGCTGGTGGATGCTTAGCTTATTACGCCACAGCACCGGCCCCTCTGACTTTCAAATACATAAATAAGTCTTTAAAAAAAAAATGGAAAAGCCACAAGATAAAAAGGGCAGGGTCTCTACATCACTGCGTGGTGGGTCACTTGCCAACCAGGGAGCCCCATGACAAGACTTACAGATGGACAAAAAACACACATCTCTTCCTTTATTCGCTTTGGGTTCTATTTGATACAGGAGCTAACTGTATCCTCATGAATATACAGGACCTCCGGTTACTCCGAACAAAGACCTGTCATTGCCCTACAGAATTTACTGTATTCTACCTGTAGAATAGAATACTTGTTTGAAGATTCCAAGAGACTTTTTCCTCCCAATCAGAAGCTGTAGATAACAGGAACCAGCTGTCAGTGTTTAGAGGGAGAACTTGACTCTATGCAAAATAACACACTGACGGGCTTGAGAGCCCAGCGTCAGCGCTTCCCCCGCCTGGTGCTGCTGCCGACACTGGGCAGAGCTTACGGATACCGACCTTGTAATGAGTTACAGCCCGGGAAGATTCTTTCTAACACCTGCCTCCTCTCCATTACAGAACTTTCTCCAGGAAAAGGCTGGAGGGAAATGACATTATTATTTCCTCATTTGGGATAAATTGCTACAGGCTCAGGTATGTAGGCGACGGTGCCCGAGGAGTGATTTATGAAGCCCTGTGTCTCCCTCCTGGCCTCAGGACACAGTTATAACTCTCCCTTTCACATCAGGGATTACGGCTTTCTAACGAATCACTGCCCACACATTATCCTGCAGGTCGCTGGCTGTTTCCCGGGTGGTAATTAGGAGTTCCCTTTCCTTCCTCAGTGACTCGTCTGGCTCTCTAGGCCCCATGGCCAGAGCTGGGCGCTGGCAAAGGCCGGACGTGAGGTCTGTCTCAGCATAAAGCCTGTCCTAGAGTCCACCCACTCTTTTCACGGAGGTCCTGCCTGCACCCCCAGCACACAGCTGCCCAGAGCACACCACACTGTGCAGTGGGCAGCAAGCAGCTTGCAGAGGGCGGTAGAGCAATGCAGCCCTTCCCACTCGGGGTCAGCCCTCAAAGGGACGCTGTGTCAGCCGAGCTGCTTGGGCCTGTGGGCGGGGCCACAGCCCCCACCTGGCCCCCACCTACTCCTTTAGGTGTCCGCCTCCCCACTGACTGCTCTCTCTTTCAATCTGGCTCCCCCAGGCAAGTGCTGGCGGGGGGGGGGGGGGATGGCAGGAGAGGGTTCCAGCTGTGTCCCCAGAGATGGGACTTTTTGGTGGCTGTTAGAACTCCGTGTTTTATTATTTATTTATTTGACAGGTAGAGTTATAGACAGTGAGAAAGACAGAGAGAGAGACAGAGAGAAAAGTCTTCCTTCCGTTGGTTCACTCCCCAGATGGCTACTATGGCCGGCGTGCTGCGCCGATCCGAAGGCAGGAGCCAGGTGCCTCCTCCTGGTCTCCCATAGGGTGCAGGGCCCAAGCACTTGGGCCATCCTCCACTGCCCTCGCGGGCCACAGCAGAGAGCTGGCCTGGAAGAGGAGCAGCCAGGACTAGAACCCATATGGGATGCCGGGGCTACAAGGCGGAGGATTAACCAAGTGAGCCACAGAAGGTCAAGAAGTTGCCCAAGGCCATGAACTTGTCAGGTGGTAGAGTTCCAGCTCGACCCATGGTCTGAGTCTAGAACGTGCATGTGCACCAGGTCCTCTCACACTGTCACCTCTTTTTTATTCTGTGTGCCAGCAAAGGCGAACCAGTGCCTGTGTACACAACAAAGTCTCTCCCCCTCAGCCTCATGTGTGCATCAGCAGTGGAGTGCCCTCCTGGGGGGTCCTGCTGTACCCCAATTCTGCCTGAGGAAGCCCCCACTCCACTACAATATCCACCCAAGGAACCCCTCCCTGTAGATGGTGACCTCAAGGTGCTGCCAAGAGGCGTTTGCTGTCTCTTCTGGAGGAAACCAGGTACTGCGTGGAATTTCTGTCCCTTCTACCCCTGCCTCAGTGTCCCTGTCATGCCTTGGAATGCAGCCGACCCAGGGGCCAGCTCTGGGGCCACAAAGAGAGTGAGCCCAGTGTGTGCTAGCATACTGGTAGTGGAGAATAAACAAAAGACAGAGGTAAGCTGAGGTTGTGGGAGAGCTGACCGTGAGACTGAACTTGATGGGATCAGGGCATGAGGTCTAACTTGAGAGAGGGGGTGGCCAGAGGATCCGAGGAGGTCCCAGGTGAGCAGAGAGTACCATGGGGATCCGATGATTTCATGGTTAAATGCCAGTCTTTGGCACATAGCAGGCCTTAAGGACGTGGGTCAGGTCCCTCAGGGAAGGAGACTAACACAAGCCAAGAGCCAAGGCTTTTCCACTTCCTTGCCATGTAGCCTGGTGTGCCCACAAGCAAATTACACAGCAGAGCCCTAGAGGCTTGCCAGGAACTGTCGGCGCACTTGATATGTGTTCTCTTCGGCCACCTGCCTCTTTCCCTTGCCTTAATTCTTCCCACAGTACTGACCACTAGTTGACATCATAGTAGACACTCATAAGTTTATCTGATAAATCACTATCTCCACAGAAAGAAAATAAAGCTCCGTAGGCAAGGACATGGGTCTGTCTCTTCTGGGCTGAAGCCCGATTCCTGTCATAGTGCCTCGCCCACAGCATCCTTCCAAAGAATGTATATGAATGACAGGACCGGTGTTGTGGGCCAGTGAGTTCAGCTGCCGACTGCAAGGCTGGCGTCCCCTATCAGAGCGCTGATTCGAATTCTAGCTGCTCTGCTTCTGATCCAGCTCCCTGCCATTGCACCTGGGAAAGCAGCAGAAGATTTCGCAAGTATTTGGGCCCCTGTCACTCACGCGGGAGACCCGGATGGAGCTCTGGGTTCCTGGCTTCCACCTGTCCCAGCCATGGCTGTTGTGGACATTTGCTCTTGGCTTGCATATGCTTCCCTCCCGAGGGACCTGGCATACATGGTAAGGCCTGCTATGTGCCAAAGTCTGCATTTAATCCTGGAATCACTCGTTCCTCATGGTACTCTCCGCTCACATGGGACCTCCTCAGCTTCCCTGGCCATCCCCTCTCTCAAATTAGATCTCATAACTTGACTCCCCCCCCCCCCCAACTCTTCCTTTCAAATAAATAAATAAATCTAAAAAAGAATGCCAATGAATGGGATCCTCACAATCATGTCAAGAAGGTAGGCCCTACTGACACTGCAGTCACTCTACTACTATCGAACAGACAAGGAAGCCAAGTTCAGTTAGCATGGCCAAGGTCACAGGGTCAGGAAGCCAGAGAGCTCTGAAACCCAAGGAAGCCATGTAAGTTGGGAGTGGGAAGTTAAAAATTCCAGCGCCCAGGTCATACCCAGCCCAGTTAAATCATCAGTAGGGTTCAGGAGTCAGTCTTTTAGAAACATCTCCGGGGATTCCAATATGCAGCCCAGACTGAGAAACACCAGTCCTATGTGTGATGATCAGAAAGGACTTGCAGGCATTCCTAAGAGGGGGTACTGGCTGCAACCAGGTGGCCAGAGAGCCAGCCCCCTGCAGTACCCAGCTCTCCTGGCCATGCCCACCTCCCCAGGGTAATCCCTGAACTCCAGCTCAGAACCAGGGTAAAGTGTCACAGCAAGGTTGGCCATCCCCGCCGAGACCACACGGTGGCCGAGCACTCAACAGAAGCTTTGAGCCTGTGTAACACCATAGCAACAACCACCATGGCCCACCACGGCTGGAAAACCAGTTTAGATTCGCGAAAAAAGCTGGTATTAAAATCACTGAGGGCTTGCCGGCTCAGGCTGCCACGCGTGTTAGGGCTTGTGAATAATAAAAGGGGAGCTTGTAATTCTACTAAAAAATGAAATTTCCCCATTTCTGCAGAATAAACAAAAACAAAATAATACATTAGCTCTGCAATATGTCTGTGCTTCAGGACTTCAGACTGTCATTAAAGTTGGATTTTATCCATGACAGATTTCTCCACTCCCCTTGCACCCCAAATAAGAAAACACACAGTCTTCCAATCCTCCCGATTTGTTGTCTGCGTGTAGCTCTGCCGAACTAAGAGAGAGAGGAAGTTGCCAAGACAATAGATCCCTGTTTGCAATTCTTTGCCTATCGGCCCTGAAACATCTCCCAGGGAGTTCTGAAGAATCCCGATGGGCAACGTTGAAATAAGCGCCCCTCACAATTTAGGGAAGATAAGAAGAAGCCCCCCAACCCCCAAGCCTGCGCTCTTGGTCATGTGACGTAACTCAGAGAGAGTTAGCGAGGGGCTGCTGGCTCCATGTTCAAAGCAGACCAGCCCCGTGAGGGGCTGGATTCAGAGAGACGGATCAAAGGCTCTCGGAGGTGGCAGCAGCCGGCACCACAGTGGTAGCAGAACTTTGAAGCGCTT
This sequence comes from Sylvilagus floridanus, assembly GCA_949820135.1. Lineage (NCBI taxonomy): Eukaryota > Metazoa > Chordata > Mammalia > Lagomorpha > Leporidae > Sylvilagus > Sylvilagus floridanus. The sequence continues at coordinate 8,856,719 of OX463234.1, read as the reverse complement.
CTCTGAAGAGAGCCGGCGCCTACTTCCTCCGTGCGCGGGCACGGGTGCCAGCCTGTGTGTGTTGGGAGGCAAGGAGGTCTTTGGCTACCAGCACAGGAAACCCCTAGTGCCCCACCCTCATCCCCTTGGCTGGAAGCTGAGATATTCTGGCCAGTGTGTGCCATCTGTTTTTTTTTTTTTTTTTCTTTGACAGGCAGAGTGGACAGTGAGAGAGAGACAGAGAAAGGTCTTCTTTTTCTGTTGGTTCACCCCTCAATGGCCGCTGCGGCCGGTGCACCGCGCTGATCTGAAGCCAGGAGCCAGGTGCTTCTCCTGGTCTCCCATGCAGGTGCAGGGCCCAAGCACTTGGGCCATCCTTCACTGCCTTCCCGGGCTACAGCAGAGAGCTGGACTGGAAAAGGAGCGACTAGGACAGAATGCAGCGCCCTGACCGGGACTAGAACCCGGGGTGCCGGTGCCACAGGTGGAGGATTAACCTATTGAGCCGTGGCGCCGGCAGCTATCTGGTTTTCACAAGGGAACTAACAGAGGCGCAGGGTAGTCAAGGCAAGCGTGGATTCTCACTGTGCTCACGTGGGTCCTGTGTGCACACGTGGCTCTCTGCAGACGTGGTAGTTACGGAAGCATGGTTTATGTGGTTCTCTTCTCTAGGGCGGGAAGAGTATGTCCTTGCCTCAAAATGTACTTGTGCGACCAGGGGAAAAAGAAAACCAAAGAGGATTCTTGGCAGTGCTGTATGCTGCGAAACTACTCACTTGCAAAATCCAGGGCTCGGGGGCAGTAAGCCTCCCCAGGCCTCCAAGGGATCAAGTTCTCAAGCTCCTCCCTTCCTGTCCCCAGGAACATGAGGTTGCTTGTTCACACATGGTCAAGTGCGATTCGGATGACTGGAAAACCAACTTAGCTCCTCTGGACTGGGATCCCTTGCCATAACTGGGCTGGGAAAATGCCCTGATGACAGCTCCAGGTTAAGTTACAGCTCAGATCCCTTAGCGAAGAAGCGACGCCGCCAGGGACGAACATAGCAGCAAATTAAAACAGTCATGTTCCAGAGGCGGCTCCGCCAGTGGTCTGGGCTGACAGAGCGACTCACCTAGCTTTGATGTCTTTTAGGGTTTTAACAAATTCTCCTTCAGTTATCCAGCTGCTTAGCTAATCAGCTATTATTACCTCCTTTGTGTTTCCTTTCCCAGCTCACTCTCTCTGTTTATCAGGTTTGCCTTGCTGTACAAAGAACTCCATAATGATCCTTATCTAAATATTTCACTTCTAATACAAAGGTCTGTGTTTTGCATTCCAGAGAGACTCTACTGAGCTCACTCTGCTACCAAGTAGCTCCCCTGCCTTTTTGGGGAAAAAAAAAAATCAGCTGATTTCAGTTGTACATGATCTCGATGGAATTTGTCTGTATAATGTATCCTTGCATGTACAACTGGGTAGGCAGACAGGATGCGGGTGAGCTCCAGCCCACACACACTGAGGACGTCTGCCATGAACGCTGACTGGCAACCACATCCTGCTCATCCCGGGGCTTTGTCCTGACATCAGAAAACCAGAAGGGACACTTGAGTCAGCCACAAAATGCCATCAGAAAGCCACAGAGCAGCCATCAAAGAGGGTATCAGCAAAGCACCCGAGGAGTCCCAGAGAGCAGTCATCAGCAGAACTTGACTTTTTTTTTAAACCTGAAAAGCAGAGTTACAGAAGGAGAAGAGAGGGGGGGGAAGGGAGGGAGGGAGAGAGAGAGAGAGAGAGAGAGAGAGAGATCTTCGACCCACTGGTTCACTCCCCAAATGGCCACAAACAGCTGGGGTTGGACCCGTTCAAAGCCAGGAGCCTGGAACTCCATCCGGGTCTCCCAGGGACATGGCAGGGGATCAAGCACTTGGGCCAACACCCACTGCTTTCCCAGGTGCATTAGCAGGGAGCTGGAGCACCTGAGACTCAAATTGATGGTCATCAAGGATGTTGGCATCATAGGTAGCAACTTAACCTTCTGCGGCAAAGCGCCAGCCCCAGAACCTGGCATTCTATCTCCTCTGTTCCTTGTCCTGAAAATTACTGCTGGGGTCTTTTAAATATAGATTTGATCAAGTCACTGTACAAACAATATACTTTAGCTGATAGGATGTGAATGAAATCTGGGAGTTGAACCTCAGCACATGGGGGAGGGGTACTTCTCATCTACAATGCTGTCATTCAGAGCAGTGGGTCAACGTAGAACATAACTTGCTTTGACTCAAGAACACAGCAAGATCAATGGCAGGAAGGCAAGGTCAAATGCCCCAGAGAAAATAAGAAGCTTTGCTCGAGAACTTTCCGGAACAGTTAGTCAACAGATTTATGACCGGGTTGGCCTAATAATTGGTAGATCCAAACACAACCATGTCCTGCTCCTTCTCAATGTCACCTGACAGCTTCTTACATCAGAGCAAGTGAATTCCAGCCCCATGACAACGGTCCACGAGGGCTCTATGGGGTGGCCACTCTACACCTCTGCCTTGGCTCACACTGCCGCAGCCTCAGCTCCCACCTCTTAACATGGACCCATAGATGCAGGACACCTCAAATGTGTTTGCACCCCAGGGCCTCTTCACTCGCTTTTCCCTCTGCCTGGACCACGTCTCACTCCCTCACCTTCTTTAGCTGCTTACAAGTCACTTCCTGCAAGAATCCTTCCTTGAATGCCCAAACTACAAGAGCAACCTCTCCAGCCTTTGCCAGTTCTATCCGTAATATTTAAAAATAGTGACTGATATAAACAAAATGTTTAACAGAAATGCATTGAATGAATGAACGGACAAACAGTAATTTCAGATGCTCTTCACAAAGGATACCAGTGACAGTCACTGTGGTTTCTTTATGTCCATTCAGGCTCCAGTTTTGCTTCTGTCCTACACATTCTTCAAGCTCTGTGCCAATCCCCCACTCACATTCTTCCCTTCATCCACAGCATTAGAATTTCCATCTGATGCAGCAGCCCAAAGTAAAAATATCTTCCAGTCTTCCTTGAAGCTAGGAGTGGCCATCTGATAGACTTTGGGCAGCTTTTCAATCCTCTCCTCCAGCCCTCTTCCTCCCTGGTCCTTTCCTTGCACCTGCCCTGCTCCTTGGAAAGGTCAGTGTCATGGCGGCAGCTCCATCAAGTCCATAGGAAGAAGGCCACTCGGAGCATAAGAAGGAAGAAGACTGCAACCTACAGGACTGACAGCCCCGCACTCCTTACTCTCAGGCTTTTACATAGACAGACAGAAAACTCCTAACTTTTTAGAAACATTGTTATTTTAAAACTGAGCCTATACCTACTTTGCCTGCGTTTATTATTTCTTAGCAGAAATTCCATTTGAAAAAAAGAAAGGGAATCCACAGTGAACTCCGGGCACAGAGTTTGAAATGCGCAGACGTGGCATGGCTGCAATGTCTGTGGGTAGCATGCTCTCCTTGGGAAGGGCATTCAGCAGTGGTTAAGATGCTGCTTGGCACACTCAGGTCCCATATCAAGAGTGCCTGAGTTTGGATCTTGGCTCTGCTCCTGATTCCAGCTTCCTGCTAACGCGCCCTGGGAGGCAGTGGTGATGGTTCAACTATTTGGGTCCCTGCCACCCTCATGGGGGACATGGATTGAATTCTTGGCTCCTGATTTTTGGCTTGGTCCAGCCCTGGCTACTGTGGGCATCTGGGGGGTGAACCAGTAGATGGGACATCTCTCTATATCTTGGTCTCTGTTTCTGTTTCTCTCTCTCTCATGTGTGTCTTTCAAATAAATACAAAAATTTAAAAGGAAAGTGTCCCTCTTTTTTTAAGATTTATTTTATTTATTTGAAGGGCAGAGTTATGGAGAGATAGATAGAGAGATCTTCCATCTGCTGATTTACTCCCCAAATGGCTGCAACAGCCAGGGCTGAGCTAGGCTGAAGCCAGGAGCCAGGAGCTGCATTCAAGGGGTCCAAGGACTTGGGCCATTCTCTGCTGCTTCTCTAGGTGCATCAGCAGGGAGCTGGATCAGAAGTGGAACAGCCGGAAGCCAAACTGGAGTCCATCTGGGATGCTAGCATTGCAGGTGGTGGCTTAACCCACAGGTTTAAGATGGTAGGGTACTGACTCAGTCACCTCTGTTCTTACAGCCTCATTTACTCCTTTGTCAGAAAGGAAGAACCATTACAGAAAGTATTAAAGTACTATGTAGGGAAGGGTGACACATAAGTATGTTTCAGAGTTGGCTCCATTCGCCATTGCCCAATCCAATAGTTTAGATCATGAAATTACATAACACTTGAAGCAGCACATGACATGCAGATTGGCAGAAGGGAATCCCGAGACGGCAGAGTGGCACAGACATTGCTGGGTCCTCTGTGTCAACACGGAGACGTCCCGACAGGTGCTGCCACCCCATCTGCAGACTTGTAATGGGAAATAGACATCTTTATTTTGCAAGCCATGGTTAGTTGGGTTTTCTGTTACTTGCTGATATAACAGGGCTGCCGTCCCATTCAGACAGAGGGCCAACTGAGATGTCAACCTCAGAGGAGAGGAGACAGCTGTGAACGGCTGGAAAGTGGGGCATCGGCTTGCTTCCTGGAGCTCTCGACTTGGATCTGATCGACAGCAGAGGAACTTGGCTCATGACTCAAGAGGGTCTCCAGAGCTGGCCCTGGGCTGGAGAGTGTTTGAATTCACACCCAGAGTCCAGGGATAACACTGAGTGAGCACCGGACTGGAGAGGCCTGAGCTCCAAGGGGCTATCACATCTCTTGGCTGTGAGAAGGTAGAAGTGCCAAGTGCACAGGGCTCCTCCTCAAGTCATCCTGTGGTGTTGATGTCCCAAGAGCACAGACTTTGGTGCTGAGCTGGATTTTCCACCAAAGGCTATGACTGGGGCATTTTTGAATCTGAGTTCCAAGATATACATTATGGGTGTCCAGACTCCAGGGACTAATTATTTCAAGTCAATGTGCAGTGCACTTGGGTTTCTGTTTTAAAAGTTTATTTCACAGAGTTGCATCTTTGGCCTTTTGACTGTCAAGAAGAATGGCTATTACCCCATGCAGCAATTTAAAAAGAGCAGTGAAGATTTTTCTAGTCATCATTAGTGAAAATGTCAAACAGCAAAGCAGAGCCTGTGTATCCCACTGAGAGGAACTACCAAGACAGAAAATAATGTGCAACAGATAGTATCACAGAAGCAAACTTCTTGGAAGGCAACACACTTTGTCAAATACCATCCTCACCTCTATTTAATGAACTGACCTCATGACGGTATTTCAACCATGAAAAGAATTCAACCTCATTCCTCATGCTGAGAAAGTCTAGAGACTCTTAGCCCTGGAATATATAATACTGCATGTTCTTGTAAATAAATAACAAATTTATCATTCTACAGTTTTCCTTTCTTTGCAGGAATTCCTTAGCTATCACAAAGGAAGTAGAACGAATGCCATTAATGTAATTTTTAAAAGTATATTTATGGGACAGGTGTTATGGCCTAGCAGGTAAAGCTGTCGCCTGAGCCTCTGGCTGTTCCACTTCCAATCCAGCTCCCTGCTAATGGCCTAGAAAAAGCAGTGGAGGATAGCCCAGGTGCTCACATGGGAGACCCAGAGGAAGCTCCTGGCTCCTGGCCTTGGCCTGGCCCAGCCCCATTCAGGGGGTAAACCAGAGGATGGAAGAACTCTGTGTCTCTCCCTTTCTTTCTCTCTAACTATGCCTTTCAAATAAATCAAATAAATCTTTTTTTTTTTAAAAAGAATTGTTTATACTCCCATGTGTACTCTATGGCTTGGAGATGACCTTTGGGCCCAATGAGGCCCAGTGACCCTTTTTGTCAATAAAGTTTTATTGAAACACAGCAATGATCATTCATTCATGTATTATCTATGGTTGGTTTTGTGCTAAAACAGCAGGGTTGATCATTGCCATAGAGACTTTATGGCCCTCAAAGCCTAAAATATTTACTGTCTAGATCTTAACAAAGTTTGCTGAGTAATTTATTGGAGTAATGGTTATTCCTTCCCCTAAATCAACAATTTTCATTTTGACAATGTCCCCACATCTTGTAGAGTATACTAAAGCACACCAGTAATTCTACAGTTTCATAGCCACTAATAGTGATTTCTGGCTTATTATGGGCTATAACACAGAAACATAGGCCATGGATCACACACAATTTCCTGGGTACTGACTCTAACTCCACCCCTTTCTCTTCCATTCAAGACCAATCACAATGCCAGGGAAAGAGTCACTTTGAAATATCAACTCTGGGGCCGTTGTTGTGGTGTGGTGGGCTTAGCCTCTCCTGCAGCAGCACTGACATCCCATATGGGCACCAGTTCACGTCCCAGCTGTTCCTCTTCCAATCCAACTCTCTGCCATGGCCTGGAAAGGAAGTGGAAGATGGGCCAAGTCCTTGGGCCCCTGCACCCGTCTAGGAGTCCCAGAAGAAGCTCCTGGATCCTGGCTTCAGATTGGCGCAGCTCTGGCTGTTGCAGTCATTTGGGGAGTGAACTAGCAGATGGAAGACCGTTCTCTCTGTCTCTGTCTCTCTCTCTTTGTAACTCTCGCTCAAATAAAGAAATAAAATCTTTAAAAAAAATAGCAATATCAACTCTGAAGGATGAGGGTGTTATTGGCATCATTCAAAGATACTTCTTGAAGATGACATTATAATTTATATAAGCAGCAGAGTTTGCTAACTCCAACAATTAAACAATCATTGATAACAAATCACTGTTACATACTTAAAATTGATTCCAGGGCCCCAGTGGACCCAACACCATGGTTAAGAACCACTGACTTAAATGGGTTATTTTAAAGAAACAAATACACCCTTCTAATTAGCCCTTCTAATATCTGAGTAGTTACTGTGGGTAAGCTCTGTGCTAAGACTTCCTAGGTGCGAACAATGAACATGCTAAAGGTATGACCTTAGTTCTCAAGAACCATGCGTGTCCACAGGACACGAGATAATGTGAACAGATTTTGCCATGGTGATGGAGATGAAAAGGAAGTGGTAGCAAGGAGCGCTGCAGGAAGCAGCATTTGAACTGGGCCTTCGGGATAGTACTTGAATTGGCAATGGCGGGAGACAACTTTGGGGAGGGAAGTCTAGATGGGCCTGTGGGTCATAGAGGTTTGCATACTTCATTGAAATTCACAGTTTAGTATTGTAATTAGGATTAGAATCAGGTGTGAAGTAGTTAGCACAAGCCACTTGCGATAGACCTGAGTGTTTAGTTTTACAGGGAGGAAATTCAAAAGTGTGAGAAAGAATGTTGTTTCAAAACTTTTAATAAAAGACTTATTTTTTATTTATTTGAAAGACAGAGGTACAATGAGGAGGAGGAAAAGGAGAGGGGGAAGGAGGGAGGAGGAGGAGGAAGAAGAGAGAGAGAGAGAGAGAGAGAGAGAGAGAGAGAGATCTTCTATCTGCTTGTTTACTCCCCAAATGGTCACAATTGCCAGGCTGAAGCCAGGAGCCTGGGTCCTCCTCCAGGTCTCTCATATGGGTGCAGGGACTCAAGCACTTGGGCCATCTTCGACTGCTTTCCCAGGCACAATAGCAGGGACCTGGATTGGAAGTGGAGCAGCCAGGTCTTGAACTGGCACCCCTATGGGATGCTGGAGTTGTAGGCAGAGACTTAACCTGCTATGCTACAACAAGGCCAGCCCCTAAAAACTTCTTACCAATGTACTGATTGATTTAAAAGTCAGAATGACAGATAGAGAGATCTTCCATCCACTGGTTCACTTCTCAAATGCCTGTAACAGCCAGGGAGGAACTCTATCTGGGTCTCCCATGTGGGTGGTAGCGACCCAAGCACTTGAACCATCATCTGCTGCCTTCCTGGGCACATGATCAGAAATCTGGATCACAACTGTGGAGTACCCAGGACTGAAACCAGCACTCCAATACGAGATGCGGGTGTCCCAAGGGGCAGCTCAACCCGCTGCACAAATGCGCACCATCTAGTTTCAAGTTTTTTAAACATTCTGTTTAGATAAGGGAAGGACAGTGTGGTTATATAAACTGTATCATGAAAGAAAATTCACACTAGAAAAGGGAATTTGCATTATCAGGTCAGACAGAATCAATTAACCACAAAAAACCTCTACCAATGCCAAGAGCCAAGAAAGATATGAATTTCAGGAGTAAACTAGAGTCTACCACTGCATTAACAAATTCAAGCCTACCCCAGTTTTCAGTGACTTGGCTTATGTTCCGACTCAGGATCTCTGTCAGTGTAGTCTTCTATATTTACTTGGGTACTTGGTTTTTAGCAGAAATGATGATGAAAGATCTTACTTCCATAAATTCCTTGTGTTTATATTATGTCAATTATTTTTCCTCTAACTGCCAAGTAAATTCCAACTTAATATTTTCAAAGGTATAGACCATTTCATTCTAAAAAAAAAAAAAAAAAAAGACATGGGCCAGTGTCCTGGAGTGGTGGGTTAAGCAACCACTTGCGACTCCAGCATCTCATATGGGCGCAGGTTTGTGTCCCTGATGCTCCACTTCCCATCCAGCTCCTTGCTAATTCTCCTGGGAAAGCAGTGGAGGACAGCCCAAGTGCTTGGGCTTCTGCACCCACCTGGGAGGCCTGGAAGAAGCTCCTGGCTCTTGGCTTCAGCCTGGTCCAGCCCCAGCCATTGTAACCACTTGGGGAGTAAACCAGCGGATGGAATTTCTCTCTGTCTCTCTCTCTGTAATTCTGCCTTTCAAATAACTAAATCAAAATTTAATAAATAAATAAAAAGATAGAAGTGCTTCTTTTGGAGTTCTGCAGGACAAGTCAAACAAGGAAGGAAAAAGAGAGCATCTTATGCTGTGGGTTAATTCTGTTTAGTGTAAAATCCATATTGAAGAGTAAAGACCTTCAGCACTCACTTAAAAAGCAGAGGTGGTCTGATATACTAGTTACTATTATCCGGTGATGAAGCTACTTAGTGAAACATGGGGAGGTATGCTGAAGGCAGCCAATCACCATTTAGTCAATCATAAATAAATGAGCCTTGAAGATTTCCATGTATACATCTGATCACAATAATGCACAAGGGATCAGGGCACTGTGTCACTACGATGGTGTGTGCGATATATTATGCGATCATAAGCCCACAACGCCTTCACTGCTCAAAGATAAACATAAACATCCCTGGGACCCCAAAAGGAGAAACAGAGTCATATTCAAATTTTTTATGTTTTCTAGGATCCAGATGACCACAGCAGGTTCTAAACACTTCTGAATTTAGTGAAAACCTTCCCTACTTTATCGACCACTACAACTTGCTAGCTAAAATCAGAAAGTTCCCTCACAGAGTCCTGCCCCTTTCTGGTTTCATGGGTTTGCTTCCACCAAGTGAGGCTGAGAACAATTGGACAGGGCAGACTGCAGAGCCACACTCCCTGGTCCACATTTCTCGTAAACTAACTGTATGGCCTTGGGCAAATGATTTAACGCCTCTGTATCTCCTTATCCTTCGACACAAAGTGGAAATGATAAGAAAAAAATGATAAACCCCATTTCATACTAATGGTTTCAATGAGGAAACACACAAAGTGCTTAGAACATAAAGATACAGAAAGTGCTTTATAACTGTTGTGTTCATTACTATCGTCATCACCATCACCTCATCTAAACTTCTACTCTTGGCTCTGTTCATAGAAACCTCAGACCTCAGCCCCACATTCCACACAAAGCCTGCTATCGCTGGTTTGATCCTAGGTCACCGATCAGTCACTTGATGCTATTAGTTTATGGCCAACTTTCATGAGTATAGGAATCTTTTTTTTTTTTTTTTAATCTAATCTGGAAACTTCCTGAGGACAAGGAGTTACATGTGTTTGCTTTGCATACAGAATAAATCTGGCAAAACTATTGGTTACTGGTCAGAGAAGCTGGGTGGAGATACTAAGATGTGGATGCAGACACGTCTCACTGTTAAGCATCACTGGTAGCAGTCAACAAGTGGGGACCATCAATGGAAACGTGCATTTGTTGTTTAACTGACTTCAGGCATTTGAAATGGAACATAATGCCAAAAACCAAAGTGAGTGGGGATGTGAGTAGCAGTAAGAGAAAGAGATTCCAGTTCTACATCTGCTATTAACTGACTCACACTTTTTGATGTTCAGAGATGCTGAACCACTTGCTAGATTCTTGACCCACAAAGTAGCATCGGTGAGTACCAGGGTCCTCAGCAGACTCTGTTGTCTGCCCAGACAAGAGCCTTTGGGTTCACCTCGGACTTTGTTCAGGTCCTGGGCAGGTGGCCTTCCCCTGTTACAGAGAGAGTCAGACCACACTTGGCAATGCCACTCTTCTTTGTCTGTGACTGTGTTAGCCTGTGTTCTGGCCAGGGAGAGCTCAGGGTAAGCTCGCAGTGGGACTTCTGGAGGGGGATTTCCTCTGGAGAAAAAGAAAGGGCCCTATGAAGACAAGCTCGTCCTTCCCTCCCGCTGAGTGTGGCTTCTTGAGAGGACTTGAGGAGACAGGGTCTCAGAGCTGTGGGATCACCTTGCAACCATGAGAATGGCAGGGAAGGGGCCGGTGTTCTGGCATAGTGGGTAAAGCCTCTGCTTGTGATGCCAGCATATATGGGTGCTGGTTCATGTCCTGGCTGCTCTGCTCCCAATCCAGCTCCCTGCTAATGTGCTGGGAAAGCAGCAGAGGGCCACTTGGGGCACCTGCCACTGACATGGGAAAACTGGAAGAAGCTTCTGGCTCCTGGCTTTGGGTTGGCTTAGCCCTGGTCATTGTGGCCATTAGAGGAGTGAACCAGCAGACGACAGATCTCTCTGTCTCTCCCTCTTCTCTCTATAACTCAGACTTTCAAAATAAATGAATAAATCTGTTGTTTAAAAAGAGAAGCCAGTGCAGTGCCCCACTACATGTAACCAGTGCATTTGGGAAATACCATCCTTTCTCTCATCATCTAAACCATTTCAGTTCCTTCACATGTGTTGAAAACTTCTTGACACTTAACATTCCAGAAGCCTGAGTATCACATGGCTGAGACACACTGTTGAAGGAAATCTGGCACACGGAAAATCTGCAATGACCCACTAGAGTCTCCTTTGGGACATTTGGAGACCACACTTAGGCTTCTACCGTATCCAGTATTCATCTTACTTTGACATGTTGGCTTCTTTTTGTAAACTGAGGTTGACAGATACACAGTCAATGGGAAAAGATCCCTCTCTAGTTTCAGAACAGATCTGAGCTCGCTATTTTCCTCAAAAGAGGTCAGTAGTATTATTTTAATAAACTCATTTTAGCAGACTGTGTTCGTAGGCATTCTTGACAAAGGTTCCTATCATTTCTTTTGTTGAGTTCCTATTTTGTAATGTCATGTTTCTGTATCCAAACATTCCTCTATGGTTATGCTTCACGACCAGAATACACAAATTCAACTCAAGATCACAAAATTCTCATTGGTGAAGACACAGATGGCACAGAACTGCAACTTCACTGCAGAGGGCCCACTGGTGGTCACCCAAGGCACTGTGGCAAGACTCAGCTTATCCCCTGCCTCATGACGATGTGGGAGAAGAGACCGAGGGCCTTGATGAAGGTGACACAGGGAGGGGACTGAAAGTCTGGCTGGGTGATTATGATAACAATGACTCTGGCTCCCTGATCACCCCTGGGCCAGGGGCACAACAGGCACTATTCTAGGATCTTTAGGCGCTCTTATCAGAACCCTAGAAAAGCATAAGTATTATCATCATTCCCATATCATAAATGCAAAGCAAAGAGAAAGAAAGACCAAGCATTTGCCCAAAAGTAACCAATGCTTACAGCATGTACAATCACCATTCAGCCATTTCTAGTCTCCTAACACTACATCAGGCCATTGGAGTGGCATTTCCCAAATGGCTATTCTAGGTAGGCCAGTGGCTTGAATTGTGATGAAACTAGCAAATTAGCAGGTGCAATGGATTTCTAAGATCCTGAATGCCTCCCCAGCCTTCTCAACAGTGACTGCAAATGGGGTGTAATCTGTTCCAAACGGAGGCCCATGTTTTATTCCAAAGAGTTTGAGGTACTTTAAAAGCTCAGGGAAATGAAATTAAAAAATAAATTTATTTTGCTGCAAACAGTTTTGAAATTTATGCATATGAGTGGGTTTTAACAAGTTCATGTAAAATGCATATTACAAACAGTTATGGGTGGATTTCTAAAAAATTTTGCACCAACATACATTTCTCTCTCTCTTTCTATCTCTCTCTTGTTAAGATTTATTTATTCATTTGAAAGGCAGAGTAAAAGAAAGGCAGAGGCAGAGAGAAAGAGAGAAAGAGAGAAAGAGAGAAAGAGAGAGAGAGAGAGAGAGAGATCTTCCATCCGCTGGTTCACTCCCCAATTGGCCACAACAGCCAGAGCTGCACCGATCTGAAGCCAGGAGCCAGGAGCTTCTTCTGGGTCTCCCACGTGGGTGCAGGGGCCCAAGGACTTGGGCCATCTTCTACTGCTTTCCCAGGCCATTAACAGAGAGCTGGGTGGGAAGTAGAGCAGCCAGGACTCGAAGCAGTGCCCATACAGGATGCTGGCGCTGAAGGCAGTGGCTTTACCTGCTATGCCACAGTACCAGCCCCAACACACTTCTCTTTTAATTCCATTTTCCATTAATTTTTGAAAGATCTCATGTATAAGCACAGGCCTCACACCACTGACATCATCTAGTTTGCTAGCATGCTAACAGCAAGGAAGAGGGACAGTGAGAGAAAGAGGGTGCTGGGTAGAAGAGGGGTTCAGAGATAAGCATGATGGAGAAAAATTATTTCCCTGGCCACTTCTGGTAGTCCCCTCCTGGTTACCAACATTCAAGTGCCAGGAAACACAGCAAACACCTGGGGTGACCAAGAAGTCTTGACTTAAGTTCATGAGGAGAGCAAGGAGAAGGTTCTCTAAGAACCAGTGTTGTTTTCAAAGAACCCATACTTCGTTTCTGGATTATAAACAGAGTTCCCCAAGTTAAGGTGGTATTGTTCTTTTTTCTTTTTATTTTATTGCAAAGGAAACTTCTCTTTGTAGAGACTAGGACACCCTCACGCAGAGCTGGACAGGCACATTCAGGGCATGCAGCACCAACCACCCTGGGGAGTTCAGTAGCTCACTCTAGCTCCTACAGCCCATAGAGCTGCCCGACATTTCCTGTTGGGTGACTGTGATGTGTATATAAGACGGGGCGGGGAGTCTCTGTGCTGCAGTAGAGGGAATGTTGCAATGGCCAGTGGTTTGAGTCTGGGCTCCTCTACATGCACTCAGAGGGCCTGACAGCATGCCTCGACAGAGGACGCAAGACCAATACAGAGTTGGGGTAGCCCATGGGCTGCCGAACCCTCTTCTGGGTCTTGTGTGACTTTTGAAGCTGGGAGAAGGTCCAAGTCTGGGCGATGCGAGGGCTTAGGCTGAGGATCTTGCAGCTCAGCCTAGACCTAGAGGTGGAGGAATGAGTCCTGAGTCGCAAGCTGTTCAGGCAGCCTGACAGCCCAACATGGATGGAGCAGACAGCATCCCAAATGGGCAAAGGTAGGGCGCTGGCAAGGCCCTCCTCTGATCAGATGGATCAACAGCCTCTGAGCTGGCTGGCCCGGCCCTGGCCCCAGCCCGGGCCCCGGCCCCAGCCCCAGCGGCCCTGCGCAGTCCAGATCTCCTGGCACTGCAGTGAAGTGAGTCTTGCCGACAGCTGTCAGCGGCTCGGTCTGTTTGATGCCGCACGAATGGCAATGATTCAGTCATTCCGGGGATGCTTCCAGGGCAGTGTTCGTGGGCAGGGGGAACAAGAGCATCCCCCTGGGGGGCCGGAGGCGGTGGGCGACACTGCCAGCAGGCTGGCTCATCCTCATCTCAACAGCATCAAAAGCCTGCCAGGGTGTTTTTGTTGAAACCTGGCAGTTGAATGGCCCCTGACATTTGACTTGAGACCGTTCAGGTGACCTATTAAGTGAGATGCACTCTTGACGGCTGACCTTACTGGATGTGACGGCAAGCTCACTGCTGTTCTCAATAATAAAAATTCTTCCTGACATTATTTAGGCAGGGAGGGAAATGGCCCCTTCGGTGAAACCCCGTGGACTTTGCCATAACCTCGCTCCAGAGGGCTGCTGATGCAAAGGCTGGTATTTGCCTGCAATCTTTCCCTGGGAAGTAATTAGTTTCCATTTAGAGGGATGACAAATTGATCAGGCAGGAGTCGCACTGAGCTCTGAATTGAAGCTAAACTGTGATGGCTGTGGCCCTGGCAAGTCAGGTTTGTAGGTCTGTCGATGCATTTTACAGTTTCAAAATTCAATCACCCAACAGCAGGAGAGGAAAGACACTGCCCTGCAAAGAGAACCAAAGCCCGCATTTCCTTCTGCAAGTTCATTATCGCCTCGCTAAAGCATGACGGTGGTGTGAAATGGGTTAGACGCACGGATGCCTCTGTTAACGGCCAAAGAAAAAAAAGTCGCACATCATTAGGAATGGAATAAACGATACTGAGGCACAGAGCAGAAATGATTTGATTAGTAATTTCCAGTTTTGAAAAGACCTGGAAAAGTACCAAATGACTATACAGAAGGTGTGATGGAGTTCTTAATTGCTATAACTGCTCTGGGAGACTTGATGATTTGTGACATAGAATACAGCACAGTACGCTAACACTAATAACCGTTAATTAAATGCAGCAATGATATACTCTCAAAATGCACATACAAGTTACCATAATTTCTAGATTAAAAGCTGCACTGTCAGAAGCCAAAGGCAAAGAAAGGTGGAGGGAGCAAGAGACATCTCTCCTGCCTTCGAGAGCAGGCCCCACGCTCTACCCAGAATGGAGCGGCCAGAAGACACTCTGGGAAAAAACACACACACACACACACTTAGCTGGAAAATGCGAAATGGTTCCTGAATGGAGCTGCGCCTCTGGAGGCAGAGTTATTAATTCTGAAAGGCTCTTGCTGCACCAGACCATCTGGCGGTGTGTGCAGAGTTCGGTGGCGGAGCTTCCGGTCGGATCTGCGCGGCTCCCCCGTGACATTTCTCACTTGAACTGTTGGGATGCCAGGTCAGAGATGCTGGGGCAGGTGGGGGCAGGAAGAGAGGAACCTGGTGAGATGCTGGGTCTCGGTGGTCTTAGGGGTTCCGCTTTTCCTGCCCAGCTCCTAAGGAGGGCGGGGAGGTGAGGAGGGCTGATGGGGGGTGGGAGGGTAGGAGTGATTCACATGAAAGCCTCATTTGAATGGAAGATAAAAGAAGTCAATTAATCTCCCTCCCTTTGGGTGAAGAACGCTTGTGAGCCTGAAGGAAGACGAAGGAAATGCTGCTACTACTTCCAACTCAATTATCTTGGTAATGGCACAGGGAGAAAGCTGGGATAAACAGTGAAATCCAGAGATAATTCAGATTCTCCATTTTAGGCCATGGCTTCCCTTTCTCTTCAGGCAGTACTGTGGCCATCAGCTTTTAGGAGACATCAGAGCTCTCCCTCTAGAGAGGCCAAGGAGTCAGAGCGATGCTTTCAAGCAAGGTCTACTGCTTGTTTACATTCACTGGACTACGGGATGGAGACAGCAAAGAAAGTCCCAGGGAGCTAAAGCCCACAGA
Source organism: Sylvilagus floridanus (assembly GCA_949820135.1). Classification (NCBI taxonomy): domain Eukaryota; kingdom Metazoa; phylum Chordata; class Mammalia; order Lagomorpha; family Leporidae; genus Sylvilagus; species Sylvilagus floridanus. The sequence continues at coordinate 8,841,132 of OX463234.1, read as the reverse complement.
GGGGGCATCCATGTTTCTAGAAGGACAAGAAGGAGCGTATTTTTAAATGGAATTAACTGGGAGAGGTTCCACGGAGGAGGTGGAGACGGAAGCGCATCTTCAGTGGACTGCAGGACCTGTGCACGAGGCAAAGGTGGGCAAAGACACCTGGAGGGGGCGGGGGCAGAAGGAAAGGCACAGACAAGTACCCCCCACCCTGAGTAGGAGATTAAATTGTCAGCAGGAGTCAGGTTGTCCTGGGTGCACACCAGATGCGTGCAAAGGGGAATGGGTAACAGTGCGTGCACAGCTTAGAGCGATGGAGCCCCTTCGAGTCTGTGATGGGAGTGGCGTAACCAGGACTAGGTTTCAGGACGATGAAACCAGAAGAATCTGCAGCGCTCTCTGTTGAGAACTCTTCCCCTCCACCTTTGCTCAAAAATTTCTTAGGCAGAGGGTCTTCCCTGATGACTCTTCCCCCCCTTGACTACTTTTATCCTTTCAACCTGTGTTATGCTTTGTTCTTAGCGTTTATTACTCTGGATGTCCTACTGCGCACTGATTTGCTCACTGCCTGCCCCCTCTTTTTCCACGAGTGATCTTAGTTCTGTTCACTGCTGAATTCCAGAACTTGGCTCTGGTTCTCAGCAAGAGCTTGTTGAAAGAGCGAGCAGATGGACAGGAGATTTAAAGTCCTATCCAGAGCACCAGCCCCAGCACCGTCTGGGAATGGGTTTGGTAGGGGTTTCTCAGGCTGACACCAGACCCATAAAGCAGAAACTTTTGGTGGGGCCTGGCGATCTGTGCTTAAAAAAAAAAAATAAAGTCTTCAGGTGAGTCTGACTGATACACAGGCAAGTTTGAGGACCACTAAATTTGAGGAATAGGAAGACAAGTTAGGAAGTTATAGATTTGCAATAGAAACGGACAGACTGGGAAGGAAAGCACACAGAACACACAGCACTTAGCAAGGGAAGAGCCTGGGGGCAATTTGTTGGTTCCTGGGCTTGGTTAATGGCTGAGTTATTGTGTATGGGAATACAGAAAAATGTCTGGGTAGGGCTGGGAAAGAGAGAGATCAGACATGATAACTTTAATTATTACTTGACAATAAAGTCCTTCCTTGAGTTTCAAAGGTAGCCTAGAAAAATTCCCAGATTCTTATCTTAGGATACTAGTGGTTCCATTTAAAAATCTGGAAATCCAAGGGAGCTATTTAGCACTTAAGACATTGTTTGGGACACCCACATTCTGTCTGGTGAGAACTAATTCAGTTTGGCATACTTTTAATTTGGGGCGCTCACAAGACATATATATAGGACAGAGTGCTATCTTGTTGGCTATAGGGTATATGGATCTGGTGCCCCAGGCAGAGGTCTGGCATGGAGATAGAAGAAAGTACTGGCGACCTCCCAAAAGTGGTTGTGAGAACCATGGGTGTGGGTAAAGTCTCCCAGGGAGAGTGAGGATAAAATCTTGGATTATATGGAAGGCAAAGAATCACTGAAGGATATCTGAGAATTGTTAGATAAAATGAAGACAAGGAGAGAATATTACAAAGTCAAGAATAATAGTAATAATACTAATAAAAATAATAATAGAATCAGGAAGGACAGGTTTTTTTTTTTAAAGATTTATTTATTTATTTGAAAGGTAGAATTAAGAGAGGCAGAGGCAGAGATGGAGAGAGGGAGAGAGAGAGAGAGAGTGAGAGAGAGAGAGAGGTCTTCCATCTGCTGGTTCACTCCCCTGATGGCCACAATGACCGGAGCTGTGCCGATCTGAAGTCAGGAGCCAAGAGCTTCTTCTGGGTGCAGGGGCCCAAGGGATTGAGCCACCTTCTATTGATTCCCCAGGCCATTAGCAGAGAGCTGGATCGGAAGTGGAGCAGTCATAACTCAAACCGGCATCCATACATGGCAACACAGGTGGCGGCTCTATGAGCTATACCACAGCGCCGGCCCCAGGAAGGATAGTTGTAATGTTTCATATGCCCATGGTCTAATGAGTGCAGGCTACATCCTGTTGAACCCAGCAGGTGAAATCATTGCAACTTCAGAAGGATCAGGTGGGTTCAGGCAGAGAAAGCCAGCTGTGATGAAAGGCATGGCAGGTGAGTAGGGCTAGAAGACAAGACGCTGGAGGACCAAGGCCTAGCAGGTGAAGCTAGGTAAGTTTCTCAGGTCTTTGTGGAAGGCATTTAGGTGTAGTTATGGGCAAAGAAGGAGACAGAGCTATCAAGAGGGAGGAGAAATGAGGAGATGCGGGGGGATGTGGAATCAGGGGCACATAAGCGTGGCACCAGATGGGGTTGGGGCTTCTATCACTGAGAATGCAGGGAAGGATTGTCATCAGTATAGTGGGTCAGCCAGGCCAAGCCTAGGCTTCAAAGGAGAATAATATATAAATTTGTTTATAAGAACTCACATCTGATTGAGATAAATTCATGACACACTCTAGTAAATGGTACAAAGTTTTATGGAGTAAAGACCTGAACGTGAAAATAAAATTATGAAGGTAATAAAAGAAAATGTAAAATGATGACAATGGATTAAGGATATAGAAACATTCCTCTTTTTTTTTTTAAGATTTTATTTACTTACTTCAAAGTCAGAGTTTTATATATATATATATGTATATATATATAGAGAGAGAGTTTTATATATATATATATATATATATATAGAGAGAGAGAGAGAGAGAGAGAGAGAGAGGTGGGTAGGGAAGGAGAGAAAGAGAGAGAGAGAGAAAAGAGAAAGAGAGAGAGAGAGAGATTGATTTTCCATCTGTTGGAAGATCCCCAGATGGCTGCAATGGCTGGAACAGGGCTAGGCTAGGCAGGAGACATGAGCTTCATCTGGGTCTCCCACATGGGTAGCAGGGTGTCAAGTCCTTGGGCTATCTTCTGTTGCTTTTTCCAATTAGCAAGGAGCTAGATTGGAAGTAGAGCAGTGGGGACATGAACTAGCACCCAAATGGGTTGTCAGTGTCCCCAGTGGTGGCTTAACCTGTTGTGCAACGATGCTGGCCCAGAGAAAGACTTCCTAAACAGGACCCCGGGAACATAAATGAGACCACTATTACAAAATTAAGAATCTCAACCCATGTGGATAACTAATGAACAACAGAACAGAAGGTATTGGAGTGTTTATAAAAACAGCCAATGACCCACAATTACAGTATACAGAAAACTCTGCAAATTCACAAGAGGTCATAAATTCAGACAAGGGTCAACACATCTCAATACTTAGCTATCACAATGGCAAAAACTAGAAAGGTGGATAATAGCAAGTGTGGGCAACAACACGTGGGAACTAGAATTCTCAAGTGCTTCAGGAATGATAAAATTCATGACATTTCTCAACAGCTATTTGTAATATTTACTACTAATTTGCAGACCTAGCTATATTATTCTGAGATGTTACACCAGAGAAGTCATGGCAGAGCTGCATGAATGGACACATGACGAGGGAAATGGTGAATGGTGGTGGTGGTGTTTGTCTTGGGGCCAGCTGAGGGCAACCCCGGTTATCTATTACTAGGGGAAGGTAAACTATGAGTGCAGCGGGGCAGCACTCAAAAGCAGTCAACCACACGTGCACCCGGCAGTACAGGCAGATCTTAAACATGCAGAGAGCAGTGACAAGAAAAAGACCCAAGACTTACAGTACAATTCCAGCTATGTAAGCTAAACACACCTGCAGAATAACACTATCTGTTTGACAAGGTTACATATCACTCACATTAGCAGTGCGTCTTGGCGGGGGTGGGGACACAGATCAGAATTACAGGGAAAAACAGGCCAGGAAGACAGTGCGCTCTGAACTGATGAGTCTAATTAACTCAATTATCTGCACTGAAAGCTCATATTTATACTTATTTGTACAATAATAACAAAAAATATTTATGGGAGCCAGCTTCGTGATGCAGTGGGGTAAGCTCCTGGCTCCTGGTTTTGAATCGGTCCAGCTCTGCCTGTTGCGGCCATTTGGGGAGTGAACCAGCAGATGAAAAGACACTCCCCCCCGCCTCTGCCTCTGCCTCTCTGTAACTCTGCCTTTAAAATAAATAAAAAATTAATATTAAAAAAGAATGCTGGGGTCCAGCACTGTGGCATAGCAGGCAAAGCTGCAGCCTGCATACCGGCATCCCATATGGGCACTAGTTCGAGTCCCGGCTGCTCCACTTCCAAACCAGCTCTCTGCTGTGGCCAGGGAAAGTAGTGGAAGATGACTCTTGGGCCCCTGCACCCATATGGGAGACCTGGAAGAAGCTCCTGGCTCCAGGCTTTGGCTTTGTGCAGCTCCAGCCATTGCGGCCAATTGGGGAGTGAACAAGCGGATGGAAGACCATTCTCTCTCTCTCACTCTCTCTCTCTCTCTCTCTCTGCCTTTCCTTTTCTCTCTGTGTAACTCTGACTTTCAAATAAATATTTTAAAAAAAGAATGCTGGAGGCTGGGTGGAGAGCTATGATGCACTGGGTTGAGCTGCGTCTGTGGCGCCAGCATCCCATATGGGTGCCGGTTCCAGTCCTGGCTGTTCCACTTCCAATCCAGGTCCCTGCTAATGTGCCTGGGAAAGCAGCAGAAGATGGCCCAGGAGTTTGGGCCCCTGCACCCATGTGGGAGACTCAGAAGAAGCTCCCAGCTCCTGGCTTTAGTCTGGTCCAGCTCTGGCTATTGCAGCCATCTGGGGAGTGAACCAGCAGATGGAAGACCTTTCTCTGGTATATCCCTGTCTCTATCTGTAACTCTGCCTTTCAAATGAAATAAATAAATCTTTTTTAAAAAGAGAATGCTGGAGGCTGGTCAGAGTTTCTGGCTCCTGGCTTTGGCCTGGCCCAGTTTGGGGCATTTAGGGTGTGAACTGGAGGGAAGATCACTTGGTCTCTCTGCCTTTTGCATAAAATGAAAAGAAATAAATAAAAATTTAGAATTTTAAGGAGCAGAAAAATGTTAAATTTACAGAGGTTAAGAGTAATCTGAGCCAAGGAATTGGCTTGAAGAGAGATGCGAAGGCGTTGAGTATGCCTGGAAACATTTCACGGGCTGGTGTGGCTGGAGCCAGGAGAAGGTGGGTCAGGGAGCAGACAGGGAGGAATATAAAGCATTATTTCTGGGTGACTTTGAATGCAAGGCCTGGGAGGCGAGGGAGGCTGTGGCCACACCAGCTGCGGTGCAGAAGGGAAGATGTGAAACTCGGGAGGCTGGCAGATGAGACTAGAAATGAGGACAACGTGGGCCCCGGCACTGGACAAGCGGAGTGTTTGGGGGCCTGGCTGGCGGACTCCCAACAAAATTCCGAGGTAGCAGAGCTGCAGCCCACATCAGAGGTTAGTGATGACTTGCTCCCAAAACAAACTGTCATTGTGACTGGCAGAAAAGTGTTTTACTGTTCCAGGCCCACACGCCTAGCCAAGGGGACCAAGCTTTCTTTCAGTCTCCACCCACAAGCAGCCCTGGTGTCAATGAAGGCCCCTGTGTCTCAGTTGGTCCATCCCTTACACACACACACACACACACACACACACACACCACCCCTGTTGGTTCTGTACTAATCAAGAGACACAGAGTTTTACTCTAGTGTATCATGCAATTTCTGTGCAGATTTCTAATTCCTAATAGCTTAGCATGCCAGTCTCCTAACTTAATGCAGATTTTTATATATTTTTTTCCTTTGAGCTTATCTGTCAGAAGTTGGTTCAACTTATTCTAAATGAGTCGAATGTCAGGGCTCTGATGTCCTCCCTAGAGAGAAGTTTAAATGCTAGAAGAAATTTCCTATTTCATCCTAGCCTGTCCGCCTACCATCTGGGCCACCATCAACCTTTTTTTTTTTCTTATGAGCACCATGAAAAATGTTTTAAAGTGTATTTTCTAAGGAGAGGAGTGTCACAAGGCGCATATACCCATGTACTACATATACCTCAAGCCTCCCCAAGAGAGACCCTCCCGCCACCAAAACCCGCCCCATGGGGTTGAATCTGCTCAGAGTTAAGAGTGTAAACATTCTTCTTTTCTGCCTGACAGTCTAATCCCTTGGAAACACTCAGCCGTCATTACAGCAAAGGACATACCGTAATATTTCCAAATTTTCCTCTAAAATGCAAGGAGCCTCATCAGAAGCATGGCAGAAACTCGGAAACCTCTGCCAGATGTGACCACACGAATGCCACGAGAACCAGCCTCGTGGTCCCACTGCCACGGAATGGTTTTGGTTTCCAGTAGAGAAACTGAGGTGGGGCTGGCACTTTGGTGTAGCAGGTAAGGCTACCGCCTGTGGCACTGGCATCCCATATGGGTGCCAGTTCAAGTCCCAGCTGCTCCACTTCCGCTCCAGCTCTCTGCTATGGCCTGGGAAAGCAGTAGAAGATGGCCCAAGCCCTTGGGCCCCTGCACTGGTGTGGAAGACCCAAAAGAAGAACCTGGCTCCTGGCTTCGGGTCGGTGCAGCTGTGGCCATTACACCAATCAGTGAGTGAACCACCAGATGGAACACCTCTCTCTCTGTCTCCTTTCTCTGCCTCTCCTTCTGTCTCTGTGCAACTCTTTCAAATAAATAAATCTTAAAAAAAAAAAAAAAAGAAACTGAGGCAAGGAAATGTAGGGAGGCTGAGACTGACCGCATGGCCTGTCTACTGAAGCCAGCTGGCTTGCCTGGTTCTCTGCTGTGAGCTCTGGTCTTACAGGGCTAGGAGAAACGCTTTCAATCCTCCTGGGGTCAGCTCATTTGCTCCAAACTCCACAGCAAGGACCTAGCCCCTTCCTGCTGCTGGGAAAATGATATTTCCGCTGGTTTTACCTGAATAACAGCTCTCTGCATTTTCTCCCCTCGAGTGAAAGGGCTACAAAAGAAATAAGAATTTTGGTGTGGCAGTGGCGGCCGCGGCGGCGGCGGCCGGGAGAGGCATGAAAAATTATACTTTGACATATATTATGCGCTTAATCTTTTGTGGCAACTTTTTTACATTTGTAAGAGTTATGGATTTTAAAAGTCAGGGCTAAGATGGCTTAATGAGCATTCACCCCCCTGGAAGAAGAAGTAGGGCTGATGCGTGTGAGTCAGCTGTTAGCTTTATTGCCTCTCTTCTGTACTAAAAGTGACAAGTTGAACACATTATAGAGAGCTCAGATGTGTTATGCAGATGAAGCCTGCAGCAATATCTGCCTGCTCTCTATTATTTATGATGTCTATATAATACAATGGACTGAGATTTAAGCCATTGTGATGCAGTTTGTTTTCCAGGGTGCTAAAGTACAGCACATTTTACAGAGAATTGCATCTCTGTTACATATTAATCAAATCCATCTTACATGCAGCTCTTACACTGTAAACTAAAGGGAAAAAAAGATTAAAGCGCTTGGCTTTTCCTCAGCTGTCAAGGACTGGCAATAAAATAATAATAAGGGCTTCTAAATAATGTGTGTGTGACAGGCCTGAGCTCGCTCGCACAGTCCTTTATGGAGGTTAACTACAAAATAAGTTCCAGTGAGTGATCGGGAACAGGCATGTGTGTAATACTGTAATGCCAACGACGGCATAATTCTTGAAAAGTTCATTTGCAGAAAATCCTCTGACTTGATGAGGCAAAGTTTGGCCTCCTGAATCATTCTGCCACGGTGTGCGCCATTTGCAGAGTTGTTCTGAAGTTTACGGTCCTCGCACTTTTGAACTTGCTTCAGCTGCAGTCCATTAAAAATGGAAAGCTCCAGTCCCTGGTACCCAAGCTGGGCTCTGGTGTTCGGGAAGTCATGGGAAAGTGGTTTTATGATGGGACACATACAAAGGCTACAGAGTTATGTGGCTTGGGTAGCACTGGGGTTGGGGACGACTGTGATTATTATTTTTATTATTATTATTTTTTGCATAAGGGTCATCACTAAAGCTCACTGCTGCTGTGGGTTTGGGAGGAAGATGGAGAATCTGGGCACTGGTGGAAGCCTGGCTCTCCACAGCTTTCCCCCACAGCCCTCACCCTGGAAAGTACCACCAGGGCCCTGTAGCCAGCATTTGCAACGTGAGGGGCTACAAGTGGTGCAGCGCCTTCTCAGCCCTCCCCTTAGGAATGGAAAATGCCTGCACGCCAACCTGGGCCTGGCTCACTCCTCAGCTCAAGGTAATTTCTAAAGAAAAGAGGGCAGGGAAATTGCACTTGGAAGCACTCACTCAGTCTGCCAGGGAGTTAGTTAACAAAGAGCCTGAATTTGCTCCTTTGTGGTAATCACTGGATACAACACAATGGTTCCACAATCTGCCTATCCACCCAAAAGCTCAAAGTACAAAATTTACATTATTATCCCCTTGCCCACCATCTATATAAATCAACTTCCCAAAAACCCCTACTTACAGAAATCACTTAGCCTAAGGTCTGCTTTTCTTATTCTAATGTGGGAAGAACAAGGCTGACCTCTTCCTACCTCCTAAGATCTCACAGCAAGAGCTTCTGGGATTATGGGTAATATTATATCCTTCCAGTTTCTGAAATTCTTCAACTTTTCTAAAATGAACACCTGCTAATCAAATTATTAAAATGGCAGTGCATGCTATTTTTAATACACTTCATTCAATTCATAAATGTAGTAAGCACTTAGTGAGTGTTCTTGGTTTGTCAAAGCTCAGTGTCACTAAACTTAGATCTTATTTATTCTTCTTCTTTAGATCTTACTTTAATTCTGAATTTCCAGTACCTATTCTGAGATGCGAAGGTAGCAGCCCATCTGCAGTGGACAGTGGATTTTCAACTCTGCACGCTACAAACATTGGGGAGCTTTCAAAGAAACATCCATGGCCAAGCCCCATTCTAGACCAATGGACTCAGCACCTCAGTATTTCTGAGAGCTCACAAGTGATGGCAAAGCCAGGTTGAGAAGAGGCAAAAGGCAAAACGGTTAAGGTCGTGGACTTCCAAGGAAACCTCAAGGCCAGAGCAGAATCAGGTCTGCAAGGAGCTACAGGTCCAACTTCAAGGCCAGCGTGGAGTCAGTCTGCATGGAGCTACAGGTCCTGCTCTGCCATGTTCTTTCAATGCTGAGCCTTTTGTGTACACTGGGGTAGTAAGACGACCAACGTGACATAACGCATTGGGATTACATCTGTCTGGAAGATGGCAACAAAACGTGCCATCTCGGGCATGACACACCATAGGTTAACAAAGCGCTTTTGTCGGCGTCAGTTTAACTTTACCCTCTCAAAAACACGCACATCATGTAAGAGCAAACCTCCAAAAGTTGGCAGAAAAACAGAATTAAACGATGTTTCTTTTGGTGCAAAAGATTTTAAATTCATAAAAGCTCTTTCATAGTACGTATTTCTATGATTTTTTTGAAGACCCTTACATGCTTTGTATTTATTGATCTATTTGAAATATAGACACACAGGAAGACATAGAGACAGAGGTCTGCCATCATTACTTTGCTCCCTAAAGGCCTGCAGCAGCTGAGTCTGGACCAGGCTGAAGCCAGAAGCCTGAAACTCAACCTGGGATTCCCACGTGGATGGCAGGGACCCAGATATTTGCCGTATCACCTGCTGCTTCCCAGGGTGTACGTAAGCAAGCAGCCAGCATCGGAAGTGGAGCTGGGGCTCAAACGCAGGGAGCGGTCCCAAGTGCTGTCTATTCACCGCACCAAATACCTGCCCTTCACGAACTTTCTGAGGGACCCTTTGATGATTATTTCTTCTTGATAAATGAGGACACTGGCTCAGAGGACTTCCTAACGGCCCAGACAGTGGAACAGGAGTACTCGTACCCAGGGATCCTGCTAATCTGCGGTGGCCTCGTCACCCTGGCTTCCAGAATTAACCACTTCGTCGTCATGGTGGCCAACCTCAAGTCATGGCTCAGAGCACTGGTTCTCAAAGTGCATCAACATCAACTGGAGGCTGCTTAAAACCTGGATTCCTGGGACCCCCTCCTCAGAGCTTCTGACTTAGTAGGTCTTGGTGGGTCCTAAGAAACTGCATTTTTAACAAGTTCCCAAGTGACACTGGGGCTGTGGGGGTGGGCTCGCTTTCAAAGGCCGCCTTTCACTACCTGTGAAAATAGAGGACGATGCCATCTCATAGCCCGCCTGGGCCATCTCTTTGTGATGGAGCCTCATCCACCCCTCTCCACAATGGTCCTGTCCACTAGTCTGGACCATCTGTCACTGGTCTCTTCTTTCAGCGTCGGAGTCTGGAGACCTGCTGGGGACCTTAGAGACCCAGTTGTACTTGGCCAAATCATCCCTGCCCCCAGGGTGGTGCAGATTTCCTGGCATGATCCCTAGAGGGAGCAGCCCAACCTGATTCCAGTCCAGAGGCAAACACACCAATGGGGACCGCACAGCTAAGACTTCCCTGCTCCTGGGAGGCCATTTCCAGGCTAATCGGTGGACAAGAGCTTAAGTGCCCTGCACTTCAACTTCTAGCCACCTGGCACATCCTCAACTACTCTTCCAAAGCCTCCCACAGGGACCATCTTGGGGCCAGAGTCCTCTAAGAGCACAGCCAGGTGTGTCTGTCTGTGGTCATTTTAGACAAGGGAACAACAGTCTGCCTCACAGACACTCTTTCCCTGCATTGAAGGCCTCAGGCCAGGCCCCCCAGGAAAGACCCAGCTAAGAGCTCAAGACCCATTCCCCGTCCCTCCCTGGGTACGCTTCGCTCAAATGTGCTCAGGGAGATTTCAAGCTCAGGCCTTGGGAGCTGCAGACAAATGCCCTTGCAGGGCCCACTCAGGCTGGGGGGGAGGGGCTCATCTTTCACTGTGGCCCTGAGGATCTGCAGAGGCTACTCTGTGCACTGAGGAGCCATCTAAAACACAGCAGCAGCTTTATAAAAGCATTTCCACGCAATGTTTCATCTTGTGAAAACTTCAAACTTACAGAAAAGGAGAAAGAAAACAAGGCCACTTCAAAATGTTCATGGGAAATGGAATTAAAAGGGAAGTGGTTGGGGCAGGTGTTAAGCCTAGCATTTAAGATGTCTGCTTAGGGGCCGGCACTGTGGCACAGTAGGTTAATCCTCTGCCTGCAGTGTCGGCATCCCATATGGGCGCTGGTTCTAGTCCTGGCTGCTCCACTTCTGATCCAGCTCTCTGCTGTGGCCCAGGAAGGCAGTGGAAGATGGCCCAAGCGCTTGGGCCCCTGCACCCGCGTGGGAGACCTGGAGGAAGCTCCTGGTTCCTGGCTTTGGATTGGCTCAGCTCTGGCCATTGCAGGCAACTGGGGAGTGAACCAGTGGATGGAACGTCTTTCTTTCTCTCTCTCTCTCCCTCTCACTGTCTGTAGCTCTACCTCTCAAATAAATAAATAAAATCTTTAAAAAACAAAAACAGATGTCTGCTTAGAGCCTGATGTCCCACCCAGAGTGCCTGGGTCTCAGCACCATCTCTGGCTCCTAATTGCTGCTCTTTGCTAATGCAGAGCCTGGGAGGCCGTGGTGACGGCTTCAGTTATTGGGTTCCAGTCACCCACATGGGAGACCTTGATTGAGGTCCTGACTCCTTGGGTCTGGCCCCTGCCTAACCCTACCTGTTGTGGGCATTTGGGGAGTGAACGAGCAGATGAGAGCTCTTTCTCCCTGTCTCTATTTTTGTCTCTCTGCCTCTCAAATAAATAATAGGATTTTAAAAGGGAAGTTCATTTTAGTGCAAAAACCTTTTGTAATCATGAATATAAGTACTCTCCAAAAAGTTCATGATCATGCATATTATGTAAAAAAAAATGCAGGGATTTCAAAATGTTTCTGCACCCAGATAAACTCATCTTTTAATTCCACAGACTTTTTTTGGTCCCCTTGCATAGTAGACTATACATGTATAGTATAGTATACATACGCTCTATCCATATGTGTACATGTATATTATATGTATGGAACCTGTCACCCTTCAGCCTGAAACTCAACCTGGGATTCCCACGTGGATGGCAGCATTTACCCACATCTGCTGTGTGTGTATGTGTGTCTGAGTATTTCTTTTGGCTCATTCATTTTAAATCTAAGACAAGTATGTATTTCCTAGAACAAGGACATGACTCATACCTAGAAAATTCAAGAGATACATCAGCTAACATACAGTCTACAGTCAAATTTCCCTAGCTGTCTTCAAACTATCCTTTATAATAATTAACTTTTTAAAATTTTAGACCTAGAGCCCCATCAAGGACCAGGCATTGAATTTGTTCCCATCCCTTTAGCTGCCTTGAGCTCTATAAATTTTTGATGAACGAATGGATGGATGAGTGGACTATGTTCTAGAGGAACCCACTAGAATTGCTTGTTCCCCAAGTCCAGGGGAGGAGTCGGTGGGCTCCTCACTCCGGTTTGATTTTACTTCCCTCTCTTCTACATGAGGTTCCCCTGGCACCTTCACACGGGGTGAGTTTCACTGCCCTTGAGAAGGTCCCCCAACAGTCATTTTCTTGCCAGCTACCCCATGGAGGACGGACACTGCCCTGTGCAAGTTTCCAGTATCCCCCAGGCCTGGCTTTTTCTTGTCAAGGCATAGGGCTCTCCTTACATCTCCTGGGTCACACTTTTCTCCCCCTACAAACAGAGAGGGCCAGCAGTGTGGCCTGATGGGAGGAAATCTGAAAGGGTCAGCTTGTAAATTACCCATGGGGCAGGGGCACTGGTTGCTTGAAGGGGGGGGTGGGTGGGTGGGTGGAATTTCAGGTCACTGATGGCGCTGTGTGTCCCTGGCAGCCTAAATAAGTCTGCTAGCTCTGTACAAGCCAACTGTGGTTATTATGATTCCATTAATGGCATTGAGCCGTGGGATACTCAAAAACACAGGAAAACTGTGCTCAGGGAGATGGCAGGAGGAAGAACCCAAGAGAGACATTAAAAGGCAATAGGATTGAGAGAGTACTCTTAGGAGGGAGGAGGGGAATGGCAGGGAAGGAAAGGTGGGAGAAGTGGGAGCCAGGAGTGAAAACAAGCTAAGGCAGGGGCGAGGACAGGAGGGAGTTAGACCCTAAGATTAACAGAGCCTCCCCGGGCAAGGGGGGGGGGCACACACACCCTAGACAGCAGTCCCAGGGCAAGGCGGGGAAGAGAGCAAGGCAGGATCTGCAGAGATCACAGAACAAGGTAAGAAACCCACAAAGTCCACCCTGCAGGGGGCAGGGAAAGGAGCAAGAGTGGTTAGAGATAGGGAGGATCTCAAGTGCTTGGCTGCCCTTCTCTGGGGCTTCGTTCCTGCCCCCACCTTGGGCTGGGGGGGGGGGCTCTGCACTCCACTTCACCACTGCTCTCCAGTACAGCGCACAGTCTGAATCAACTCCTTCGCACCCCCACCTCTGCCCACTCCCAGGATCACTGGAGCCTGCCCTTGGTTACAACCTCCATTGTGGATACTGACCATCTAATTTCCTAGGCCCCTAGGGGCTTTAAATCCAGCCCCCCTCTGACCTGCCAGCAGGAGAGATGACCTCACATTTGTCCTGCTTATCACTGGTAATAACCATTAGGGACAATGGCAGGCGCTCACACCTGCTGCCCACTAGGATGGCAGATCGAGTCTCTGCAGGGGGCCAGGGATGCAAATCTCCCCCGTCCTTTTTATTACTGTCTTGCTCCCCCATGGTCACACCACTGAACCAAGCATGAGGGGGAACTAAGCCTGACTGGCGCTGAGCAGGTTAGCAAGCGCCGGGCCAGGGCTGACAGGATGTCGTCACCACAGCAGGACGCTTTGCTGCGGCCCAGCCGCACGTGCGCAGGTTTAGGTTGACGGTGCCGACCACATTCTCTGCACAACCATTTGTTTGCACCGTGTGGCTTTCTGCAGCTCGGGTATTTTTCCTAGCTGCCCTTGCCTCTGCAATGGTGCACAGGACATCAGGAACAGAACCTGGGGACCTCAGGCCCGATGCCACCCCGTGTTCTCCATCCAGCGTCCCAGGCTTGCAACCACCCCTTCCCCAGTGGTTTACAAACCTCTGCTGGTCCCTGCATTGCCCAAACACCCTCTCCGACTCTTCCTCTAAAAAGAGACCCTCCCTCACCCCAGCCCTAGCCCCAGCCCCAGCCCCAGCCCCAGGCCAGCGTGCCCGATGCGCACACGGCCACGCAGACGCGCGCGCATGTGCGCAAGCTCCCCGCCCCCGGAGTCGCCAGAACCCTGCCCTTGCATCCTTTCCGACGCAAGCCAACAGCCCGAGCAGCCAGCAGCAAACCGGGCCCCAGCCCTGTTGTAAAGTATTAACTCATACTGAACACAGTTTGTCTCCGAGGACCCTCTTGGCCCCTTCGTCATCCTGTGCTGACATTTTAATCGGGCTTTTGTGGGAGCTGGCTGGCAGTTTGTCATCAGGAATGGCGCGGCGAGGGGCCAGAGCGGGTTGCTGGCTGCGGCTGCTGCTGAGGGAAGCAGCCCATTCTGACAGACTGAGCAATAATCTGAACTTACTGCGCCGAGCCTGTGGGACACCAGCCGGGCCGCTTTATCTTCTTCATTAAAGTGCGCTCAAAAAAAAAATCCATTTTCCTTTAAAGTCTCAGGAACAGATGGAGTAAAATTAATTGCGCCATTAAGTCCCGATAGACAATACCGGAGTGGTTTTCTTTCAACTGTGCATGTGTGTTACAAAGTGCTCTTCGTAAAAGGCAATTACTGCAACATTTGCCATAAAATAAAGGTTGCTTTAATGGGCAATAAACACAGGCTTCAAATTTTGTATGAAATGGGTCTCCAAAGGGCGCTGTTAGAGGCAGCTCAAAGGCACGACTGACTGTAGCATTTCTGCTCGGGCTCCAGCTCAGCCAGTTCCGAGAACAATGATCCCCACCCTTGGATAGATTCTGATAGAATTATGTATGTGATGTGCCCTCGCTGCACGGGCTTCTCTAGCGAGATTTTTCTGGTCAGCAACCAGCACGCAGGCACGGAAGAGACAAGAAAGGGATATGTGAGCGTGGGCACCAGGACGCAGGCGATGGCCAAGTTCACCGGGTGTCGTGGGGGCGGGGCCGGCTGCCGGAGAGGGAGCCTGGCTCCCGGGGGCCTGGGAACACCATTTACTGGTCTTCCCTCTCGGGGCTCTGCCGAGGGTCTCTCGTTGCTACCAGGCAGCCGGGCTCAGGGAGAAATCTATATTTATGTATGTTTAGAGCCATTTAGGACGGAGATCTGGTAAAAGGAGAGAACAGGCTGCGCTTTACATCAGAGACAAGCGTGATCATGGCCGGGCAGGAGATGGATGCCTGGCCTTCCTGGAAGAGCGGGGCTTTGTGCTCCCTGAAGACGGCACCCCACACTGCCCACGGGCAAGACGGAGCCCGGCAGCCCTCTGATCACCCAGGCGCAGGAAGTGGTCTGCTCTGAGCACCCTGCCCCCTTCCCTTGCAAACCCCACGTATAAATCTAACTGTTCACGATCCAAGTGGCTCAGACGTGCCTGGATGGGAGTAGGAATGCAAAAGAGGCCAGGAATTCATTTCAATCCACTATATTTCTACATCTCAGTAATTACAAAGTTAGCATGACATATAAATGATCCATTAATTGAAATATGGACTACACCAACTCCAATATTTATGGTATAAATCCATATTTCATTAAACAAATCCAATAAGCAAATATATCAAGGAGAACATGAGAGCATTTTTATTTAAGCATGAGACCAGGAGCTGAAGGGGCCATTTTCTGTACCAGACATGAGTACAGACCTGTGGTTTAAAAAAGGAAGCTTTAACAGGTTTAGAATTAGGTGGAACTGATAAACAGAGACGCTGATGCTAAAGAAAATCAACTTCAGGTAAATCCAGGGTCAGCTCCTAGGGTCAGGGGCACCAGTAGCCACCACCTGCCATGATCCGAGAGACACTGGCCTCTGTGCAGACGGTTGAGGGAGGAGGCCAGGGCGTGGGTTTGGGTACTGGGGTTTGCTCTGGCCAGAGCAGGGCAGACTTTTTTTTTTTTGCAGTGTTTTAAATAGGGGGGTTCGTTAGCATTGAGCCAGCCATGCTGCCACCTGAGCTCTGTCGGCCTCAGGGAGCGCCTGTCCCAAAGGGGTATTGTGCAGAGCGGCGATGCTGGGGACACAGCAGATCTGACTGTCTCATGAGAGGAGTGACCTGGCCAGTGGAACCTCAGCAGGCTCTTAGATCCCCCTGGAGACACCACTGCCCCCAGGACCTGCTACCCCTTCTGTGCTACCCCACCTGCCGTCTACCCACTGCTTAGTAAGGAACCTGGGGACTGTGTGCAGGGGCTTCCTTCGTTAGTGTCTTCTGTTCCATCCTGAATGTCCTACCGCCCTGTCCCTATTGCTTCATGTCTCTTTGTTTAGATTTATTTTTATTCTACTTGAGAAGTATAATCACAGACACGGAGAGGGAGAGGGAGAGGGAGAGGGAGAGGGAGAGGGAGAGGGAGAGGGAGGGAGAGAGAGAGAGAGAGAGAGAGAGAGAGAGAGAGAGAGAGGTTCTCTCCTCAAATAGCTGCAAAGGCTGGAGCTGTGCCAATCCCAAGCCAGGAATCAGGATCCCCCTCTGGGTCCCCCATGTGGGTGCAGGGGCCCAAGCACTTGGGTCATCCTCCACTGCATTCCCAGACTATAGCAGGGAGCTGGATCAGAAATGGAACATCTGGGACTTGAAGGGGTGCCCAATGGGATGCCGGTGCTGCAGGTGGATGTTTACTACGCTAAAATGCGGGCCCCTGTCTTTTTTTTTTTTGACAGATGAGTTAGGCACTGAGAGAGAGAGATAGAGAGAAAGGTCCTCCTTCCGTTGGTTCACTCCCCCAAATGGCCGCCATGGCCGGAGCTACGCCGATCCGAAGCCAGAAGCCAGGTGCTTCCTCCTGGTCTCCCATGTGGGTGCAGGGCCCAAGCACCTGGGCCATCCTCCACTGCCCTCCCAGGCCACAGCAGAGAGCTGGACTGGAAGAGGAGCAACTGGGACTAGAACCAGGTGCCCATATGGGATGCCGGTGCTGCAGGGAGAGGATTAACCAAGTGAGCCACAGCGCCGGCCCCAGCCCCTGTCTTTTTTTTTTTTTTTTTAATATTTATTTATTTGAAAGTCGAGAGAGAGAAAGAGAGAGAGATTTCTTAAATCTGCTGGTTCTCTCCCCAGATGGCAGCAACGGCCAGGGCTGAGCCAGACCAAAACTAGGAGCCAGTAGTTTCACCAGGGTCTCCCATGTGAGTACGGGGGTCCAAACACTTGGGCCATCTTTTGCTGCTTTTCCCAGCCATGAGCAAGGAGCTGGGTTGGAAGTGGAGCAGCCAGGACACGAACCAGTACCATATAGGGTGCCAGTGTTGCTAACGGCGGCTTTACCTACTAGGCCACAGCGCCGGTCCTGCCTATTGCTGTCTTAATTCAACACCAACATCAGACCTGCATGTGACAGCATCCTAACTGGTCTCCCTGCTCCAGCCTTGACTCCTCTGACTGCCCCTCAAGATTACTGAGTCTTCATACATTATTTTTTGCCCAGGAAAGTTCTGGATTTTTTTTTTTTTTTTTTTTTGCTGTGCATGTGTGTGCATGTGTGAGAGATGTAACTTTCAATAGCATAACTTCTGGCTCTTAAAGTCCTCCAGCCTGATGATCAAGGATAGCAAATGCAAAGGCCCTGGAGCTTCACCTGAGGCTCACCTATTTTGGGACCCCCCCCCCTCCCCTTTTAAAGGAAAGGATATAAAATACAAAAGTATTATACAAATTTATCATCAATATATTTTTGCAACTTTAAACAACAGCAAAAAGCAAGCAAACCCCACACGTGGCCACAGGAAGACATTGCTGGAGGCCTTGTCAGGCCCGGGAGGGGTCCTGCAGCTTAGGCTGGTAGAGCTCCATGGTGGGTTGGCCCTACCACAGCATGCGAGCCAGTTGCTAGTGCTCTGGTCTCTGCCAGCGCTCCCAGCTCCCCTGGACACTGCTCCAGCTGACCACCAATGCGTGGCTTCACCAGTCCCTGTCTGAGCTCCAGCCACAACCATCACCTTTCACACACCCTTATCTGTGCACTTGCGCTTCTACCAGCCAGCCAGGCCAAGGAGGGGCAAAGAGTGTCCAGGCAAATGCCCACGCATCTTTCAGAATCCAGGTCTAACCTTATCTCCAAGAAGCCTCTTGTTAACATTCTTTCTTTGACCACTTTTATTCCAGCCTTGATCACACAACGCAGAAATTAACTGCTGTTTCCTCCAGATGCCCAACACGAATAGATGGGATGAATCAGCAAATCTCAGATCAAAGCATCCCTCTTCCATTGCCATGTGGGATCCCTACTGTGGCTGGACTCCCAACTGGGAATGGGATGTGGAGGACATGACCTGGAGCCGGTCTTAAGACTACAAAATTCCAACTCTCCTGCCTCTAGAGCAGGGTAGTTACCAAAGAGAGTAAATGATGACTGAATTTCAGCT
Source organism: Sylvilagus floridanus (assembly GCA_949820135.1). Lineage (NCBI taxonomy): Eukaryota > Metazoa > Chordata > Mammalia > Lagomorpha > Leporidae > Sylvilagus > Sylvilagus floridanus. The sequence goes on along the minus strand of OX463234.1, from coordinate 8,822,786 downwards.
GGGATGGGATTATGAGCTGGTATTCATCAATGTCTGAAGACTGAGCTGGTGGTTCTTAACTAAGTCAACTCATTAAAAACATCTGAGGAATTAAAAACATGTATTTCAGGGGCAGGTGTGTGGTGTAGTGGTTAAGTTGACAGTTGGGATGCCCAAGCCCACATCGGAGGGCCTGGTTTCAGGTTCTGACTATTCTTCCAGGTTCCTGCAGACGCATACCCTGAGAGGCAGCAGACCATGGCTCAGGTACCTGTATTCCTATCACTCATGTAGGAGACCGAGATGGAGTTCTGGGCTCCTGGCTTCAGTCTGGCCTACCTCTGGCTATTGCAGGCATTTGGCAAGTAAACCAGAAGATGGAAGATCTTTCTCTCTCTCTGCCTTTCAAATAAAGTGGGAAATACACACACACAGATACGTTTCATTGCCTGGTATGTAGCCCCAGAGATTACTTTTTTCTATGGTGGGATTCAATCCTATCAGTATCTTAAAAGCTCTTCAGATGATTCTAGAGTTGGAAAACAATGACTTAGTCAGTCCCACATTATTCTTAAACCAGCACTTGAGATATCTTTGTTCACAATTGGATATGGTCACAGTTACCCATCTATCTGTAGCCACAGCTGCACATGGTCTATCATTCAGCACATCATTTACCCCTGATGAATGAGCACCCATGTGAAATGTTTGTACAGAAAGACAGGACGGCCCGACACTTTCCCGCCTTCTCAATGGCTTGGTCAATAGTGCTTCTAGAAACATGAAGACATGAGACTTAGCTCTTATCCTCTAGGAGCTTATAATACACTAGGTCAAATCACAATGTAAGTTGATAGTAAAAAAATATTCACAAGGCTGTAGCTCATCAAAGGTCATAGGTGTGCTGGTGATAAACTGTCTTGTGTAATGCTGTCCCTCTATGGCTGAGCTGTGATTGGCAGGTGTTCAGTAAATCCTAAGCTCTTGAACACACGGAGTAAACAGTTAACTCCAACAGCTAGAAAGCAAGAACTAACTCTAAAGTCAAATGGGATAGTCTCTGATTCCCTCTGTTCATTGCAATAAACACATATCCAGCACTGGCTGCACACACTGCACAATGGTGGGTTCCAGATACACAGGGCTGTAGAAGACAGAGATGACCCCCTGGTCTGATGGCACATGGTGTGGAAGAACTCTGATTCCTTAGGCACTGATGTCCTTATTTGCTGCTGTGATCAGCGTCATAAAGGGAAAGTCCAGGGTCTGGGGATGTGCAGGAGGACTGTAAATCAGCAACCACAGAGAGCCCCTAAGACACAGGAGGTAATGTGCTCAACCTCAGTGGCGAGCCAAGCTGCTGGCAGCCAGGAGGAGGGCAGGAGCAGCTTTGAAAGGAAGCTGGTTAGCCGAGGAGAGCTCAGGCGTTGCCTCTCCTCCTGGCAGAGAAATAACCTGTGGGGACTTACCCAGTGCCATGCACAGATGGGGTTTAATGAATGTGGTGATGATAATGATGACAATTATTCAAATTCTTTCCTATCTCTAGGCCCCAGGGAGGTCAGTGCTGTCTTTGTCATCTGCCTAAATTTGAGAGGTGACCCTCCTTCCTAAGTTTATTCTGCAATGTCTTCCCATGCCTGCTGCAGCGTTTCTCTGCCTCTCCATCACTCCGATCAGCATATGTTCAGCAGTGTGCTAGATACTCATGAGGGTTCGAAAGATAAATGAGACTGCAGGGAAGTCCCTGGGCCCCTCTGACATGGATGTCAGGGCCAGGGGTTGGGGCTTGCTCAGGGACTCAGACAGAGAACCTCAGCTAATGAAGTTTATTGTCATTTGTGTGGACCACGTCTCTCAGAAAAAGAATTTAAAGAGAATTAAAATACAAAGATACACACAATAAAGTTATTCAAATGAAATTTAAAAAATACCTGATAAAGGAAGAGAAAGCTCTCTCTCTATAGATATATGTTTATATAAACAAAGCAGAGATTAATAAAGGCAACATAAAGGTGCCCCAAGTTTCCCTCTGGAGTTTTGGGTAGATGGGGCAAAAGGCAAATATGGCCACATAATTTACACTTCCCATTAGAAGAAAGTCCCATGGTTCTTCCAGGAAGACCAACACCTTCTGAGCACTATGCAACACTTCCCATGAATGGTTTACATCTTCCAGAATGAATGACTTTCACAGCACACGCAAGTTATCTGCAGATGGGTGTTTGTAAATTATCTATAGACCCAAGGTGTACACATTAAAGTATGCTCTGTCAAAGGGAGTCCCACTGAAGAAGACAAGCTAATGCCACTCAAATATATGCTTTCCTGGTGGTCTGACTTGACCAAGGAAAGAGCAAGGATTGTCCAGGGATGGGGACCCATCCCCTGACGGATCTTTAGGAAACTTCATTCTCCTTCCTCATTTTCGGGAAGGGCTGGAAAAGAGCAGCTTAATGGAAGCAGCAGCAAACATGCTGAGGTGTGTATCTGTGAGAGTGCTCAAAGGTTCTTCCCAACATTTTGGATCCTCAGGAAGGGGGCTCGTTCTGGTACGAAACAAGGCCTAGAAGCCTTGGCCAGCATCCTTGCCAGGTTATCCAGGCTGCCACTTTCATACCTGGTGCTGTACTTCCAGGAAGGCCAAGCTCCCCTTGCAGGAGTGTGCCTGTTTACCCACTGCCCCTCAACCTATGACATGTTGAGGCCCTAGTGCACAGTGATGGCGATGAAAATGTTATCTATCGCCCAATTCAGGAGGCACTACTCACACTCTTGAAATGTGGCTAGTGCGTTGCTGAAGAACTGATATTTAAATTTCATGTCATGTTAATTCATTTACATTTGAATTGCCACGTATGGCTAGTGACTACTGTATAAACACTGACATCCTGGAACGCAGTGGAGTTATCCTTGGCTTCAAAGTTCCATTAACGGGCGCTCGTGGATAAACCTTCAGAGATACCCTTGGGGGCCTCTCAGGGTCAGTCAGTATCCAGGGACCCCTCCCAGGCCCTTCAATAAACCGGTCTGCTAAGTGAAACTATTTAGCGTCGACCAAAAACACTTGGGAGAATGTTTGCCAAATGTTAACAGTTGTGGTTTTGACCTATCTGGGGTTGGGCCGTGCTAGCTAGCGCTGGGTAACGATGAAGACCAAATGCTTCCCGAAGCCATTCCTAATTCCGTCATAATCCATGGTCATAAAACACCACCAAGCACACACTCCTGCTAATTGCCACGGCAGGAGGGCACTCGGAGAGTTCATCGAAATGTGGTAATTAACTCCCACCTTTAATGGTGTAGACTAAAACACATCTCTGTTTTCAACACTTGCGATTAAGACCTGACATGTCTGGACAGCATTTTGTCCTACCCCTAACTCTTGCAGTAATAAAAGGCAGGCTTCAGGAGAGTACCAATGGCTGAGGATTCTGGTTAAATCTGACTCTTAGCAGACTTGAGTCCACAAAGAAAAAAGGCCAATGGAAGATGTGTGGAAGCCGCCAATGCCAATAGTTCTGGATCCATTTTCCTCTAAGTCGAGAGAATACAACCATTACATAAAATGTTTAGAAACATGAGTTGCGTTTGTCATAATGCATTACAGCTGATTTCAGGGAAAAAAATTACAAACCCTTTTCTAGTCTTGTATATGATAACAGATAGAACTTTGGATTACTACAGGACATTCTTGGCAAGAGTGAATGAAGGGATTAGGGAACAGAGGCCTGGCGATCTGACCGGAGGGAGTTTTGATTCCAAGGACGTCTGGGAGTGAGCAGCAGCACAGCATGCCTGCGAGCCTGGGCTGTGGGGATGATGGGAGAGCGAGCCATGGACGCTGGCTGAACACCACGTTCTGCTCTGTAAGAATGTACCGCTTAAAGAGTAACCCAAGCACCAAGCAAAATGAATGCCAGGTCGAGATGGCAGGACCAGCGGGACATGTAGGAGCGGAGGCCACTTCCAGAGCATGGAGGAGGCACGGAGTGGGTGTGTGTGTTTGCTGGGGGGATAGAAAGGGGGGTGGTCAGGTCAAAGAAGAGTTTACAAAGAACCGGAGAATGAGTATTTCGTGAGAAGCCACGTGGAAATGATGGTGCCTGGGTCTCTCTGTGCCAAGGTCAGCTTGGGAAGCTGGGACTGCACATATCCTGAAGAGTAACTATGCTCAGAGCCCTTCCCCCCCCGCAGAGCTGCAGAACAGGCAGCCAAGCTCGGAACGGGTCCATTGTGTGTGCTGTGCACGGTCTGGGCTAGGCCTTCTTCCTTCATCTTTGCCTTTGCTCGGATCCAATTCTGACACAACCATCAGTCTAAACATAACTGGAGCCAACCATGTTATGTCTGGGTTTCTCAATGTAATATTCTACGTGGGTGCCTCCACCACCAAAAACATCTGGCAGAAGGTGGCAAACGTAGTCAGAAAAAAACTAATGGGACTGTAATTTTCAAGAGGAAAGGTTGCACTTTGGCCTACGCTTTGGCTTGATCCAGGGAAGCCCATGACTTTGGAGAGAAAGTTGCTGTGAATAATTTGCAAAGAACTGGGCTCAGCGCTATGAAGAGGCTTTACAAACAGCTCAGGGGGCGAGAGACTGCCACGTTGCAAACATCTTGTAGCAACCAACCTAAGGAGAGAAGGGAGAAGGAGGAGGAGCGCCAGTGAGGTGGGTTTGAGTTCAGTAATCCTCGACCTGGAAAGTCGGGAGAAGGAGGCTGCACAGATAGCACAGGGGAGTGGGACGCGAGCTCCCAGCAAGAACACCCACAGTGCAGCAGGGCAGGGGAGGGAGAGGAGAGACGCCTGTGTGTTGGCTCTGACCCTTGTCTTTGCTCCCTCCACTCCCTGGGCACCAGACCCCTCGTCCTCCACCACTTGTTCTCTGTCCCTCAGCCCGGGAGCTGCGTTTCCTGTGGAGGTTCTCAGCACACTGCTCACCAGCTGGGCTGGTCTTGCGGCCATGCCTCTTTCCTGCAGCCACCCTACTGCTGGCAACCCGAAATGTCCCAGTTTTCCTCCCCGCCCCTTTGCACAGGGCCAGAAGGGACGAGTAACAATAAAGCAAAACAAAAACACAACAAAGAGGCCGTGAAGCCAGTGCCAGCCAGCAATGAGTAGGAGGAATGGTGCCCAGTGGAGTTCTTTTCCCTAAAGGAAAATTAAAAGACAGATGCACTATCAACTAGCTCCCAGAACTTCTGCCCGGGGCCTCAGTTAAAGCAATGAAAGGGGTGAGAAATCCTAATGAAAATCCAATTCAAATAGCACAATGGCCCAAGGGCACCAAGGGTCAAGGGGGCACGGCAATTCACTGCCAAGGGCCCTGGCCTGCCATCCCAGGGTTTGGCCACAAGGAACAAGACAGAGGAAGGGACTTAACCACCTCCCCTCCTTCCATACCTCATGTGGTGCCCATGGGGTGACTGAGCTGTGACTGCACGCAGACTTCCACAAGGTGTGGGAACTCCTTGAACAGGCACATCAGGGTGTGGACGCAAGCTGTTCAAGGATTGCTCACGTTACAGGAGGAGCTGTGTGTTCAGGGTCCCACACCATTAAGTCCACAGGATAGCACTGTGTTTTTACGACTCCACAACGTAAATCTATGAAATATAGGAACCCACCTGTCAGAAATTCCACTTACATGCAGTTTTTCAGAAGCATGCCTATTCTGGAAACTGAGGCACATCAGTACTATATGCCAAGAAGTAGAGAAGAGGATACAAAGAAGGCCCCAAGAGAGGGCTGTGGTCCCTGCTTGCTCTCCCTGAGGGTTGCTCCCAGTCTCAAGGACAAGTTCATTGGAAAATGCACAGCCCAGGAGGCCCCCTGTACCTCTGTGGAGCAGGCTGGAGAGGCTGGCCGGGCGTTCAGTACCTCTCAGGGGCAGTACTGTGCAGAGGACTCTTCCACTTGTCTTCTGCATCCGACCTTCCTCCCAGCTCCACGGCTGAGACCCAAGTGCCCGACGCTGTTCCTGGGCCTGTGGACTGAGGCAGGCACCAGGAGGCCGTCCCATTAGCAACGGAGTCAGGAAAAGAGGGGAAGAGAAAAAACGACTGGCAAAGTAGGAACATTTCTGTAATGCTGACACAGACAAAAGTCTGTTTTGTACTGGTGAGAGGTCCGATCTCTGGACAGGCTAACTTTCCGCCAGCTTCTGCTCAAATACTAATTATTACTTAAGGGTCAGTAGCAGCCAGGACAATCACCTTTTGGAAAACAAAATGCCAGAGTTACACAACATATTCTTTCCTCTCTCTCTTGTTTTTTTTTTTTTTTTTTTTCCCCTCCAAATCTTGACCTGTACTACTTCTAATTATTTTAGAGAGAAGAGGGAAGAAAGGAAATCAAAAGATCTGGTTCAGAACACAGCTCTTTTTTTTCCTTCCTCCTGGGGTGAGCTTGTCTCCTGTGAGATAATAAGCATGAAGTGGATGGCAGGCCACATGTACTCCCCAGACAATGGCCCCGGCACAAAAAGGATGCTGCTCACACACAGGAGGCTGGCAACCTGCTGTCAGCAAAGGGTTAAAGCCCACAGCAGCCTCCAGCGCCCTGTCTGCCATTCGGGGGAAAAATACAAAGCTCAGTGGGACAGGAGGGAGCTCCCACCGGGTCCCTATTAAAACAGATCAAGTCACACATGTCGATATCCCCATTTCATAGATGCTATAATTTGTTTGACAGGAGTGAATCCTGCTGATCCAAGGCAGGGCAAGGGGAAAAAAAAAGTCTGCTGGAAAGAAGACCCAGAGAGAGCCTGGGGTTTTCTGTATGTAGTGTTGCTAGGAAATTCAGCAAGGCTCTGAGAGGGTGTGTCCCAAGTAGCATTGCATCTGCAGGCACATGCATACGGTGTGTACGTACACACACGCACAGCGCATTGTTCTGATCTGACTGTTAAAAAAAGGTACAATAAAGCTTTTCCCTCTCCCAGTGGAGAACAGGATCAAACCCAGCTCTCCCTCCAGTAATCCTGATAAATGCACTGCCAATGTTCTAACAAAACACGGGTTGCTGTTAGCGAGCCTTTCTTTCCCTCTGTTCCTCTTTTGTGTTTTCCTTTTTTATTTATTTATTTTTTGTGCACTCTCCCTCCCTGTCTTTCCTTCTGTCTGCCTGTTTCTGTCTCTTGCCAAAGGCATTAAAGACAGATGAGAACCACTCCACGGAGCAAGGGGCCATGGGGGTGGGAGCGTCCTCATCCCCTGGCTTGCTTTGCTAGGGTAGCAGGTTTTGAACAATGTCTCTGGCAAAAATGAGTTTAGTCATCGCTGCTTGATTCTTTTTGCCATTAAAATATTGTTTTAAAGATTTATTGGAAAGTCAGAGTTATAGAGGGGGAGACACACAAACACACACACAGGTGGGGGAGGTGTGAGAATGGGGTGAGGGAGAGAGAGAGAGAGAGAGAGAGAGAGAGAATCTTCTATCCACTGGCTCACTCCCTAGATGACCATAACAGCCAGGGCTGGGCCAGGCTGAAGTCAGGAGCCAGGAGCCTCATCTGGGTTTCTCATGTAGGTGACAGGGGCCCAAACATTGAGGCCATCTTCTGCTGTTTCCCCCAGGCCATTAGCAGAGAGCTGGATCAGAAATGGAGCAGCTGGCACACAAACTGATGCCCACGTGGGATGCCGGTGAGCCTCTTAGGCGGCGGCTTTAGCCACTGCACCACAACACCAGCCCCAGACATTAACTTTTTTTTTTTTTAACAGGAAGAGTGGACAGTGAGAGAGAGAGAGAGAGAGAGAGAGAGAGAGAGAGAGAGAGAAAGGTCTTCCTTTTTGCCATCGGTTCACCCTCCAATGGCTGCCGCCGCCAGCGCGCTGCAGCCGGCGCACCGCGCTGATCCGATGACAGGAGCCAGGTGCTTCTCCTGGTCTCCCATGCAGGTGCAGGGCCCAAGCACTTGGGCCATCCTCCACTGCACTCCTGGGTCACAGCAGAGAGCTGGCCTGGAAGAGGGGACAGAATCCGGTGCCCAGACTGGGACTAGAACCCGGTGTGCCAGTGCCCCAAGGTGGAGGATTAGCCTGTTGAGCCATGGCGCTGGCCAACATTAACTTCTTAACAGGACAGATCCAACATGGAGGGGAAGGGAGCCCTTCTAGGAACTGGTTCTTCCTGTTGGCTAATGAGGGTCAGAGGAGAACTGAGATGGGAAGCAGAGCCCGAGGAGCTGGGGGCTCTGGGGAGGCTGCTGGCCAGTGGCCAGCACTGCTGGGGCTCTGGCTGGACTCACAGGGGTTTGAGAAAGCATCAGGGACTTTGAAAACAGCCTGGCCTCCTCCTCTTACAGCCCCACAGAGGTAAAGTGACCTGTCCAAGGAGGCAGCGAGCCCAGGCTACTTGGCCTTGCTCCAGTCTTGAGGGACCGGCGCCAGCCACCATCAGACTCATTAGTGTCTTGTTCTCCAGACCAGCGAGGAGCTGCCTGCTAACTGGCGAGTGAGAAGCCTGGTAGGTGTAAGAGGCTGGTGAACAAGGGAGAAAAATCTACAAACTTGTTGATCTCAAAGCTTCCCGTGAGGGTTTCTATAAAGCTCTGGTGGAATTAGTTTTGCTTAGGTTCATGTCCCCATTTTCCAAGTTAACTTACTTCATGGAATAAATTTCCCGGAGATCACGAGCATAAAAGACAATCGTTTTAAATGGAGATAATGGGCAAAAATGTCTGCTGGCATTGAGGAAAATTTCTGTGTGATGTGCCGATGGGTAAATTTCCTGGGGATGGGGGAGGGGAGGACGTAGTGTGAGAACAAAGCACAGGAAAACACGTAAATATCAGTAAAAGTGCAGTTCACAAAACTTTAGTGGCAGGGCTGGCGCTATGGCGTAGCGGGTAAAGCCGCCACCTGTAGTGCGGCATCCCAAATGGGTGCCAGTTCAAGTCCCAGCTGCTCCACTTTCAATCCAGCTCTCTGCTGTGGCCTGGGAAAGCAGTGGAAGATGGTTCAAGTCCTTGGGTCCCTGCACCTGCGTGGGAGACCCGGAAGAAGCTCCTGGCTCCTGGCTTCGGATAGGCGCAGCTCTGGCCTTGCAGCCAACTGGGGAGTGAACCAGCGGATGGAAGACCTCTCTCTCTCTCTCTCTCTCTCTCTCTCTCTCTCTCTCTCTGCCTCTCCTTCTCTCTCTGTAACTCTGAATTTCACATAAATGAATACATATTAAAAAAAAACACAAACTTTTGTGGTCCCAAACTTAACAGAATTCTCTAACTCCCAAGCCTTCTCCTCCCCACTCGGCCTCCTCCCCTCCCCTCCGCCGGGTCTCTCAGGACGCAACTCATAGCGTCTTCTGACTCATCCCAAGAAACGTAAGCTCAACAAAGGCTCTGGTCCCACCACCTCGTGCACCCACGGTCACATGGGCAGGAGTGACTCAGTCCTCTAGGCCCACAGAGCAGGTGGCGCATAAACCCAGTGTCTGAAGAACAGCAAGGACTTCTCCTTGAAGGCAGACGTGCCGCTAGGAGCTACAGCAGACACGGTGTGACCATGAGGGAAAGGCCTGGAAAGTCTCGAAGATGTTGGCCTTTACCCTGCTAAAGCAACACCAGCAGCCACCTAACCACAGCTTTCTCACAGTCAGGCGAGGAGGCAGGAACCGCCATCGATTCAGACACAGCTGGTCAAGCTTTCCGCTCCTTGGGGCGGAAAGCACCCCTGGGTGACACAGCCCGTAAGTGCTGGATCCTCTTTTCTCTCCCCACTGCTGGTCTCCATGGAGGAAGGGCCCGGTTTCTGCTAAAGAAAATTCTCTGCTCTTAACCCTGTTGCTTAAGGTCTCCTCTGGGACTTCGTTCCATCCATAATCCCCCTACTTCCTCCCTGCAGCAAGTCCTACGGCTCAAGCCTAAAAACAAGTCCACATGTCTCCAGTTTTTCCATTTGGCAACCATATACGGGGCATCTGTGGTGTGCAGGGCATGGTATCAGGGACTGGGGACTGAAGCGGATGTAAAACGCACACAGACCTTGACTTTATGGAGCTCAGAATCATCAGACACCCCACCACAAGTGTAAGGCTACACAGCAGGGCACATGGAGTTCACTGGCAGTCACACCAGCTCTGTCTAGGGTTGGAAACAAATACATCCTTAACCACCAGGTAGGGAGAGCAGTGCCATGGTCTAGATCCTGGGCCCTCCAAGTGGCAGTTCTGTGACACCGAGAAGGCTCTCAGCCTGCTAACCTTCCCTGCCACATGGGACTCGTGACCACACCTCCCTCTCCGCACTGTCTGCAGAAGGAAGTCCCCCGAGTGAGGGTTCAGCCCAGGGCTCATCACACAGAAAGTGCTTGCTAATATTAACGCTTAGTATTACTAATACGTTTGGCACTGAGGCCTGATGAATGGAATAGGGACATTTTGAAGAAGGTACACGGAAACCAATTTATGCATGCCCTCCTTCTTTTTTTTTTCATTTTGGAGAAATCCCTTTACTGAATAACTTCCAGTAAAAGAAAAGTTTCTAAGCACACTGTCCTTTCGCCTTGTCCCCAACATTCTTATTGGGAGCCTTGTACACCTGTTGCCCTCCATCTAAGCCAACCAGGAACCACATACATGATGGTGTAAGGATGGCTCCTGGGTGGAATACATGTTATTCCTCATTTTTTTTTTTTAAAAAAAGCTACAAATCTTACAGCACATACTTTTTGGGAGGCAGGGCTAGAAAATCTTCCTAGGCTTGGAACGTCCATGGAGAAAACTACATTCTTCCGAAACGTGAGTGAGCATTGACAAAAGATGCTGCTTCCCAGAGGCACCTCTCGGGACCCTGCTCCCTGGCCCCAGGCCTCTGGGTCCCGGGGTTGGGGGGGGGACTCTCACTGCAATGGAACTTGTATCTAGCAGCCTGAGTGTTGGGAAGGTATGCTGGGGGTCAGGAAACCCATCAAGTTTGGGATCCAAAGATCAGCCTATTTATTCTTTCCTTGCAGGCATTTTCCAACGTGTATATGCAAATCCAAGAATTCTAGCCTACCTCACTGCAGCTCTGTCACCCTGGCCACCCACCACCCTACCCCATCATCCACAGCAGACACACCAGGGGAATTTTCCTGGTGTCACTGGCCGGAGAGCCTGGGACACAGAAAGACAAGGAGGAAGCGGTCCCACTTGAAACCCCCATGTGGCCGGCCAACTGTTCTTTGTCTAGCACTCGTGGCTTTTATTTCTGGAGAGACATGCTGGCTGCCTGGAAAGGCCCGAGCAGATGAGCTGCCATGTCTGCGCCGTGAGTTCAGCCAGTGTCCAGTCTGCAGGGCACGGAACAATGCATGTGTTCCAGGCCTCGGCCGCCTGGGGTGCTGGTGCAGGCTGGCCCTACAGCCGGCTGGCCTCTGGGCCCCTGCCAGGCTGGGGCCTGCCAGGGGAAGTGAATGCACTCAGCATGACAGTGCCAGCTGGCTGGGCTTTCTCCCCAGGGGGCCGGCTGTAAGCACAGATTACCAGTGACTCTGTTCAGTTCTGCGCCCGTGCTCCCCGAGGAGAGGGGCATCATGGCCGGCATCAGTACTAATAGGCTCTGAAACGGTGGACTAAGCTGGGAAGGCCACCGCGGGGCGGGCGGGGAGGCAGGGGGAGGACAGAGGCCACGCCTCCGAAGCCAGCAACTGGCTCCCAGCCTGCGCAGGAAGCGTTCTCAGCACCACATTGGCAGGTCCTGCCCATGGCAGGGCAAACTCCTTTAATTCCTTTGCCGCTATTTACTGCCCACAGCAGAAAGAACCTCCATGCCTCCGCAGAGCCCCGCCACGGCAGTCCCGGGGAGCCACGAAATTACACAAGAGAGAGTCAAACTTTCCTTTGCTTCATTTCAAGGCCCTGTGACTGTGTGAAGTCATGTGAGCTGTCATAGCCAAGGCGTTGTCATGGAGACGGTAGTGGTTGCATAACTGATGTCGGTCCCTACTTTCATAAAAAAAATAGTAATTTGAAATTTTATGTATAAGACCAGGCCATTAGACTGAGAAATTAAATTGATAATTTCTTCTCTTTTTGTTCTTCCCTGAGGAATTTCTGAGGAGTGCTGTAGAGTGGTTTGGATAAAGGTTGGGTGGGATTTTGGCCTTAAAAACATCAACTGGTTGGCCAGCGCTGTAGCTCAATAGGCTAATCCTCTGCCTTGCAGCGCTGGCACACCGGGTTCTAGTCCCGGTCGGGGTACTGGATTCTGTCCCGGTTGCCCCTCTTCCAGGCCAGCTCTCTGCTGTGGCCCGGGAGTGCAGTGGAGGATGGCCCAAGTGCTTGGGCCCTGCACCCCACGGGAGACCAAAAAAGCACCTGGCTCCTGCCTTCGGATCAGTGCGTTGTGCCGGCGGCGGCGGCCATTGGAGGGTGAACTAACAGCGAAAAGGAAGACCTTTCTCTCTGTCTCTCTCTCTCACTGTCCATTCTGCCTGTCAAAAAAAAAATCACCTGGCCAAGGAGGATGCGCGGGGTACGCGGGGTAGCCGGCTGGTGTATCTCCGGCTTGCAGATGGTTTTTCAAAGAAACAAAGATGGCTTCTTCCTCAAGTTCACTTCCGTGGTCCCCTAATCGGCCCCCACCCACTACCTTAGCCTTCACTTGGGGTGTGGGGCAGCTCAGCAAAGAGCCCCCTCCCTGGTGTCCTTACTCGTGTCCATCTCTGGGGCCAACGCTGTCCCAGCAGGACTGAAGGAGACGAACTCCCTCAGTAATCCTCCCCCTGGCTCCCAGGGGGCTGGCCTCTGAAGTCCCCAGCCCGGGAGGAGGGAGACTTAATGAGTTCTCACTGGGGTCAATCCCTAACAAAACACACCTAACACAATACCCTCCTCATCTCCTTTCATAATATGTAGGCAAGCTGTCATCAGGATCTACTGTGACACTCTGAAAATCTAATATTACTTGCAAAAGAGCATTCTATATTCTCAGCGGAAATGTCTCTACAGACTTGATTTCAGTGGCTCAATCGAGAAAGAGATGATGTACTTTTAAGGGAAAAAAAATACACACACACATGTACATATATGCCTCTCCAACCTTTTTTTTTTTTTCTCTTGCTATTCTGGGGCTTGTCTTTAATGAGCAGCTCCAAATGACAGCTTTAATCACTGCCTCTGGCCACTGAAAGAGGCCGCTAATGATAGGAAAGAACATAGGGCCATTTGCATCAATCAGCTCCAGTCTAAATCACTTTTTATGATAATGCACCCAAGCGAAGAAGAAAGTCTCTGATGTCGCCTGCATGATGATGTACCACCGGGCTGTCTCCCCAGCTCAGTCCTCCACATAAATCTCTTAAAGAGACATGCACCCCACCCTGGTCTGCCCACCCAGCACTGCCCTCATTTTCTACACCATTAATGACCCACCACCAGGGCAGAGTCATGAGGGGCTAAGCAATCTGTTCCTGCAGTTCCTGTTCTTGGGGATATACCCTTTGATTTAAAAAAAGAGAGAGAGAGAGAGGTGAGCAGAAGAAATACATATTAACCTAGCTACAGCCGACTTATGGCATCATTTCATTTTTTAGCCTTCCAAAGGAAAATCAAGGTGGACGTGTTGCCACACTTGATATCTGTTAGTTTCCTTGAAATGCAAGGTCATGTGTGATACCAACAGCGAGGAGGTTTGGGTTCTGGCCCTGTGCTGACTAGGGAGGTCTTGTTAGATTTATTGGGCCTCAGTTTCCTCAACGTAAAGGCAATACTGGGTCATCGCCAAGTCTCATCCAGTACTAACATGCTCTCAGACTATTACAAGAGTCCATCTCTATGTCTAGAACCCCATTCTGCTGCAGCAAAGACCCTACCTCTTCCTGGACCGCGGGTCTGAGTAGCTACTGCTTGAGATATCACAGGGAGTGACCAACTATCTCTGTAGGGACTTCCCACGAGACACAAGCTGGAGATGACCTTCCATTATTTTGCATAAATTAAAAAATTACTATCTAACAAGTGCATGCTCAATGTTAGTGCTGAGATGGTTCAAAACCAGGAATTTTCTAATTATGTACTTTTGCAGAATAAAGAAGACTATGGTAATTTTGTCTCTTCCCTAAAACTACAGCACTCTATTAGTAACTACTAACCTGGGGTCATCTGTCCCCTGTTGTAGTCAGGAACGCAGTGTCCACTATTTTAATTGTTACAACCGAGGCATGCCTGCACACGCATGTTTGTGCACATATGCACGCATGCACACACACTCCAGAGACCTTCCAATTCATTATTTGTCTATTTGGAAGAATGCAGAGCAAGCCCATTTCTATGGCTCCTTCTGTGGAAAATATTTCTGCCCTAATGAATGTGACTCCTGGAACATCACAGAACCCACTATTCAATTATGGTTCGGTTGCTCACATGGCAGACTAATTGGTAATTATTTTATTATCGACAAGGCTGTAAGTGGCATTTTTGGTAAATGCTACTTAGAGCACATTTAGTGAGAGTGAGATTTCACTTCTGTGCTTCGAGTGTCTCAACACCCCACGGAGAAGTGCAGATGCTTAGCCACTGTGACTGTGCAGTTGTAACCAAAAAGACTTGCTATTCGAAATTATTTCAAAATGTCAGAAATTTCAGAGGGTGAATGGTAGCTCCTTTTAGAGCCATTTCCTCACTGCAGCAGCTAAGCTGAGGTTTGGCTGCAAATGAGAGAATACCTCAGATAACAGTGGCCTGCCAATAGTTCTTTCTCACATCAAGGTCCCAAGGTAGGCAGTCAGGACTGTGTGGAGCTCCACAATGTCAGAGACACAGGGTTTCTTCAGATCTATGGTTGTGTCTGTGGTCACTGCCTTCCATTCGTTATGTCCACATTCTAGACAGATGGCGGAAGGAGAAAGGGGAGACCAGGGCGCATCCTTGGCCCTCGAAGAGTACACGGATGCAGCATCCTGCTCTTGCATTAATATCCAGCGGCTAATGGAGAAAGGACAGGCTCCAACACACGGTGTTGAGAGAACTGCAGATCCACAGACAGAAGACTTGAAAGCAGGTCCACCTTCTTCCCTCCCTCCCTTCGTTTCTTTCAATATTTATTTATTTATTTGAAAGTCAGAGTTAGAGAGAGAGAGAGAGAGAAAGAGAGGGAGAGACAGACAAAGAGATCTTCCACCTGTTGGTTAACTCCCCAAGCCAGGAGCCAGGAGCTTCATCAGGGTCTCCCGCATGGGTGTCAGGGGCCCAAGCACTTGGGCCATCCTCTGCTGCTTTGCCCAGTCCATCATTTGTGAGCTGGATTGGAAGCAGAGCAGCCGGGCATGAACTGGCACCCATCTGGGAAGCTGGTGCTGCAGGCAGCCGCTCTGCCCACTAGGCCACAACATTGGCCCCTGGGCCCTTATTTCATTCCATGTATAAAAATCATCTCAAATTGAAAATGAATCTTGATGTGAAGCAAGGGGAGAGGGAGTGGGAAAGGGGAGGGTTGCGGGTGGGGGGGAAGTGATGGCGGGGGAAGCCATTGTAATCTATAAGCTGTATTTTGGAAATTTATATTCTTTAAATAAAAGCGTTATATAAAAAAAAAATCATCTCAAAGCGGAGTAAAGATTTAATCAAATGTAACACCTGAAACTGTAAAGCAACTAGAAGAAGACATAGGGGAACTGCTCCAAGACACTGCAATGAATTTTTTGTGTATATGACTCCAAAAAGCACAGGAAATGGAATAAAAAAAGACAAATAGAATTACAACAAATAAAAAAGCTCCTGCACAGCAAAGGAAGCAGTCAACAGTGAAGAGACAACGTATCTGATAAGGAGTAAATATCCACAATATAGAAGAAACTTAACTCAGTAGCAAGAAAACACATACTGAATTAAAAAATAGACAATGAACTTGAATAGACATTTTTCAAAAGTGAACAACAAATGGTCCATGGGTGCATAGAAAAAAAACGTTCAACAGCACTAATCATCAAGGAAATGCAAATTAAGACTACATGGGGTATCATCTCATGCCTGTTAGAATGCCTGTTATCAGCAAGACAAAAGATGACAAGTGTTGGTTTGGTTGTAGAGAAAAGAGAACCCTGATACACGGTGGGTGAAAATGCATAGTACAGCCATCATGGAAAACAGTATGGAGGCTCCTCAAAGAATTAAAACTACCACTATCATATGGTGTAGAAATCCACTTCTATGTATACATGCAAGAATTAAAATCAGGGGCTGATGCTGTGGCGTAGCGGGTAAAACTGCTGCCTGCAGTGCCGGCATTCCATATGGGCTCTGGTTTGAGTCCTGCCTGCTCCACTTCCAATCCAGCTCTCTGTTGTGGCCTGGGAAAGCAGCGGAAGATGGCCCAAGTCCAAGCAGGAAGCTCCTGGCTCCTGGCTTCAGATCAGCACGGCTCTGGCCATTGTGGCCAATTGGGGAGTGAACCAGCAGATGGAGGACCTCTCTCTCTCTCTCTCTCTCTGTCCTTCTCTGTCTCTCCTTTTCTCTCTGTGTAACTCTTTCATATAAATAAATAAATCTTAAAAAAAGAATTAAAATCAGTATGTCAAACAGATATCTTTACTCCCATGTCATTGTCATGTTATTCTCATTAGCCAAAACATGGAATTAAGTTTCCATCAACAGATTAATGGATAAAGAAATTATGATCACACACACACAAATACTACTCACCCTTAAATAAGAAGGAAATCCTGTGAGCAATAGTCCATGATTAGCATGGATGACTCTGGAGGACATTATATTCAGTGAAAGAATCGAGGCACAGAAAGATTCTGGGATCACACTTCCATGTGGAAATGTGAAAGAGCTGAGCTCATACAAGCACACAGTAGAACGGTGGCCGCCTTCCGTTCAACCAAAGGAATGCATTTCAGAGATCTATTGTAGAGCATGTTGATTCTAGTAAATACTGATGTCAACCAAATGGCTAGAGTAGATGTCTAATGTTCTCACCATAAGAAAACAGTAAGATTGTGAGATGTACATATGCCTAGCTAGATTTAGCTATTCCACAATGCATACATAGTCGAAACAATATATTCAAAAAGCTCATGGAAAATCCATATTACCAAGACTACAAACGAATTTGAAAGTATTTTTGTGCCAAAATAAGCTTATCTTTTAATTCCAATTTCCATACACTTTTGGAACATATTTTTTTGCATACAATAAATACACATGATTTTTATCTGTCTATTTCAATAAATAAATAAAGATAAATAACAAAAACCTCCATTGGCCACACTGTAGTTGTATGTCAGTACCTGGGTGTGATAGAAGCTAACTTTCAACTCCAGGTGAATGCAGGGTGCAGCACACCGTCCACAGGCTCTCCCTCTACCACGCACACCAGCTTTTCATTACATATGCCTGCTTTGATTCTGCGTATAAACGTGTGTTGGAGCAATAAGGAGATTTTAGAAGGCGACATTTGTGCACAACTTCCTCTGGGCCTAATCACATGGCCAGTGCGGTGTGTTCTGCTCACCTCCATCTCCTCTGCATGGCACAGGTGCACGGCGTGCAGGAAGTCTGGGCATTGTGCTCCAAAGGTGCCTGTCACCCAACAGCCACCGTGTCTATGGTTTCACCTCCCAGTCTGTATCATGAGTTTGCTCGTCTCTTGTCTGGGCTTGGCTTTTCCAACACCCGGCACTTCTCTAACTTCCTCACGGTGCCTCAGCCTCACACCTCCACTAGCTTGGTTTTCACGAAGACTCTGTCACTGGATTCTGCTGAAACGCTTCAACTGACCACACATTCCAACACACAACCAGACTTCAAAAGAGCGCGTTCTCGTCAGCGCACGCTCCGTGGTGATCTTGCACGTGGAAAAGGACACACAGCTACCAAGGGAACTGTAGTCCTATACGACCTCCTGCCCCCTAGCACAGGACCATGAGAGCAGCGCTTCCTTGCTCTAAGAAGTACGTCAAGTTCAGATGGCCCCAGGCCTGACCAAGACAAACACTCTGAATTATCCTGGCACACGGGAGAAACCCAACTCTGCCCAGGTGGAAACTGGGGCCTTTGTCACGCGTACTCATCAAAGGTCTCCAGCCTTAGTTGGCTTCTAAGCTTCTAAGCACTACAAGAATAAAAGCAAAATAATGCTCCCTCGCTCCCCCCTTCTCACTCCCATACATTCATATATACATACATATATACATACATGTATACATGTATATATATATATACGTATGAGAGATCTTATATACATACATATATATCCATATAATCATATATATATATATATATATGCGCTATATGAAGGTAGAATCTGTGTCTGTTTTTCTTCACTTCTAGATCCCCAGCTCCTGACATACTGCCACAGAGAGGAGACACTGGGTAAATATTTGTTGACTGAAAATATGAATGATGCTTCCAGAGTAAGAACCAAGCCTGTCATTAATGGAATTATCGACGGGCTGTAAAAACACATTTTAAGAATTACAGATGACTGGAGTTGAGAGGATCCTTCTTAAATCATAAGTCATCTAGTTAATTCCACAGGTTTTAAGTAGAACCCCTCACAGCTATCAGATCTAACAGTCTGGAAGACATATCATTATCTCCTCTGATAATCTTATCTAGTGCCCAATAACCTTTTGTGAGAATTATGACTTCACATGATCTCCAGTTTTCCTTCTGTTTACTGAAAATGTTCCAGATATGGAAAATGAAGCGATTTCAGTGGGAGCTGATGATTATAAGAGAGGGTGAGGTGAATAAGTAGCCACTCACAGCACACACACAGTAACAGAAGTAGCTGGCAGTAGATATAACTTGATTAAACTGCATTGTTAGACATCTTCTCCATGTGAAAAATCTCTTCCGGCACTCCCAGCTTACTCAGCCTCTGAACACGGATGCCACACTGGTCCAGTGCGCAGGCCATTATTTCACTTCATCTCAGCAATGCTGAAAATCTAGAACAGGCGACAGCAGCCCCACATTTCCAAGGGATGCCGAATGGAGCACAGAGCCAGGGCAGATGCTATTTTACGATGTTTGAAAGTGAAAGTGCAATTGTCTATAAGTTTTGTTTAGTGAAAAATGGAAAATATCAGGCTAAATTTCTTTTACCTGTTGAAAGTAAGACTCATAGAGCAGGAGCAATCGTTAGAAGACATCATGTTGGCCATTGGCTTAACTGTGCTAAACACTTTTAGCAAAGGAAAAAGATGGAAAGTACACAAAATAGGAGCTCCCTCAGTGTCCCAGGGGCATCTATACCTGATGGGTATAGATGGGGATACTGATGTTTTTTAGCCTTTAGACCTTTAGAATAACAATCATTAAACAGGCTCATTTGCTTTGGATTTTGCATATTTGGGGGGAAACTTCTAGATAAAATATCTTTCCTCACTGCACAAGACAGAGCTTACAACAGATGCCACCTGGTAGAAGGTACCGTACGAGTCAGAGTTCCAGCCTCCAGTGTGATGCCTGCCATGGAGGAGTCTTGGGACCTGGCTGGTTCACCTCCTCTCTCTGGGCCACAGCTTTCCCATCAGGTAAGCGGGTGGGCTGGGTGCTCTAATTTCCTTCAAGCTCAGTACGACTTACTGAAGGTGCCAGACCCTCACAGTAGTACCTGGTTCCTAGGAGAAAGCACCATCTGTTGAATAGGATGAAAATTTCTACTTTGCAATCCCCATTGTCAGTGAAGCACACTGAATCTGGACTTGGCTGGTACCACTATTCATAATGGTTGATGTAGAGCCAAGATGGCTTCCTACCTTACCCAGCTACAGCAAGTTAAGAAAAAGTTGGGTGAGACCCATCTCCCATGCTGCTCCCCCTGAATACAGTCTCTTGTGCACACTAGCCTGGGGCAGAGCACAGAACCAAACCAGGCTATTTCCACAAACATTTTGTGCAGAGAAATAACCATGTAAATTAACCATTAGAAGGAACAAAAACTGCCCCCAAGAGACCTTGCTATTCATCTATCCAGCCAATACTTACCAAGGGACTCAGTGAGCTCTCTAAAAACTGTCTTGCACCACGTGACCATGAGCTCATCCTGCGTGCCAGGAGCGTTTTCAACAACCCTGTTGGGGAAAGCGAGGTCCAAACCCAGACCAATCATCTTCCCAAGTTCTGGCACCATTCTATTTGCCTATTCCATGGGGTTTTTGTGGGACAGCAGGCTAAGCTGCTCCAGCACCTGGCTACTGGTCCTCGATGAGTACTAGCTATGATTATCTCTGCTTCAGAGGAACTGGGGGAGGCTGGGGATCATTAGATGCATATTTCTTCATTAAGGGAAGAAAGCAGCAATTTAAATTATTGGCAAAATCATCTCCCTAACAATAAAGTGTTTTCTCTCCTGCTCCTTTCTCTCTTTCTTCTATTGGCAGGGAACTAGCATTTGTAGGCCCTCCCCAGAGGGCCAGGGCCTCGTACGCGTGTTGTTTGGAAAGTGCTGGTTGTGACTGCTGAGTAATTTCCCAGTATGACAGCACTTTCCCCTGTATGATGCACCTGTCCCCACGCCCTTGACCTGGCCTTGCTGAGGTATGGGGGGAGGGCAAGGGCAGCTGCAGAGGACAAGGCACCACACCCAGAGATGCTGCTGCAGCTTTCAGTGGGGGCATCCTCTAGACTCAAGTACCAATCAGTCAATCTATTGGGATCACTAAAAAAAAAAGGTGGGGGTGGGGAGAAAGGGGTAAAATGCTACTTCTGTGGCTATCAAAGAAGGTTATACTTTTCTCTGAAGGGAGGAGAGAACTTCCACTTTGCTTATGGGCTTGTCTAAATACTGACGGAGATATGTGGATTCAAAAGGCTTCCACAGTCTTGGCAGCTCATGTCAAGAGCCCTGGGTGATCACTGACGTCATCCTTAAGAGTGTTAATTGTAAAATTAACAACAGGAGTCACTGTGCACTAACTTCCCATGCAGGGCCTATGTCCTTAATGAGCTGTATTATGAGAGTTAACTGTAAAACTTGTTCTCAGTTTTGTGTGTGTGTATGTGTGTGCAAACTGTTGAAATCTTTACTTAGTATACAGTTGGTCTTCTATGTACAAAGTTAACTGAAAATGAATCTTAATGGAGAACGGGACTGGGAAGAGTAGAGGGAGGAGGAGGAGGAGGGGTGGCAGTGTGGGTGGGAGGGCGGGTATTGTGGGAAGAATCACTCTATTCCTATGAAATTTGTATTTATTAAATAAAAGGTTTCTTGGGGAAAAATGCTACTTGTGTCCCATCTGCCACCTCCTGCCTGGTCTATGATTCCATGAGAGCTTTTACGAGCCTTGTCCTCCACAAACCAAATACAAGTGTACAGAAATAGTCTGCATAATACCATCGATTTTTGAGAAAAGGTATATAAAATCCTGATTTACAGAAGACACTGATGATGAGAAGTAGAATAATCTGTTTTACAATAACATAGTTATTTATCAGAGCATGTTCTCCTTATGAGTTTAAGACAGGCCTCAAATGACTAACCCCCAGTCAAGACACGACTTTGCAGGACACGCGTCCAGCCAAGGCCGGGTGCAGGTTAGAGAGCTCAACTGAGGAGAGAGGAAGGAAAATCATGATCCAGTGTACACGAACGTCCTGACCTAGTCTTTGAGTTCCGAGTCTCAGTTTTGTGTTCACTTTGTTCTGGCAACAGGGACCCGAGTACTCAATTTATTTCCTTGTCAACCTGCAGGGGTCCTGGAAGAAATGGAGATTTTTGGTACATTCAAGAATTCTCCTGACTTCAACTTCTGCCATTACTCCAGAAATGCTTTTCTTCTGGGTGACCTCATGGCACTTGGAATATATTACAACAACGGAACACACACAGTTCTAATGCCAAACAAATATGCCTGCATGGTATCATGAGACCCTGAACCTCCTGGGACGGGATCCACTTATAGACCAAGAACAAAAACACCCCATCATTAATCCTCAGCAAACTGGAACGTAAAGCTGTCTGATGAAGACTCCCAGCCAGCTGTTGACGGGCTAAGGCCGGGGGGGGGGGGGGCAGTCCCGGTCACACCACGGTCTAACTCACGACACCAGCAAAGCTACTTCTTGGAGTGTTGGTTTTCTCCCCTGCAAGGCTGAAGAGAGTACATGGTAAGGCCCAAGTCTAAGGCAGCTGATCTCAGAATCCCAGGCACAGAGGCTGAGACTTGCCGCCACCACCACCACCATGAGATCTAACAGGGAATCAGACACACCTGCCACCTTTTTAAATCACCTCTGATATACAGTAAACCTCACCTGTGAAACAGAGCAAATCATACTCTTCAAACATTTGTGTATAGTATCATAACCAATCCTTTTACCTACTTAGATAAATAGGGGAGACGGTTATTTATTTTTTTTCCAGATGAGGAAACAAGTAAATTGCTTCACCTGTCTAAAGCTGATACGGAGTAAAATCTTCAAAGAAATTCTGAGCTTTGGGCCGGCGCCGTGGCTCAACAGGCTAATCCTCCGCCTTGCGGCACCGGCACACCGGGTTCTAGTCCCAGTCGGGGCGCCGGATTCTGTCCCGGTTGCCCCTCTTCCAGGCCAGCCCTCTGCTGTGGCCCGGGAGTGCAGTGGAGGATGGCCCAGGTGCTTGGGCCCTGCACCCCATGGGGAGACCAGGAAAAGCACCTGGCTCCTGGCTTCGGATCAGTGTGGTGCGCCAGCCGCAGTGCGCCGGCTGCGGCAGCCATTGGAGGGTGAACCAACGGCAAAGGAAGACCTTTCTCTCTGTCTCTCTCTCTCTCACTGTCCACTCTGCCTGTCAAAAATAAAAAAAAAATAAAAAAATAAAAAAAAAAAAGAAATTCTGAGCTTTGGAGAACCAGCCCTCCCTGGCAACAGGTGTGTGTTAGTCCAAAAACAAGAGCACTGTAGGGAAGGCCACTCACAACTTCCGGTCTCTTGCTTCTCTACTCTTGCCAGACCCTCCCAGCATTCCCAGTCTCTCCGGCAGCCTCTGGTCCTCACAATACCTTCCCACACCCCTCACTCACTGTCTCTCACAGCCATCCACCCAACATCTCTCTCTGTCACGTGAGCTGGAAGAGAATGCGAATCTCTTCGTGGTAGCCTGACAGGGACTCTCTTGCACACTTCTTACACCTTCCTAGAACTTTCCAGTGGGTAAAGGCCTTGGCCCAGGCTTCCTCTTTAGAAAATGCAAAGCACCTGCCCAGGACTAGAGACGGTGAAGACATCCCGAGGGATTCCCAACAGAGGAAAAAGCTGCTCCAGGAAGGCTCTGCACAGACATTTTTCCCGAGCAGAAGAACAAACAGCCAATGAAAACATGACGAGACGATCAACCCATTCATTACTGGGGAAATGCAAATCCAAATCACAACAAGACACCACTTCACGTCTCCTAGAAGGGCTAAAATAAAACAGACAGTAACAAGTGTTGGGGAAGACATGGAGAAACTGGAACTCAGTGCTGGTAGGAATGTAACACGGTACCATCACTTTGGTAAACAGTCTAACAGTTCCTCAAAAGGCTAAACATGGAGTTAGCATGACCTGGAAATTCTACTCCTAGGTAGAATCTTTATTTCCAAGAGAACTGAACACATATATCCACACAGACGCTTTATACATAAATGTTCACAGCAGCAATCTTATTCACAAGAACCAGAATGCAGCAACCCAGATGTCCATCAACTGACAAATGGATACACAGAATGTCACATATCCAAACAATGCAACACTATCTCTCTATTAAAATATAATGCTGTACAGATACATGATACAATTTGGATGAATCTCCAAAACATTTACAAGACACGAAAAACTACATACTACATTATTGTATGTACATGAAATGTCAAGAGTAGGCAAATCTTTCAAAATAGCAGATTAGTGGCTGTGAGACTTTTGGTCGGGAGGTATGTAGTGTGGCTGCTAATGAGTATGGGGCTTCTTCCAAGGGTAATGAAAATTTTTGAAATCAGTTATCATGGTTTACAACTGTGTGAACATGCTGAAAAAAAATCACTGAATCGTATATATAAAAGTACTGGGTTTTATTACTAAGATAGGATGTAAATCATACTTCAATAAAACTGCTATTAAAAAACAAAACACAGAAAAAGGCTGTCTCAGAGCAGTGATTCTCAAAACTGAGCGTGCAGTCACTTGGAGAACTTGTGAAAATGCAGGTTGCCATATTCCTACAGTTTCTGATTCTGGAGGTCTGGGGTGGGACTTGGGAGTTCGTCTCTCTCATGTTCCCCAGCGCAATAGCTCCTGCAGGTCTGGAGCTGCATTGCAAGACCACTGGCCCAGGGCAGTGCTTCTCCCCACGTTAGTGTGTATGGTAGACCCTGTGACGCACTACTGAGTCCTCTGTGCAATCAAACACTTGCTACTCGGCTGCCGGGGGTGCTGGCTGCAGAGAGTTCAAAGGCCTGGCAACAGGGGACAACTCTCCAGCAGATCTAGCTCTGGTGCGTCCCATGGGGTGAGTGATGACTGCCGCTGGGCCTCTGCTGCAGCCTGACTCCTCCCTCCACCTATCTCTTCCTGCTCCTCCCCCTTCCCTCTTCCCTCTTCCAGGTATCGATCCTGAGGGCAACCCTTAATACATATTCTGCTCAATAAACTCCATCTCATTATCACGGGAGACCCCAACCTGGGCATAATGCATCTGAATCAAATAGGGGGACAGATTCTTTTTTTAAAATTCATTTATTTGACAGGTAGAGTTGTAGGCAATGAGAGAGAGACAGAGAGAGAGGTCTTCCTTCCGTTGGTTCACACCCCAAATGGCCGATTCAAAGCCAGGAGCCAGGTGCTTCCTCCTGGTCTCCCATGCAGGTGCAGGGGCCCAAGCACTTGGGCCATCCTCCACTGCCCTCCCGGGCCACAGCAGAGAGCTGGACTGGAAGAGGAGAGCCAGGATTAGAACCAGGTGCTCATATGGGATGCCAGTGCTGCAGGCAGAGGATTAATGAAGTGATCCACAGTGCTAGCCCTGGGGGACAGATTCTAAGGTTTAGCATTTCTAACCAGTTCCTAGGTAGGTAGCAAGGATCTTGGGTAACCTTGAAGTACTCCTCTGAATTCATAATGGGAAGATTCTATGAGCCATCAAGTCGAATGTTCACAGAAAAAGATATATTTAATAGGTCATGAAAAGGGACTGATATTACCCTGTCCTTGAGATCCAAGCCACAGAACTGGGTTACAGGTAAGTGTGTTCAGCCTAAGCCTTACAGGTACTTCCAGAAGCTAATCCCTTTGGACAGGGGCCAATCCCAACCTGAGTGTTACTTTATCCTACGCTGCATTGTTACAGTATGGCTTGAGGGAGTTACTTGGGCAGAAGTGAGTAATCTTTATTGTGCAACCAGCAGACAAGTGGTGACTGATACCTCTACACAGCCTATTCAGGGAACCCATGACTGAGTGGGATGATGGGAAAAAGGCAGGAGCGAAGGTGCTAACTGCCATCTTTCCCTGCACTTTTGCTCTCAACCGGTGGATTCCAAGAACATGCAGGCCAGCTCGTGTCATGTTTCCAAGCTGGGTCTTTTGCCTGGGAGTACAGCAATTTGTTTTTTTGTTTTGTTTTGTTTTTTGACAGGCAGAGTGGACAGTGAGAGAGAGAGACAGAGAGAAAGGTCTTCCTTTGCCGTTGGTTCACCCTCCAATGGCCGCTGCAGCCGGTGTGCTGCGGCCAGCGCACAGCACTGATCCGAAGCCAGGAGCCAGGTGCCTCCTCCTGGTCTCCCATGGGGTGCAGGGCCCAAGCACTTGGGCCACCCTCCACTGCACTCCCGGGCCACAGCAGAGAGCTGGCCTGGAAGAGGGGCAACCAGGACAGAATCCGGTGGCCCGACCGGGACTAGAACCAGGTGTTTCACTAGGATTAGCCTAGTGAGCCGCGGCGCTGGCCGGCAATTTGGTTTTGACCTGAATCTGTTCCTAACTTGCAGACAGCCCCATAACTTGGTTTTTCCTATTTTCTCAGGTTAGTTTGGGTTAAATACATAGGTGAAAGATCTATAGTAGTTTATTAAAAGAAAAAAAGGAGGAATTTGGAACCAAATCTTAAACATGTTGTCATTGAAAGAAACTTCCAGACCATCCCACCAAACCCCCACCAGTCAGAAAGGGAATCCTGGCATGGGCTGGACCTTGGGGCTGGATGAGAACATCATTTCTAAGAAGCAGGCATCCTCTGGTCCTCTCTGTCTATCACTGAACTATCATATTAATATTGGTCAGCTATATGGCATATTTGTGAAAGCTTGGGAAAAGGGGTTAATATGAATTGTGATCTTTAATAAAACTAACCCCTCTATGAAAAGTTATGGTCTTTGGCAGTTTGTCATTCTTGACTGTTACATGTCTCATATGTCCTAGTAGGCTGTATGTCAATTTCACAGAAATAAAAGGAGTGGGCATTTCCTGTGCCTTGGGAAGAATACAAACAGAAAAGGAGGAGGCCACCAATGAAGTGAGTCCCCGCTGACATGCCAAGGTTCTGGAAAGACCGCTTCCTACAGTTCTGCTAGATTTCATGGCAGCCATGACAAAACAGGTGCTGGGGGACCAAGGGAAGATCAGAGCTGTAAGTCCTTCCAATTCCAGATAGTAACACTGACCACGCCAGGTCACTTCCACGCTCTGTACCAAGGAACCTGCCAAGTTCTGGAAGGGCTATGATGGGGAGGTTCACACAGAGAGCAACATCTTTCTCCCTGCTTTCCTTAACAAACAAACAAAGCTGGCTTATGAATACGGTCCCAAAGCACTGGGCAAACTTTAAAACCCGTGCAGTATTCAAAGATGCATTTCTCCATCACTGACACTTGCTGTCTGTTCTGGAGGGAAAGACAGCTTTGACGGTTGGTGCCCTGAGCCCACCTGTGATATGTGCGCTTTCTAACTGAGGTGGTCCCTGCCTGACCTGTTGAAAATGTAGAGCTCATGTAAGCAAGAGAAAGAAGTCAAGGTACAGACCGGCATAACGATTATGATTTGAAATGTTAATGATTTAGCAGTGTATTCAAAACCGAGTGTCTTCCAAATCTGCCGCTGCTTCTCACGCAAATGAATGCAAGCATGCCATGCAGGGTTAAAAGGATTCCCAGAAACCTACACCAAAAATTCAAGTCAATTATCCTCTGAGCGGGGATTTCTCTCCAGTTTCACTGCTTCCCACAAGGGGAACGATGTCTGGAGAACATAATAGTAAAGAAACAATACACCACCAAAGAGGAAAATAACATCTTTATAATTACACATTAGTTCCCAAACAAATTGCACGCCTACACTCGCACTGCTTTGAGGCTGAGTCACTTCAGAGGAGCTTGCACATCCCCTTCAGCCATCACCATTGACAGCTTAACAGCTCAATCGTGGGGTGTTCGATACAGAAACCCTAGCCAGCAAAACCAGTCCCAGATGACCCGCTCGTTCTGTTTTTTGGGGAATGCGGAGAACACGGTTACCAAAGTACAAACAGGGGTTTTATCATTGCCGAGGAGCGCTGAGCTGCACCGTCTTCCGACAGCCTGATTTCCGTGTGCCAGTTTCAGCAATTACCCAATAATAGCTGACAGAGATCACAAGCCGACCAAGTCTTGCTTGGCTAGAGCAAGCATATCCCTTTATCAGGGGTCATCCAAGTTTGCCTGACTTGAGCAAGGCACCCACATTTATTGCCACCCACCGGTTACTTCTCCATTAAATGGGTTTCTTAACCACCACACTGGTTATTTAATTCCTACCCCATGACTCCCCCAAGAAATAAAAAGTGCACTATAATTATATAAACTCTTAATTAAACTGAAGAATTCAGTGTTGCCATTACCCGTCAGTAATTCCACTCAATTAGGACAATAGACTTCCATTTATTACTGAACTCCTAATTGCTACTCATTTTCCTGGTTAGTAATTGCCAATCCTATCAGACAATGTGCTTAAAGAAAATTCTGCCATGAAAGTACGTTTCTCTCCGTCGGAGGAAAGGTGCAAAGCCCTTACGTGGTGCGGAGTCAGGTCCTCTTCTCCACCCCGGGCTGCTCCAGACTTTCCAAGGCTGATGTGCCCCGGGTCGGTTATGGACGCTGAGATCCGCGGGGAGACTGACCCACAAAGGAATGGCGTATCCAGGCAGCTAGAGAATCCCAAAGCCAAAGCCGAGCTGGAAACGACGCAAAACCAAAACCATCCGACGCGCGCGGAGTCTGGATCTCCAGATGAAGTTCAAAGTCTCCAGGAAAGGTGCACCCTAGCAGGTCTTGTGGGGTAGGTCCACGACAAGGAGCAGGGTCGACTTCTGCTGCATCTCAGCCACGCGAGACCCTAGATGAGGGTTTGAGGCTGGCAGCTGCGTGGTGCCCCGGCAGGGGCTATCCAGCCTCGGCCTCTCCGCGTCGGGCTTCCGAGGTGGGTCCGCAGGCAACGGCAGGCGCGCCCAGCTCGCCGAGGTTGCAGCGCCCAGGGAAACTTGCCGGGCCCGCCGCTCTCCGGCTCCGGACGCTGCCGGCGGCCAGGCACCGGGGCTGCGACGCGTCCTGCAGCGGGCTCCGGGAGAGCTCCCGGACGGCCACCAGACGCCAGCGATCTAGCAGCGACTCGCCGAAGCCCGGGCCCCGGAGCAGAGCGCCGCCCGCCCCCGCCCCGCCCCGGCCCGCGGAGCGCCCCGGCCCGCCTCGCTCCTCATGACCGTCTTGCTAATTAGCCCAGAAGACTGCAACCCGCCGGCTAGCGAAGACACCCGCGGAGGGGAAACTTGACAATTTATTCCCGGGCCCAGGGGAGGTCACCCGCAGTGCACCAGCGGATTGGCTGCGGCGCGCGCGGCGGCGGCGGCGGCGGAGCGCGCCGGCAGAGCGCGCGCTGTTTCTGATCGGCTCTGCCATCCGGGCCGGCCGGGCGGCGGCAGCAGGTGCAGCAGCCCGGAGCAACCCGCCGCGTGGCGAGGTGCCGTGTGAAGGGCAGGCTGTCGGTGCAGGAACCACAGAACTGCCCCACCCATCCAGGCTGAGTGCTTTGCAAGAAAAGCTCTTTGCTGTTTGGGTTTTTAGAGGTCACGTTATCTAGTTGAGCCTTGCGGTTGACAACGGGTGCCGGCCATTTACAGCCTCATCTGCATGCAGTGTTGACTCCAAGTTCATGCTACAGAGGAGGAGCCGAAGCTTGAAAGGATGCAGGGGGCTGTAAGGGTAGAGTGGGCAGAAAGCCCGGGCCTCACGCCTACTCTTTCTGAAAAGGCTCCGGGTGCCCCAGAGGCTGCTTGGACCTCAAGGACTTGCCCAGGCAAACGCAGCGGCGCGCCCTGAGAGCTGCCGACCATGGAGTGTAATGCAACCGGTGAGGTCCACGCAGTGTATCAGTGAGCATTGTCAACACCGTATCCAGGAGGAGCCGAAGGTTTGCAAGAGTTCACAAAGCTCCTTGATCCGGAGGGAGTGACAGCGCGGGCACGCAAACTCTAATTCCTGGGTTTCCCACAGCATCTTGAGGTGCACGGAAGAAGGGGGATTCTAAGAGGGGCTACCTGAGGATGACTCTTATGCAAATAGCAGCAAGTGATTAGAAGAGGTTGCTTCGACACCAGCTTTGCACACCCTGCCTACAAAGCAGCTAGTGGCAATGATGCTTCTTGTCCACCCCATTTTGGTGATGCAACAATTACCTCCAATGAAGTCAACACACTCCTGCCCAGTCTATGCCCAGTGTGTGTTTTGGCCTTTGCAGCCTCAACCCACAGAAATGGAAGGAAACCATTAAAAGAGGCTCCCCCTGGGCCCAGGGCCTGAGAGTTGCAGGGGCTCTCTCTGGTCCTAGCATCATACTCAAGAAGGGCTCCTGTCCTAGTTACCTCGTGTCTGAATCTGAAGGTGCGGAGCCCAGCATCAGTCCTCCTGCCACTTCCCTGAACAGGGAACTGGGCCAGCTAACCCTTGCTACCAAGTCATAGGTTAATTGGGTCTCTGGACCAGCATCCTTCAGGAACTTGTTAGAAATGCAAATTTTTGGCTCCAACCCAAGACCTGCTGAGTTGGAAAACTCCTGTGTTTGAACAATCCCTCCAGGTGAATCTGGTGTTCACTCGCCTTTGAGAGCCACTGCTTGAAAGAACTATTTCTCATGGTTACATGAGGGGGACAGAGCAAGGGGGTGTAGGGTCAAAGTGGGTAAGTCGGCCTTGCGCTGCAAAACGTGGCTTTGCTCCCTTCCCCTGGGCCACAGGGAGGAGCCTGAAAGGAGCTGAGTAGAATTGGGGCATAGGATTCACTTTCCTCTCTACTTTTGAGTATCACTGTGGCCTGACCCTGTCCTCCTGTCATCTCAACACCAGTGGGCACAGAATTCAGGGCTATCTGGGCCAGGCTCTGTGGCCCACAGTATTTTGCCGTGGGCAGAAGAATGTTCTGAATTCTATGATGTTCTAGAATGCTGAGCTGGCCCTCCTGGCCGCTGGATGGAAGCCTTCTACTGTCTCTATAGAATCATCTGGCACTGGGAGCTGTTCAAATGTTGTTACTGTATCACAGCAGCTGGAGGCCAGCGAGTTCCTGAACTGGAGTGCTCACCTTGGTCAAGGCAGTAAATCTGCAGCCCAATTTCACCAAGAGGACTCAGGCTTCCCACCCACTCAGTGGGAAGAACCGTCCCTCACTTGGTTTCCTGGGTGTTGTAGGGACTTAATGAACTTTGTGCTTTTAGGGAAAAAAGTTAGCCATTCTTGAAAATGTACAAGAGTTATGATCTCTCATAATCTCATTAAGAGACGTGCACCGAACAGCCTCTGATTCCATAATCAACCGGCCAGGAACTGGTCTTGATGCGGATGGCTTTGAGCATCACTGAAATGCGGGTCTTCTGGGGCCTGGTCTGTCTGTCTGTCTCTCTGTGTATGGGACTGAGGATGGAGAAGGGGAGAACAGAGCAAAGAATGCTCCAGCCTCAGTCCCTGTCTTCATATGACTAATGGTAGTGTGTGTATAGCATGGAATCATAGCTCCTTGATTTTTCAAACATTATAGTCCCATTTAATAAAACAAGGTTTTTGAAAAAGGAAGATTATTAAGTGTAGATTGTTGAGTGCCTGCTCCGTGCCGGGAGATGTTGCGCTAAGTGCTTTCTTTGAGTTGATGCTTCCAAAGAGCCCTATGAGGTAGGTTCCAGTAGGAACCCCATTGTACACATGAGAAAACAGAATTATAAACAAGTCCACTAACGTGTCCACAGTCACATAGCCATCAAGGGCCGAGCCTATATTTAAACCCAGGCAGTTAAGCGCCAGATCTCAAGTCCCTACACTCAGCATTGCACTGTTCATGACAAACTTCAGAGAAAAAAGAAGATTGCCCTTTTTTTAGTGTGTCATACATACAGACATGTAACATGCACGTCAGTGACACATAGGAGTATTTTTTCTTCATGCATGTTGAATTTTCTAAATTTTCACAATGAGCATGTATTATCTGTACATCCATAAAAATACTGTATTGTTACTAATTGTACAGATTACCTATGAGGTGATCCTTGAACCTCATGGGAAGCCTAGAGCTTATTTCTACATGTTTGGTGGCTGGAAGGTTTGCCAGTTTTGCCAACAGCAGTGCCGGCCAAACTGAGGAATGGTGGGTCATCTGGCGGCCAGAATGGGGGCAGCAGGAGGTCCTACATATAGCCTTGACACGGGCGTGCATTAAGAATCGCCTGCAGGTTGGGGGAGCGCAGACACAGACATGGGGCATCTCAAGGAGACAGTGGGTGAAGCTGTTGCCAGGAACCAAAGTGTCCTGTCAAGCAGTAGGCTGGCGTAGGTCTTTTCCCCTTCCCTTAGCAAAGGTGGTGGGCAGCATGTTGGATGGACGAAAAGCTTAGAAATGGGCACCACCAAGTGGGTGTGCCACACCACGTCCAAAGAATCCTGGTACAGGGTCATACACAGGAACCCACTTCCTCTCTCCCGTTTGCCCAGAACTCTTACCAGGACAGGTGTTCCCTCTTTTCCTAAGCCTTTTTCCAAGGCACACAGTTAGAGACAGGCCAGAGGGAGTACCTCTGAGTTTGGTGCTCTTTTGCTGCCCCACGTTACCAAGCTAGGTAAATTTGTACTTCTGGATGGTGAAATATTAACTATGACTCCCTGTAATTCTGTATCACGTTAAATGAAACGAACTGAGCAAGCATGCTACTTAGTATAAGTGTTACAAATATCTATACCATGAAATTCAGTTCTCCCAGCAAAGCTGCAGTCTGAGAAGGCGGCGGCTACTTCGCTTAGCAGGAGAGTTTTACATTCGCAACCACATGCACCTGTTACAACTGGGAAATCTGTTACGTTCTGTTGACAACTCAGAAACTGTTTCTATATTCCTGCCACATCGCTGGGAGGTTTCCATGCCCAAGGAGAGAATGCTTTCATGTATTTAGTCACCAGGGTTTTTTTCAAGTGTATTTATGGTTTAACAGAAGTTTCTTTTTGGTCATAAAAATATAAAAATTACGATGACTGGCTTAAGGGTCCAGAGAGACCAGCTTGGGAGAAAGGAAATTACCTTCCTAGTCCACCAACGCTGTCCTCTTCAAGTCACATCCTGTTGGCAGCCTCAACTACCGCCATGTACCTCTGAGGCCCCTAAAATAAAGGAGTCGTAGGCCCCAAAGAGCTTCTGACAATCACTAGAAAGGCAGCGGATGGGGAGAACAAGGAGTTGAGCGTCAGAAAGATCTAAGTTCCAAGGCCCACTTTAGTCACCAGCCCTGTGAACTTGGCAAATCCCTTCCATCTCTGTTGCTGCGGCTTCTCGTCTAATAGATGAGAGCCACGTCCCCTCCCCGCAGATCCTGGTGGAGTGCTCAGGCAGTCATCAAAAGCTGCATGTGATTGGCCTTGAGTTCGAAGTGGCTGTCAGTACTTCTTGGGACCTGGCGCTCCCTTGTTTGGGGGATTACCTACATATACATGGATATTTACCCAAATACAAAAACAAGCCTCTGACCCCGTAAGAGTGAGGTCCCTGCTCACCTGACAGCAGCCAGAGACAAAGTTTGGTGCAGGGTGTCCCTGGCCTGTCCTCTGCAGAGTGCTGTCACTGCTTTGGGGGAGGGTTAACTGGGGAAATGGTGAGGGATTTCGTGGTAGGAAGCTGCAAAGGGGGAAGCCAGGGAGATAATGCTTCAGGTAGACCGGAGAGTAACCCTGCTCCCTCCCAGAGCCCCCCTGTGTTGGGATTGATGAGTTAAGAACTAAAATGAGGGCCTGGTGTTGTGGTGTATCAGGTTAGGCCGCCACCTGCAATGCCAGCATCCCACATGGGCGCCGGTTCAAGTCCCAGTTGCTCCTCTTCCAATCCAGCTCCTTGCTAATGCACCTGGGAAAGCAGCAGAAGATGGCCCAAGTCTTTGGGCCCCTGCACCCTTGTGGGAGACCCAGATGAAGCTCTTGGCGCTTGGCACAGCCCTACCTGTTGCTGCCATTTGGGGAGCAAACCAACAGATGGAAGATCAGTTTCTCTCTTTCTGTCTCTCTCTCTCTTTCTCTGCCTTTCAAATAAATAAATAAATCTTAAAAAAAAAAAAGAACTAAAACAAGAATAGAAGCTCAACAGAACCCATCAGTCCAACCTGATACCCTGACTTTCTAGGTCAATATTTTCCCATGGGGTTTTGCACATACAAGAGTTGGTGGCTTTTGATTTCTTTCCCTGTTAGCCCAGGCTGCCCCTTCTCATAGCCCCTCACTCCTGCCCCCGGGAGAGCCCTCATTTACTCCCGACATGGGAGGAGTAGAGAAGGGAAGAGTCACACCACAGCCCGGTGTCTCTGTGCCTATGAAGGCACGCCTCACCCAGCTCTAGCGGTGCAGGTTTGAAGGCCACTGCTCCATTACCCGGGGATGCCAGCGCCAGGGAAAGGCTCCCACTGTGTGAGTGGCCGCCTTTTTTTTTTTTTTTTTTTTTTTTTACAGCTGCTGCCTCTATAGGAAATGCTCTGAAGGGATTTTGGAGGCCGTGGGGCGTCCAGCGATGTTTCAAAGTGGATGCTTCACTTTCAGGGAACATGAGCTTTGTAACCCCTGATGTATAGATTGGAGTCTGAATATGCTTAGATCTCCGAATGGAAGGGTTTCTCAAAGAAAAAACTCCAGAAATACCCGAATTCAGATGTACAAAAATGTGTGAGAATCAAGAACAAAGCCGGCAAAAGCACAGGGAGTGAATAACCTTTCATTTCCAGCTGCTTTCCCCCACTAGAGACAGTCATGGTCTGCGCCGCACTATTTGATGCAAATGCCTCTCAGAAAAGAGCCAGTGGATAATAGATGAAAAGATTATCTGTGACATTATGAAAAATGAAAGTTTAAAAATGGCTACAAGTCCCATAAAAAAAAATCCTAAACTTTATTCAGTCTTGTTGAAAGGCAAGAGCGGAACTGTGTTTTATTCAGCCCCTGGGGGCTCTGCCTCTTCTGCCATTGTGCTGACGCCTTCCACCAGCTCATCAGTTTTCAAAAATCTGTCCTGCTGCTTTCTCTTTGCTGGAAACATAAGGTCCAAGAAGCTATCACAGCCCTGCTTCTTTTCCCTAACTTGTCTCTGATGCTAGAAATTCAAGTGCTGCTGCTCCGGCCCCTCTCCCTTCCCTTCCCAGTCGTCCCCCTCTGTGCTAAACCGCTGGCTGCACACTTGATTTAACAGATGAATTACAGATTCAAGGCATGGGTTTCCAGGGCAGGAAAGAGTCTGATTTCTGTCCAGGTCTCTCTTGATTGGCTCAGCATGGAAGTCTTTCATTTAATGGCCAGGCCCTGCTGTGAACACCTCTGCTGGCACCACACCTATTTCTTTCTTTGCTGGAAAGAGGAGCAGAGATCCTAAAGAGAGATTTTCCATCTTCTAGAGTTCTGGTGTGCTGACAACATAGCATTCCTTTTAAACAGAACATCGCAAGTGTAACCCAAGACTCCGGGAAACAGTTGATCCATCAGACCATTGCTCTGTGATCTTAAAGTTGGCACAGGGGGTGAAGAGCACCCAGGCCATGAAAATGTGCCCTTCTCTTCCACTCAGTCTGAGGAGGAGGCAGCATGGTGCGGCAGGTCAGTGTGAGAGCCTGCAGGGGATGACCTGGTTCACACTCCAGCTCTGCCACCTGCTACTTGGGCTGACTTTGAGAAAGTCTCAGTGCCTCAATTTCTCCAATTGCAAAAAGAATACAGTAAGACTATTGGGTCGGGCCACCCAGAAATGCTGATTCTCTACTGCTTTTGAATACAATAAGATTATTAGAGTAAACCATGCAATGTTGCTGACACTTGACTGGTTTTGATCTACAAACATGGCGGCTCATATGGCCCCATCCTAATCCTCAAGTGACTGGGAGGATAATGGCGGAAGGCCATATAATGTACTGTGCCGAAGGACATGGTACACTGTATATGCTCAATAAAAGCAGCTGTTGTTGTCACTGTCAAGAGGTTTGCATAGATCACTTGCTGTTTGCAAGTCACTGTACCAAGTGTCCCAAAGTAACATAGTTAGAGCTGTCGCAACTGGCCAAGGACCACCTGTCCAGGTGATGCAGCGCTGACAAACGCCACAGAGGATGCAGTACGGTGTGCACTCCATCAAAACTCTATGTCCTTGTGATCATCTGTGTTCTTATTTCCTCCTGAAAACCTCCTTCCCACAGAGAAGGTCCCCTTCTGTTCTGGGGCCATCTTATCCACTGGTCAGTTTCATAAGCTGGTTGGTTTGACTGGAATTAGAACTCCATCTACTCAAATGGTGATTCCAAAGATATGCTTGGAAGTATTCATTCAGGGCCTGGCACTGTGGTGCATCAGGTTAAGTTGCTGTCTGCAGTGCTGGCGTCCCCTAGGGGCACCAGTTTGGGTCTTGGCTGTTCCACTTCCAATCCAGCTCCCAGCTAATGTTCCTGGGGAAGCAGTGGAAGATGGCCCAAGTGCTTGGGCCCCTGCCAACCATGCAGGAGAAGCCACATGGAGCTCCTAGCTCCTGGCTCCTGGCTTTGGCCTAGCCTAGCTCTGCCCATTGCAACCATTTGGGGAGTGAACCAGCAGATGGAAGATCTTTCTCTTTCTTTGTAACTCTTTCAAATAATGAATAAATAAATATTTCTTTTTTTAAAGAAAGTATATGTCAATCATACAGATGTAAAACTAATGGGCAAAAGGGGCACAGGGCTCCTTTCTCTGCCTAAAACACAGGGTTCTGGAAGCTGGACAGTACTGAGTCGGGACTAGATGCAGTTATGGTGAATTACAAGCCCCCAAATACAGTTTCCCGGGCATACATAGGGCTTCCTCAGGATTCACTTACTCCGGCAGGATGCCCTCCGGTTTCCACTGCAGGTCTCTCTGGCTCAGCAGAAAGTGGAGGATTGCCTGCCCCTCACCCAAAGGCTTCTCCTAAGACTGCTCGTTCCTCTTTGTGCCTCCTTCCTCTGTTTACCGCAAGTGACGCAGAGCCAGGATCTGAGTTACTCTGTCTGTTGCAGTGAGAAGGAAGCAGCGGAAGTATGGAAGTCCCGGACAAGTGCTCACCTCAGGGACACCATCAGCCAAATTGGTAGTAGGTCCAGCCAGAACGCAAACGCGAAGCTAGTATTCCCACAACTGATTTAGGGTGCACACCCGAGTGCTGAGTACTCCCCAGAAATGCCGACGCGAAGCACCATGCAAGCATCCTGTGCCAAGTTACACCAGGCCACTGCTGGGGGCCCTGTCTACTACACTGCTCCCTGACTCACACTCCAAATCACACCACGTCTAGCGATGCTTTTTTTTTTCTTTAAAGGTTTATTTATTTGAAAGGCAGAGTTAGAGAGACAGAGAGATCTTCCATCCACTGGTTCATTCCCCAAATGGCCACAATGGCCCGAGCTGGGCTGATCTGAAGCCAGGAGCTAGGAGATGCTTCTGGGTCTCCCACATCGATGCAGGGCCCCCAGTACTTGGGCTATCTTCCATTGCTTTACCCTCTATGCCTCAACACTGGCCATGTGATTCTTTTTAAAAAAATTATTTGGAGGCTGGTGCTGTGGTGCAGCGGGTTAAGCTGGGTCGTGCAGTTGCTGACATCTCATATGGGCACTGCCGGTTTGAGTCCTGACTGCTCCACTTCTGATCCAGAATTCTGGTGATGTGCCTGAGAAAGCAGCAGCAGATGGCTCGAGTTGCTGGGCCCCTGCACCCACATGGGAGACCCAGAAGAAACTCCTGGCTCCTTGGCATTGGCTTGCACAGCCCTGGCCATTGTGGCCATCTGTGGGGTGAACCAGCAGATGGAAGATCTCTCTGTCTCCTCTTCTCCCTCTCTGTAATTCTACCTTTCAAATAAATAAATAAATCTTTAAAAAAAAAACCAAAGTTATCTGGAAGGCAAAGAGAGAGAGCAAGAGAGAGTGACACACACACACAAAAAGTGAGTGAGGGAACGAGCGAGTGAGACAGAGATAAAGAGACTACCCATCCATTTGTTTCCTTTTTTTTTTTTTAAAGATTTTATTTATTTATTTGAGAGGCAGAGTTACAGACAGTGAGAGGAAGAGACAGAGATAAAGGTCTTTCTTCCATTGGTTCACTCCCTAGATGGCTACAATGGCTGGAGCTGAGCTGATCTGAAGCCAGGAGCCAAGAGCTTCTTCTGGGTCTCCCACACGGTGCAGGACCATCTTCTACTGCTTTCCCAGGCCATACCAGAGAGCTGGATAGGAAGTGGAGCAGCCGGGACTCGAACCAGCGCCCATACGGGATGCTGGCACTGCAGGCAGAAGATTAACTCACTGCGCCACAGCACTGGCCCCTTGTTCACTTCTTAAATGCCTGCAAGGGCTGGGGCTGGGCCAGACTGTAGTTGGGAGCCAGAATCTTAATCTAGGGCTGCTATGTGGCGGCAGGGCTCCAGCCCCTTAAGCCATCCCTGCTGCCTCCCAGGGTGCTGTTAGCTGGGAGCTGCAACTGTGGAGCCTGCAGCCAAAGCCAGGCACTCTGAAATGGGACGTGTGAGTCCCACGCAGCGTCTTCACTGTTGTGCCAAACGCCTGTCCTACTGGCAATTCTGGAGACGCCTAACCCTACATATAATCCCCCATTCACCACACAGACACACACAGACTCTCTCACACTATACTGAAACCATTCCCCGTTAGCCTGATCATAATTATCCTAAAAGCTTGTTTGTTTCTTGTTAAATGGAGATATTTTTGGACTTCCGAAAAAAAAAAAAAGGAAAGGATAACATAGAAATATACGTAAGGGAAACCTGCAGTATCACCATGCAGCCTAAGAAATCGATATTTTAGACATCTCTGCACAGCACAGATACTGTCATCATTGTGATCTGTTATTTACACTTTGGCTACACACACACACACACACACACACACACACACGTAAATTGTGTGGCATTATCTGTGTGTTTTAAAACTGTATTTCATTGGTTTTGTTCAGCTTTCAGACAAGAGATTCTGACTCACTGGGCCCATTATGCTTGCTTATTTGCCTTGAAGCCAGCTAGATTGCGGGTGAATGCTAGGGTGGCCATTCACAAAGAATCCCAAGCAGACCACTCTGAAGAGGAAAGCTGTCCGCTGTTGACAACGACAGCAGGCATAAACTGGGGCCGTCTGAGGCCACCGGGACCTGGGGCACCTCACTGCCGGCAGCTCAGGTCCTGCTCTCACACCTGAGTTTGGAAGGACTGACCGGAAGAAGGCCTTTGCCATCACAGGGCCTGCTGAGCCTCTCTCGGGGAGTGAGTCCGTTCCCGTGTGCCTCTTTCGGCAGAAAATCATTCATGAGAACCCCAGTTTCCTCATTAGTGAGAGAGGGCGTGTGGAGGAAGAGGGACTGTGGCTCTTCTTACCCTCCTAGGCGCTGCTCTGTGTGGCCCTGTGCTGTCAGCGCACAAGGAAACATTTCCAGCCCCTGAGAAAGCCCTGTTGGCCCCCCAAACTCCCCCTCCCCAGACGGCTGGGGCATCCTCTGTGCAGCTGTTTCCACATCAGGGTGAGGTCAGATTGTCCCCCTGCAGGAACCCCAAAAGCTGACTGGCCAGGGCTCTCCATTGCTTTTCCATCCAGCAGCTTAATTAGCCTGTTTCTATGGAAATGAGCTTACTGCTAATCAGGTTTACTCTCAGCTCCCAACCGGTAACTGATGCACCCCTCAGATTTGAAATAGTGCTGAATTAGATGTTTGCTAAGTGAGTAAAAAGAAGCCAAAAAGAGTATCAGAGGAATCAGTAATTTTTACTTCCTTTTTGAAAAAAAAAAACACAAATAAACAAATAGAAACAACCAGACCCTGTGCTTCATCAACACTATAAGAAGCAGAGTATGGAGGCGAGTGAGAACCTCCCCGGCCCCAGGTGTTGACCTGGGCCAGGGTAACCCTCTGCGCTGTGGCCATTGTCGGAAATGACAACAGAGCCAAAGAAAGACCAACACTTTCAACCACCATCACGGTCCATGCTTCTGGCTCTGGCCTTGCCCTGACAGCCTTGGAGCAGGGGACCCACTGTTTGTGGGGGTGCTCGGGCCTGCACTGAGCGTGGCGTTCCAGGCACCGCCTCCTGGCCTGCTCTGGCTCCAGGCTCAGCCTGCCACCCAGGCCACCTTCATTATTCTGTCTCCGTATTCAGACATTCAGATGCACAGCCATTTTATCAAGGGCTGTTCCCCTTCCCAAATTACATTTGACCAGTTTCATTTCTGCCTGAAATTAAAACACAGAACTTATAAATCCCAAGCTGTCACAGCGTGAATGAAACCCTAGAAATAAATCCAGTCTAATGACAGAGCGAGCCAGAGACCTCAGTGGGAAACAAGATACTTTGTTTAATAATTATCAGCCTGGTTTCAGGGCCTGTCTGGCAAAGCAGTGGTGTCAGAACTGCACAGAGAAGAATTTTTCCCCTAGATTTCACCCTGGGAAAGACCGAAGCCATTTAAACCCAGACTGGACGCGTTTGATTTACATTTCTGATATTAAATGTGGAGCGGCTGCCTGCATTTATGCTATAGGGCATTACTTCAGTGCGAGAAACGAGAAACGGGGGAGGTGGCAGGCATCCAGTTTACTAATGAACAAGCTTATCTGGAGGAAAACAGCTTTTCACACCGTAACAAACAATGAACACCTCTTAGATAACAAATTCAATGGCAAAAATATAGCATTGTACATGTCACAGTCCCATAATTTAATGGAGGCACTTGCAGCATTAGTGGTTTACATTAATTTTTAAAATTAATTTTGTTTGGCCCGCAGGGAAAATATTTCTCTTTTTTTGTTTCTGATATCCTGCAGCTCATTAGCGCTGCTTACTGCTGCTCTACAATACTATCCATAATCGACCACTTGGTAGCCAGAGGCCATTTTTAAAAGCAGAGAGCTGGGAGAGGGGAGGAAGGCAGCTTTCTCTCTCTGCTTCCTCAAGGGAAGACTCCCCACCCCCCGGCATGACTAAGGCAGGTGGAGGCCAGGCAAGCCTGGTGGCTCCTGTGGGTGCCAATGTCAGGGGTCCCAGGGACGAGGGGGCAGTTTGGGTTGGGCCTAAGTTTCCCTCCAGCCTTTTAATTTATTTGAAAGACAGATATAGAGACATCTTTCCATTTGCTGATTCACTCTTCAAATGCCCAGAGCAGTCAGGGTTTGGGCCAGGAGCCTGGAGCTCCATCCAGGTCATCACCTGCCGCGTTAACCGGAAGCTGGATTGGAAGTGGAAACTGGAATTGGAACCCAGACAGTTCAAGACGAGATGCAGGCTTTCGGTGCCAAAGCAGCCTTTTCTTCTGTCACTCACTATTGTTGTCTTTGGACCCAGGGCAAGTGGCTCCCACACCTGGGCAGTCTCTGCTGGGATACACGTTGCTAGGCCCACTTCACACCCAGGGATCAGCTTCCTCTGTGTCCCACCCATCCCTCGAAAGGGTTAACCACTGGCTACTGAGAAAACAGGCCCCTCTCCCTCTGCCTGGGGCAGGGAGATCAGGGAACTCACTGCTAATCACTGCAGTTGTGATTTCTGATTTCAATTGGCAGCAAAGAGAATTGAACTGAGGTCCCCTGAGAGCAGCCAGCTCCACAGGCAGACCTAGGGCTTGTTAAGCTGTGGTGCTGCCATGCGACTATCAATTTTAAATTAATCTCCCCAGTCTCTTTAAAGTGGTTGCTAAAAATATAATCTCTGGGATATCTTACCATAAGACTTAACTAAAGGGAAAAATGTGGATAATAATTAAGTGCTTCCCTCCGTCTAAGCCCCCTGTGAAACACTTCTGGAGACTTGGCTAATCCATGGGCAGCAGGAAGGCCAGCCAGGGGCAGTCGCAGGCTCGCAGAGAGCTGGTTTATACGTTACACACTTTCTCTAAATAAAACTTAAACAGGCAATATGCATTTGGACAAAAGGTTAAAGATACAGGGCTACACTGTATTAAAACAAATCCTTCCCTATTTTTAACCCAAAGAAGTTGGGCAGGCAGAGCCAGGAAAAATCGTCTAGACATACTTCTGCTAAGCTCACGAGGGAGTCGTTACAAACTCACTTTATAGGGACATAATCTAGGTTATATATACAACACTTTTTTTTTTTTTTAAGGCAGCAACTTGGTGGGACAATATGAACAACAGTGAAAGGAGTTCTTATTCGCAGGAAAGTGACCCTCTGTGGAAACATCTCTGGCCCCACTGAAGGCCTAAGCCAAAAGTAGACATGTTTTCTAAAAGCAGCTAAGAATGATGAAGAAGGAAACTATCAGCGATTCTGTAACACAACCCACCATTCTACCCACACTCGGCAGTGTTCGGCCCCATGAAAAGATGCTTCTGTACCTGGACTCTGAGAAGTGCCAAGCCCCAGGCTCCCCAGAGGGGAAGTACCCCTTGGTGCTTTCCCTTCCCCTCTCCTGGCCTCCTGTGTCTCTGTGAGGTGGGAAGACCCAGACAATTGAGAGCAAGAGCTCTGGACACGTCGATGCCCCTTCTACGCATAGCCACACACGTCAGGGGACATCGGCTCTTAGAGGGCCTCTCCACTCGGCATGGCTTGGCATGAAACACAAGGGTGCTTTGTACGGTCAGTGTGATGAGGAAGGAGGAGGGGCAGGAGGAAGATGTTGGAAGAAAGGCCAAGAAGAAGGCCTTGGGTGAGGTTTCCACACGACCACGCTGTGTCGCCTTCTCATGGTGAGGTGAAAGAAAACCCCGGAGCTCCATAAAATCCCATTAATTCTGTAAGTTCCTATCTTTGATAACAGCAAACAATAAACTATCTCATTGCTTCTTCTTCTTCTTCTTTTTTTTTTTTTTTGACAGGCAGAGTGGATAGTGAGAGAGAGAGACAGAGACAAAGGTCTTCCTTTGCCGTTGGTTCACCCTCCAATGGCCACCGCGGCCGGCACACTGCAGCTGGCGCACCGCACTGATCCGAAGGCAGGAGCCAGGTGCTTATCCTGGTTTCCCATGGGGTGCAGAGCCCAAGCACTTGGGCCATTCTCCACTGCACTCCCAGGCCACAGCAGAGAGCTGGCCTGGAAGAGGAGCAACCGGGACAGAATCCGGCGCCCCGGCCGGGACTAGAACCAGGTGTGCCGGCACCACTAGGCGGAGGATTAGCTTACTGAGCCGCGGCGCTGGCAATGTATGACCTTGAAAAGGCTCCTTAATATCTTTTTTTAAAGTGATTAACACAAGTTCTACAATTCTGAATGATGCTTGGTTAATAAAACCAAAGAACTCACAAACACAGGTCACTCAATTTGGACCTCACCTTTTCGCAGGCAGTGACCAATTAGAAGGGAGAAGTTTCAAATAGACACATGTTCACTGTATGAACAATATAAAACGTAAAGGCTCAAAGTAAGTAAGTCAACCACACCACATCAGGAAAACAGTCTGAATGAAGATGGAAGAAAAGTGGCAGTGAAGTCTCTCAAGCCTCACACGGCCCACGGGGGGCCCACGGGGGGTCTATCTCTGTGAAGCCTGGGCGTGGGCGGTGAGTAGAGGCTCTTGGTCTCAAAGATGACCTCCCCACCAGGCCACCGAGAGCGAGTCTCTACCAGCTCAGTGACTCACAACCTTCCGCTGCTATTGTTACACATTCTACCTGAAAGCCCCATGAAAGCTGTGGCCCTTCTTCGGAGGCAACCGTACAACTACACAATCAAACACAACTTTACGTGCACTTTGCGAGGGCGGGGGGGGGGGGTTCCTGGATTCCCTGACACTTGTCTGCAGATCCTATAGTGATCTATCAACCACATGATGAGACCTGCTGTTCTTGGGCTTAGATA
Source organism: Sylvilagus floridanus (assembly GCA_949820135.1). Taxonomy (NCBI): domain Eukaryota; kingdom Metazoa; phylum Chordata; class Mammalia; order Lagomorpha; family Leporidae; genus Sylvilagus; species Sylvilagus floridanus. Next base: position 8,779,570 of record OX463234.1, on the reverse strand, counting down.
CTGGAATACCTATCTGCTCTCTCATTTGCCTGGAAGGTTTGTCATGTTCCCATTTTCTCCAGAAGAAATTTATTTTTCAATTAAAAAACTAACCTGACTCTCCCTGCACACCCGAGCAATTCTGCAGGGAGTCTGGCGTGCTTGGCTCCACAGGAAAAGGTCCACAAACAAAAGCCCCACAGGGAGCACCTGCACAGGGAGGACCTGGGTCCTGAGGTTTCATTCAGAACCGTCATTCCATAGGCGAGAATTCCTGCCAGCAAATAAGTCTGTGTCCCCCCTCCTATTAGAGAGCACCCTCTTTCTGACCCCTTTGACCTGCCTTATTCCTGAAGAACTAATAAGTGGTACCTGGTGAGGGGGCGGGTGACAGGCAGGAGGCAGCCTCCTGGAATGTCAATGACATGGGGGGCCCATTCCTATTCAGCAGACAGACAAGCTGCTACCCAGGGCACATCTGCATAGCTGAAGGTCAGTAGGAAGCCAGGCCTGGAACGCTGCTGCTGCAGGGGTTGTGAGAGCAGAAACTCCCAAGCCTACTCACTCTAATTGGCACCAGGCTATCGGCTGCTAGAAGGTGGCTATCAGCTTGGAGGGCCAATGCTTTTTAGAGAGGCATGGCTCCCACCAGGCCAGTGCTGGCTGGCTTCAAAGACATCGTGTGGACGATGCCCAAGCTCCTAGAACAGCTGGTTTCTCGGGAGCCTGTGTTCTGATCCCGAGGACACCTCAGAGCCTGTCCTGCTATGTCGTTTGTCCAGAGCAAGCTGGTCACCCTCACGTATCTTCATGCTTCTTCCCCGCTGACGGTGACTCATGTCTGAAGAGCAAACATGGTGGCTTAGGGGCCGCTTCTCCCTTAGTTCCCACTCCAGCCAATCTTGCGACTAAATGGGTCCAAGATCCTCTCCTCAAGAAAAATGACAAATGAGGCATTCAATCAGAGGAACTATGAACTCAATCTCCTGGTCCGGATGGAGGGAGCCCTGCACGATGGATTCCCTCGCAATAAATAGCTTGACTCGGGTCAGGAGAGAGCAGTCCACAAACCACTGGAAAAATAGCTTGGGAAACAGATTTATTAATTGTACTCACTCTGTCGTATCTCTGGGCAGGTAGGCTTCCAACTCAAGCCTCCAACGCTGCAGGTAAATACGTCAACAAGACTGCTAACCTGATTTCTGATGAACCATTAGCAACTTAACTGCTTGGGGAGAAGAATTCCATCTTTTTCTAGGAAAAATAAAACCTTCTGACATGAACTGTTCATCTCAATTCCACCTGAATTATTACTTGGAAGGATTAATATTTGCTAAAGTGACATTTCTCAGCATTGCATATTTGAGATGGCAAAGTTGCTTAACTCGATTTTCCAGAAATGTTTCTCCATAATTTTTTAAAAAGAAAAGATAACTTAGGAGTCGTAGACCTGTTGATTTGGCGTTGGCTAGCAACATTCTTCACCCAGGAAGTATCCAGGAGGAAATGGACCTATGTCTCAATAAAACAGATTTTTAAAAATGCTGTCATGAAAATATGGTTAAATGTAGACAACAACAATTTGGGTAGGCCTGAGTATGGAACAGGTCTCATTTCTTAAGAACCAGAAATTAGGAAAAGGAATTAAGAGGAGGATAAACTGTAGGTTCTGTTTTGTATTTCCTAATGAACTCAATGGAAATACAGGAGTAGTTTAACTTTTTGGCGCTCTAGTTTATCAACTTAATTTTAAAGCTGAAAGAAAAAGAATCTCTTGAGTAACAGGAGTCCTGGACCCAGAATAAAGCCAATGTCTAGTGCCATCGCTGCCTTGGGTAACTTCACCTGTCAAAAGGGGATGGACAGTGTGTAATGTGTGTAATGGTGTCGCGCATGGCAGCTGAAGCTGCCACTTTCAATGCTGGCATCCCATGTCGGAGTGCAAGTTCATGTCCAGGAAGATCTCTCACTGTCACTGTGACTTTCTAATAAATAAATCAATCTTAGAGAAAAAAATAAAGAGAATGTACACTGTGCAAACATCCCCCCCCTTCATCCATGCTCATGGTAGACAGCACTAATGGATTCAGACTTTCACACTGTCTTGGTCCTAAATTCTCAGGCGGCCACAACGGACTATAGGTACTGTGACAACTGAAACCTATTTGCCCTCCCTAGAATAGGTGATCTTCAGTCCTTTTTAGGTCTAACTTTCTATGATATCTTCTATAAATTGCTTTTAGTCCACAACAGGAAATGACTGAGGACAAAAACACATATAGACAAAGATGTCTGAAGAACTTGCCATGCAGTAAGGGGGAAAAAAAGAAAAAAAAAACATGGCTTAGTAAATTGTTTTCATGGCTCCAATGATTATAGGAACAGATAGGAGCCGGCGCTGTGGCATAATGGATAAAGCCGCCGCCTGCAATGCCAGCATCCCATATGGGTGCTGGTTCATGTCCTGGCTGCTCCACTTCTGATCCAGCTCTCTGCTGTGGCCTGGGAAAGCAGTGGAAGATGGCCCAACTCCTTGGGCCCTGCACCTGCGTGGGAGACCCGGAAGACGCTCTTGGCTCCTGGTTTCGGATCAGCACAGCTTTGGCCACTGCAGCCAATTGGGGAGTGAACCAGCAGATGGAAGATCTCTCTCTCTCTCTCTCTTTCTCTGCCTCTCCTTATCTCTGCATAACTCTAACTTTCAAATAAATAAATAAATCTTAAAAAAAGAAACAGATAAACCAGGACTACCATCCTTGAGAATCACTGGAGCCAAAACATGGTATGACTTGCAACTAGGCAACAGACCTCACCAAAGCTCTACCTCAACTGCATATCAACCTTGCTCGCAGCCTCAAATGCCAACAGTTCAGACAAGCCAGTACCAATTCATCAGGTGGCTAAGACTGGTACTAGGTGTTATTGTGAATCATTCACATGTTTCCTGCCTAGAACCAAAAACGATTTAAGGTAACTTTAAAAGTTAATGGGGAGAGGGTGGGTGTTTGGCCTAGTGGTTAAGATATCTGTGTGAATCTGGTTCGACTCCTGGCTCTGGCTCCTGAATCCAGCTTCTTGCTAATGGAGATACTGGGAGGCAGTGGTGACAGAAAGTAATGAGGTTCCTGATGCCCACATGGAAGACCTGGATTGCATTTCTGGTTCTGGGCTGTTCACTCCCCAAATGTCTGAAATGGCCAGGGCGACAGCCAGAGGCCAGGGACCCACATTGGTGGTAGATACCTAATTACTTAGGCCATCACCTGCTGTCTCCCAGAGTCTACTTTGGGAGGAAGTTGGAGTCTGGAACCAGTGTTGGGAATCAAACCTAAGTACTTGGATATGGGAAATACAGGTCTCTTGACCATTAGGCTAAATATCCATCATTAACCATTTATTCATAATACGTGGGTCACAAAGCTAGCATCCAGCAACCACAGACAAGAGGGAACCTAACCAGCTGCAAGATTCATAGGGGCCACAAGATGAAGAGTCACCAAGTGTTCAGAAAAAGTTCAATTATTCGTGAATTAACAGCCAGAGTGTTATTTCTCCCCAGCATTTATATAAAGATAATATATAATTTAATAAATAACCTTCTGTTCATTCATGCCAGACTACCAGCAACAAGACTCATAGAGCTGTCAGAGTGTCTCCCTACAGAGCTCCTGGTGCCATTCCCAAGCAGAATGCAGGGAAGGCTAACCAACTCTCTGGCGCTCAGCCGGTGGACTCACTCCCAGGATGTGGAGTGACATGTCCCCAGCTGCAGGCCAAGGGACCTATGGAAGTGTTAATACCTGTTTCATAGTCAAACTTGCTTTGTAAACGCAGCATACTATTTCCACCTCTTCCCCATCTTCAACCCCTCCAGGTAAATTTGCTTTATTGGATTTCACCCAATAATTCCCAAACAAAATCCTTTATCCTAGGGATATCTATTAATATCTTATGAGAGGAGTGTTCCAGGAACCGTGTCAGAAAATGGCAATCTAGAGAAAGAGGACTGTGTAGTTGTGGACTCCTTCTCTCAGTGACGTTTTGAGAGCTACTGGGATGGTGCTGCGTTTGAAAGCCATCTCCTGGAAATCATCTGGGAGACTTCACTTCTTGGTTGCCAGTCAGGAGTGGAAGCATGAGCCTTCACAGAAAGTTAAGATGAAGACTCCAAGGTTCTAGAACATTCTTCCTTTATCTCCAAACTGGAAGTGCTGCTATGGACCAAGGGCAAGACGGAGTCTTCAAGGACAGAGGGATTGTGGTGGTGA